>JARQOD010000005.1:256331812-256407023 GCA_033576555.1 Oophaga sylvatica | reverse complement strand
AATTACTGTGTCCTGCAGTGGCTTCTCATATATTTCACATAAAACAGTTGTTTTACACTCCGATATATGGAAATTATCCAGACAACACGTTTGACACAATAAGGATATATTTAAGTGCAATGGTGTAAATGAGACCCATTACATTATGCATTCATGAGATTTCCTGAAACTCACTTGGTTTCTCTTTCTTCTACAGTTCTGCAGGTCTCTGAATGATACTTTATGCTACATTATCAGATATTAGCTTCTTAGCTCCAAGTAGACTAGAAAAACATCAGCAGGCATACTACAACGGTGAGTGATCTGGAACAGACAATGTTTTCTATTATCACATCTCAATGCAAACAAATTAAAAAGTACAGGAAAATCAAAAGAGGTGGTACTGTTATAAAATAAACTTTAAAATTGATAGTAGGAAAAAAAAATCTGCAGGGAGATGAGGAAGAGTTAGCTGTATGCATATAATTTAGAATATATAGAACACACTACAACCCTATATGCAAGATAAACAAGCAAAGGAACCAGAGTTTTAGATATAACAATTTAATAGATAAATAAACAAAAAAATAACAAAAATACTTGTACAGAGTAACCACCAACCAAGCAGGGATGATGGGGCTGGGAAAATTACTATATCATCAAGTATGTTACATACATTTAATTAAAATATAACTGAAAATTATATTATTGTGCCGAATAAATAATTTTATTCAAAAGGAATATATTAATTCTGTGCTTCAGAGCTATTAGATGATAATATATTATATACTTGCAAATGAAAAATTAACCATAGCTCAAAATAGATACTATAGAGCGACTGAGCAAAAAATTTAAAAATTTAAGAAATGTACTAGGTCAGTGCCGTAATATCATAAATATGTATGTTTCAAAAGATCAATAAAGTGCATTTGTGCCTAAATATGGATATCAAAAAGGTGCCTCATAGAGCCATATGGTTACCTGAAACAATATATAGGAAGTTTAACCATAGCTCAAGGTAAATAAATGAGGCACAGCCGTGCAGCTGCGCCACAAAGAAATTTATATCAAGGGATAGATAGTTTAATAGGTCAGTGCCACAATATCATACACATATGTCCCAAGAAAAAAGTGCCTGTGTGCAAGCCATTCAATGTAAACATTGATATCCCTAAAGCTTACTGAAGCATACAGCCAAGTGCATTAAAGTGAAATGTCAGTGCCCAAAAGGGAAGCAACTTACATGTGAGACAGGACCCCAGCTCCAGCCTGCCGCCTCAACGCGCGTTTCGCCGTTCTTCGTCAGAAGGCGTGGCTTAAGTGGGCTTGCATCAGAATAAATACCAGTGATTGGCCAATAAGAAAAGGGGTGAATTCAATGATGTTGGTATGTCTAAATATATGCATAGAAACTCCCATATGAGCACTACATCAATGCTCATAGGTTATAACACAAAAGGGGGCGGATCAATATGCCACAGATCTGGGCCGAATTATGGTGCATGCGCGGATACCACGGCGTCACATGGGATATCTTCTTCCGCGCTCGTGGGATGCAAGCGATCCAACGCTGCTTAGCAGCAGGGGATCACGTGCAGACCATGTGAGCGCATCAGGAGGACCCAGACGCATCAGGAAACAGCGCATGCGCACCAGCCCAAAATGTCAATGTAGAAATTCTCAGTGGGAGAAAAATATAAGTATAATGGGCTGACAAAAAAGATGTTTTAAGGAGGATTAACAATATATCAATACAAAATTGATATAAAATCATGATCAAAACCCAAAATATTATTAAAATGGGCAACTAACATCAGGATTTTTGTAAAAGAGTGTGCAATATATTAAAAGTATAAGTGAATAGATAGTGCATAAGAAAGTGATTATGTATAAGCTTAATATAAATGAAATATCTAATATGCAGTGAAAATTATTAATATGCATAAAGTGAAAATTACTTAAATATGCATCATATCAATAATTAAAATATACAGTGCATAAATAATGATATTATAAACAGTGATAGAATTAATGAAAATAATATAAAAATATAAATAGTGTATTAAATACAACAATAAAATCCATACAATAATTCATCAAAAAATTCATGAAATATAATCCATCCAATAATTATAATATAAAAATATTTGAGCGATACTGTCAATTATTTATCTAATGTCCATCTTCTTTTCAGGAAGATAATCAGCTCCATACGGACATCCATAGAGAATCCCCAGCCACACCCCAACTCGAACCGAGACCACCACCATCGTGTCCAAAGGGCCATCAAGGTAAGTATATATCTGTATAACTGTAACAATAAAAAATGAATTAAAACTTGAAAACAAAAGACCATATGCAAGATACAAGAACACTAGAAGAGATTATAAAATAAAAATTGATAAAAACCCAGAGTAATAAAACTAGTCATGACATAAATTAATTATAAAAAGGAACCAAAGCCATGGCATTCATTCAGACCAGAGGGTGCCAAAGTGTTGAGCCGATAAATCCAGCGGCTCTCCACCTGAGATAAAACCCTAAATAGGTTACCACCCCTTATACCAAGAGTTACCTGGTCAATGGCCATAATTTGGAGGCCATGCGCATCAGAATTGTGAACTGCTTTAAAATGTCTTGGAAGAGTCTTGAGTTGATCACCATCCTTAGTTTCTTTAGACTTCTCTATATCTCGTACATGTTCTCGTACTCGTATGCGGAGTTCTCTTGTTGTCATACCAACATACATTTGGTTGCAGGGACAAAGTGCCAAATAAATGACTCCCTGTGAGGAACAAGTAAGGTATCTCCTGATTGAAAATGATCTTGTGCCCTCTGAATTGAAAAACTTTTTGCTTTTGGTCATGTTCGCACAGGCCTTGCATTTCTTACAAGGATAGAAACCCTGAACTTCCCCAAATACACTATTTCGAATTTGTTTCTTGGGACAATAGTGGCTTCTTACGAGTAGATCAGAAAGATTTTTTGCTCGCTTGGCTGTAATCAGCGGTTTAGAAGTCAATGTCTTTTTCAAAATGGGATTCGTCAAACTACAACGGTGAGTAATCTGGAACAGACAATGTTTTCTATTATCACATCTCAATGCAAACAAATTAAAAAGTACAGGAAAATCAAAAGAGGTGGTATTGTTATAAAATAAACTTTAAAATTGATAGTAGGAAAAGAAAAAAAATCTGCAAGGAGATGAGGAAGAGTTAGCTGTATGCATATAATTTAGAATATATGTAAACACTTTTAATTAGATAAGTAAGGGCCCATTTACACTGGGCAATTGCAAACAGAAATTGTATATTGGCTTGTCTAAATAAACTTGCAATTACTGGAAGGAAAAGCCAAATTGTCTGAACTGATTTTTAAGCTTTCTTAAAAATCAATATTATCGGTAGCATATCGTCCTCATAAAACATGACGTGCTACTGAGAACATGATGTTCTACATGCACCAAACATTTTTTTATTAGCAATCATTTTGTAAACATGGAAGTGCAGTCAACCAGTCTAAACAATCTATTAAACGACCACTGTTGGGCTAATATGCAGCTGATTGGCAGTTGATTAATGGATAAGATCAGGCTGTCTAAATGCTGGAAAATTTATATATATAAATATAGATATTAACATCTTAAAATATGGTGTAAGGTGTAACGATTCTCCATTTTGAGAGTGACATGTCTGAAATGCCAGGGTAAAGAGACTTGTAGTGAATCTAATGCTCCTCTTGAAAATTAAAAATGAAAATTGCGTTTTCAGAGAGGAAGAGAACTTGAATTTTCTGAGTAATATATTTTAAAGATGCTATTGACTTGAAATTTTCACCAGATGTCGTTAACAACCCATCCAAACCACATAGGTAAAGGAATCAAACCATAAAGTTGCATAAATTGTTGAAAAAAATCAGATGTACCTAAATTAATCTGGGGAAAAAATTGGAGTACACTTGTTCAAAAGAATATTGGATTTTAAAATTTTTTACAATTGATGGTCAACCGCAGACAACTAGCAAACAAAAGCCATACCCAAAATGGTGAATGTAAAACACACAGGAGATCACATATAAATTAGACTTAAAAATATACAAATTACAAGAAGAATTTGTCGGAAATCAAAAAAAGTCTAAAAGAAACCTACGCTATAATAGGCACAAATGCAATAATAAGTTTGCCTCTTAATTTAAATTTAATATTTTTGCAATATAGTGACTGCAAAAATTAATGGAAATAATATTTCTATTGTAAATATTTTAGAGTTTTTCACAATTTGGAATTTAAATGTATTAATGTTGTGAAAACAAATTTATTCATTATGTACATTCATACGTTTATTACATTTCATATAGTTTTCACATCAAAATAATTTTCAATAGATTTCATAATTTTTTTTCATTATATGTTCTTAATTTGGATTTTATTATTGCAGAAAAAAGATTAGCAGCACCTGCTGATAACTCATTAGCAAAATGCTTGAAAATCAAAGAGTTCTATTCAGGAGGATTAGGAAATTAGGAAATGAAGCATTACTGTTAATATTTTAGCCAACTAGAAGAGATAGTTTGACAAAAATGTTGTATTGCATTTAAAAAAAATCCACTTTTAGAGATAAATTGGAAAATTAAAGATATGACTGCCATATTTATCTAAAGATTACAAATTATAAAATAAGTCTAAATGTTTAATCTCCAGCAGTGTCAAGAACGGATTATTTAAAATTCGGGTTCGCCCACTTGGCTGAATTTTTGCCAAGAGATGTACAATGGGTATGGAAAGTATTCGGACCGCTTTAAAGTTTTCACTATTTGTTTCATTGCAGACATTTGTAAATTCAAAAAAAGTTAATTTTTTTCTCATTAATGTACATTCTGCACCCCATCTTGACTGAAATAAACAGAAATGTAGAAATTTTTGCAAATTTATTAAAAAAGAAAAACTGAAATATCACGTGGTCATAAGTATTCAGACCCTTTGCTTAGACACTCATATTTAAGTCACATGCTGTCCATTTCCTTAAGATGGTTCTACATAGTGATGAGCGAGTATGCTCGTTGCGCTTGGGTGATCTCTGAGTATTTTGGCGTGCTCGGAGATTTAGTTTCTGTCCACGCAGCTGCATGATTTATGGCTGCTGGACAGCCTGAATACATGTGGGGATTCTCTAACAAACAGGCATTCCTCACATGTATTCAAGCTTATCCAGCAGCCATAAATCATGCAGCTGATATACAGAAACTAAATCTCGGAGCACGCCAAAATACTTGGAGGACACCCGAGCATGCTCGGGAAAATCCGAGCAATGAGTATGCTTGCTCATCACTAGACTTCTAGTCCTTCATTGAAATTTTTTGAATTTACTAAATGGCTGCAAACAAAGGGTGAAAAATTTAAAGGGGTCTGAATACTTTCTGTACCCACTGTAACTCACGGTGAATACATTTGCCATGAAATTCAATACTGGAAAGCCTCCAATTGGCCTCAAAATATTTGTATAACCCTCTGAGGTGTCCTATTTCAATACTGAACTTGTTTTTAGCTTTTAAATGGAAAAAAAGGCCTGTTTAATGTCTATGTGACCTCAGTCCAACTGACTATGGAAAAAGGATGGTAAGTAGTGCTAACCATATAGGCTACTTAAATATTTAAATGGTCCAAAAATAATTCCTTTTTATTTTGTTATATATTTTTATTTCCATTATTAATATTATTTACTCTTTTTCTTTATTTATTACATTGAGTTCTGCTGTATTCAGATGGTATGTAATCTTATATTGGACTATTACAACAGAGAAGTTTGCCAAAAAAGAATTGTTATTTTACAACTGACACATGTAGATCTGTTGTGTAAATTTCGGGATTATGGAATTTTTATCTTTTGGATGTTAAAAAAGTATGGTTTGCCTGTCTTAAAATGTGGTAGTATAATAGAAAAATCAGCCGCACTCAATACTGATTGTAGAAATAGTGAAGTTTCATTTATTAAGTCACCAAATTAGATAAACAGCACAGACAACTGTGTGATGTGCGCTCAGAACGGACAAAACTGATGAGGTTTAACGTTTCGACCCAAGGTGGTCTTTTTCAAAAACCTGAGAATGCAAAAATTGGAGAGAGAGGATAGGCAGGAAACAAATCCCATGCAGACTGGTATATAGGGCAAAGGAGAGCGGTCCGTCCAGCGGTATCAGGTGTGGGGCATAGACGCCATAGTGTCTATTATATTGGATACTGTTGTTCAGCCAGCACCAATCAATCGACTATACAGTGTGCACATCATTCTGCTTACTATTAAAATGTGGTAGCACACTTTCTGTGATGCATAAGCTTTGAATTCAGGATTTTGTTTTAGTAGGAAAAATAGTACTGAGGTATTTAATACTGCCCTCCTTGTTTGCAGCATGTGATGAATAAAAAAAACCTGCTATTAATATGCTGTTAGGGTGAGTTTCCACGGTCAGGAAACGCTGCGTGTTTGGCGCTGTGCGCTGGCGCAGCGCCAAACACGCAGCATCCAGATGTTACTGCATAGTGGAGGGGATTTAAAGAAATCCGTCTCCACTATGCGTAACAACACGCAGGTGGCAGACCTGCGTAAACGGACATGCGGCGCGTCTTTTCAGACCGCAGCATGTCCTAGCATATTGCGGCGACGCTGCGTCGCCGAAACGGAATTTAACACAGGGCTATGTAGCCCTGCGTTCTTTCCGGAGGTGTTCCGGATGTGTCCTGAACACCTCCGGAAAGAACGCGTGTCAAAAAGTGGGCGGGGCTTAGACGGAGCGGAATTTCCGCTCTGTCAAATGCGCTGTGTTTCCTGACGGTGGAAACACAGCCTTACTGTTACTGCAGTATGTTTCAGGTTAAACAATTTGCAGTTACTGTAAGGTTCTATGTATATATTCCTGAAACTCAGTTTGTTCGTCAGCCATTTTACTTTCTGTCTTGCTGCAGCTATCTTGCCCTCAGTCAAAATGGAGTTTCCAGCTTGCATGTTCCCGCCCTGATTCTCTCCTTTGCTTCTTAAGCAGCCACAGCTGAGCAATCAGTGCTTCAGAATCTAGCCTGCAGTGAACCTGTGACTTGACTCCTGTAAGCCTTGGACCTTGTACTCCAGCTATTCCTACTGAGGAACTCTGAAGCACTTGTGGACTCTGAACCCTGCTCTTTGAAAGACCCACGTTTGCATGGACTTACAGTAACAGAGAAGAAGATCCTGAATCTGTATTGGAGAGTGATTGCTGAGCTTGGATTACTCTGGCCTGCTGTGTTTCCTGTTTCTGTGTCTGCAAACTGTGTGACTATTTCTGCCAACTTGTATGAAGTAATACAGGACTTTTCTATATCAAACCTGTGACTCCTGTGTTTTCATCGCACCTAAGCACAAGACGCTATATGAACTGTACTACATACATTACAAGATTCTGAAGCCAAAACGTTAGTGTCTGCTGGGTCTGGAAGGCTGTGTCTGCTGTACTGTGGATATCAGACGTCCGGTTGTACTTTCTGTGATGACAGTGGTTGTGACTTCTCACAACCATTCCAGGTGAGCAATTCCCTTAAGTTTTTTCTTTTTGCAGTGTTACCACAGGTAAACACTATTGTTTTTTTTTTTCCTTTCTTTTCTCTTTTTTGTCTGCTGTAACTCTGGATATCAGATGTCTGGTTGAAACTTTCTGTGATGATAGTGGTTGTGACTTCTCACAACCATTCCAGGTGAGCAGTTCCCTTAATTTTTTTTTCTCTCTGCAGTGTTGCCACAGGTGAACACTATTGTTTTTTTTTCTCTCCTCTTCTTCCAGTAATCCTGTCTTAAAAGATCTGGAAAATGGAGGCCCGCATAAAGTAACTTTGCGGAGTGACTGATAATATCCTTGCAGATTTGCAGAATATAAAGACCGTTTTACAAATCTACAGGACCTCAATAATCACAATTTGCAAGTGGTTGGACAGACTACCCAGGATTTGCGAGCCAGGATTGAGGTTCTAGAGGGGCGAGTCCAGGCTCCTGACGTAGCCCCGAGTGCTGGGATTCCCAAGTTGCCCCCTTTTCGTTTTGGCGGTGAACGTGAGAAATTCAGGGGATTTGTTAATCAATGCAATCTTTTTTTTCTGCACATGCTTCACAATTTCCCACTGAACGATCTAAGGTGCTTATTATAATTATGTTGCTTACCAACAAGGCTTTGATGTGGGCAAACCCTCTGATTGAGACTGAGGATGATTGTTTGAATCACCTTGATGATTTTATTTCAGCCATGGGGCAGGTGTTTGATGACCCCAATCGAGGTGCAACAGCTGAAGCAGCCATGTTAGCTTTGCGCCAAGGTAAGCACTCGGTAGCTGAATATGCCTTGGATTTCAGGAGATGGGCCCTTGATACCACCTGGGACAGTTCCGCCAAAAAATCTATTTTTCGAAAGGGGTTATCTCCACTGATTAAGGATGAACTTGCTCGTGCCAACCCTCCCACTGCGTTAGGTGACTTTATTAACTACTGCATCCGTATTGATACTCGTCTGACTGAACGCAGGCAAGAGAGATGGTTCGAAAGCAATCGTACTAACCTTTTCCTACCTTCCTCTCCAGCTAAGGAACCTTTGAGTAGGATTACACGGGAACCTGAACCTGAACCCATGCAGGTAGACTCTTTACAACGACGGGTTAGTGATGCACGCAAGGAACATCGTTTTAAGGAGAATCTATGTTTCTATTGTGGTAAGTCAGGGCACTTCATTATAAACTGCCCAGCCGTTCTCGTAAAACTACTGCAGCACTCATTCATTGTGAGTGTTGCGAGAGGGGATCTGTCAGGTCCGAGCCTCAGGCTCCAGAGAGATCTGCAGCAACAGATCTTGATTTCTCGGACTTAAACTCCGTTACCTCTGAGGACGTTGACTGTGTAAACGCTGCCATTTTTCAAGTTTCCTCAGCGGTGTCCCAGCTGAGTTGTAAGAAAAACAATTCTCATTGCTTTCTTTCCATCAAACTCTGGGTTGACTCAGCTTGGGTGTCTAGCTCTGCTATGATCGACTCAGGGGCAAGTGGAAATTTTATGGATGTCTCCTTTGCTCTGAAACAGGGAATACGTTCAGTGAAGAAGGCTACTCCAGTACAGATGGAAACTGTGGATGGCTCCCTGCTGACCTCTGGACCAGTGGATCAGGAAACAGAGCCTTTGAGGGTTCTTATGGGTAAAGATCATCAAGAGAAACTGTCCTTTATGCTTATCTCTTCTCCCCACTTTCCCATTATTCTAGGGCTACCATGGCTGCAGGCTCAGAATCCTACCATTAACTGGGAGACCAAGGAATTACACTTTCCAGAGAAACAAATGAGTCCAAAAGTTTCAGCTTGCTCTGTTCCTAAAGGAATCATGTCAGTCCCTGAACTACCAGCTGTATACCAGGACTATGTGGATTTATGTGACAAGAAGAACGCTGACCAGCTTCCTCCTCACCGTCCATATGATTGTCCAATTGAATTATTGCCTGGAGCAGAGATACCTTTTGGTAAGATCTACCCCCTGGCGGGGCCCGAGCTAAAGGCTTTAAAGGATTACATAGATGAAAATCTAGCCAAGGGCTTCATACGCCCCTCTTCATCTCCTGCAGGTGCACCCATCTTCTTTGTAAAGAAGAAAGATGGATCTCTGAGACCATGCGTAGACTATAGGGAACTCAATAAGGTTACTATTAGAAACCGTTATCCATTGCCTTTAATCCCTGAGTTATTGGAGAGAGTGCGACATGCCAAAATTTTTTCTAAACTAGATCTTCGTGGGGCCTATAACTTAGTCCGTATTAGACCTGGGGATGAATGGAAGACTGCATTCAGGTCATGCTATGGACACTTTGAATATCTAGTTATGCCTTTTGGTCTGAGTACCGCCCCAGCCACTTTCCAACACTTGGTGAATGACATCTTCAGGGATCTCCTAGATACATTCGTGGTAATTTATTTGGATGATATTCTAATTTTTTCTAACTCCACAGAGGAACATCATGGACATGTGAGAATGGTCTTGGAACGTCTAAGACAAAATCATCTTTACATCAAACTTGAAAAGTGTGAATTCCATAGGACCGAAATTCAATTTCTGGGGTATGTACTGTCTACACAAGGAATTAGTATGGATGGAAGCAAAACCCAAGCCATCAAGGATTGGCCAAGTCCTAGAAATGTGAAGGAGGTACAGCGCTTCATCGGGTTTGCCAACTTCTATAGACGTTTCATTAGAAATTTCTCTGAGGTAGTGTCACCTATCACTCAACTTACCCAGAAAGAGTCTAGGTTTTCCTGGACTCCCCAAGCCCAGGAAGCATTTTCCCATCTAAAAGATAAATTTACCACTGCACCTATCCTAGTACATCCCAACCCCGAGCTTGCCTTCATAATAGAGGTGGATGCTTCAGACTGTGCCGTTGGAGCTATACTCTCTCAGAGAACAGGTGAGAAGAATGTCTTGCATCCCTGTGCCTTCTTTTCCCAGCAGTTGTCTTCGGCTGAGAGGAACTACGATGTGGGCAATAGAGAGTTGTTGGCCATTATTGCTGCCTTCAAAGAATGGAGACACCTTCTTCAGGGTGCTGCACAGCAAATAGTCGTCCTGACAGACCATCGTAACCTTGAGTTTATCAGGTCGGCTAAGTGCCTGACTCCTCGCCAGGCTCGCTGGAATCTTTTCTTAAACCAATTTAATTTTATCATCTCTTATAGACCAGGATCGCGCAATGGAAAGGCTGATGCACTCTCTAGGATTTACTCAGCAGAGACAAGTCCAATTACTCCTCCTAAGACTATTCTTCCTGACTCTAGATTCCTAGGAGTAATTCATAATCAAGACCTACTTAAGGACATCAAGGAAGCATACCATGCGGATTCCTTTTTGGCACAACCCCCAAGGGACGTAAGTCTTGTCTTTAAGAATGGTGTGTGGATTCAGGGACAACGTCTGTATATTCCTGAAACAGTCAGATTAAGAGTATTGCAACTCATTCACGATTCCAAGATAGCTGGGCATAGAGGAATTCTAAAGACACAGGAATTTCTTTCTCGTTTCTTTTGGTGGCCCACTTGCAGGAAGGATGTTTTGAATTATGTCACTTCATGTGAGGTCTGTGCAAGATGCAAAACACCTCGCTCCTCACCAACTGGTCTGTTACAGCCTCTTCCCACCCCGTCCCGCCCGTGGGGATCCATTTCTATGGACTTCATTGTGGAGTTACCAACCTCTCAGGGGAAGAACACCATTCTAGTGGTGGTTGACCGTCTAACAAAGGCAGCTCATTTTATCCCTTGTGTCGGCTTACCCACTGCAAAACAGACATCAGATTTGATGATTAAAGATCTGTTTCGCTTACATGGAGTACCGGATGAGGTTATTTCGGATCGAGGGGTGCAATTCACTTCTAGGTTTTGGCAAAATTTCTGTGCAGCATTGGACATTAAAGTAAACCTTTCTTCTGCTTTTCATCCCCAGACTAATAGAGAGACCGAACGAACCAATCAAACCCTGGAGCAGTATCTCCGCTGCTTTATCTGCCACCTACAGGATGATTGGGTGGATCTACTTCCATTAGCTGAGTTCTCGTATAACAACTCTCAGAGTGCCTCCACTAAACAGTCTCCTTTTTACTCTAATCTAGGTTATCATCCTAACATTCTACCACGATTTCCCATAGAAACCCTTTACCAGCAGTGGCTGAAAGAATCACGTCTTTACAGAAGAATATGGATCTTCTAAAGGAAAATCTGGAATCGGCTCAAGAAAGGTACAAGAAAGCAGCAGATAAATTTCGTAAACCTGCACCAGCTTTCAAGGTAGGAGACTTGGTCTGGCTGTCAACCAGAAATCTTAAGTTAAGGATTCCATCGTCTAAGTTGGGACATAAGTACATTGGACCCTATAAAATCAGTAAAATTATAAGTGCCGTTGCTTGTCGTCTTCAACTGCCCAGAACTATGAGAATCCACCCTGTCTTTCATGTATCCCTACTAAAGGCTGCGACACCCAATACGTTTCCTGGACGTTCCTCTCCTTGCCCTGACCCAGTGCTAGTCGATGGTCAGGAAGAATTTGTGGTGGAAAGGATTTTAGATTCCAGGTTGTATAGAAATCAGTTACAATATCTGATTAAATGGCAGGGCTACCCAGTGGAGGACAACTCATGGGAACCGGTCAATAACGTTAATGCTCCTCGCTTGCTCCGTCAGTTTCATCAGAGGTACCCACACAAGCCTGGTCTGAGGTCATCCGGAGGTTGTCCTTAAGGGGGGAGTAATGTAAGGTTCTATGTATATATTCCTGAAACTCAGTTTGTTCGTCAGCCATTTTACTTTCTGTCTTGCTGCAGCTATCTTGCCCTCAGTCAAAATGGAGTTTCCAGCTTGCATGTTCCCGCCCTGATTCTCTCCTTTGCTTCTTAAGCAGCCACAGCTGAGCAATCAGTGCTTCAGAATCTAGCCTGCAGTGAACCTGTGACTTGACTCCTGTAAGCCTTGGACCTTGTACTCCAGCTATTCCTACTGAGGAACTCTGAAGCACTTGTGGACTCTGAACCCTGCTCTTTGAAAGACCCACGTTTGCATGGACTTACGGTAACAGAGAAGAAGATCCTGAATCTGTATTGGAGAGTGATTGCTGAGCTTGGATTACTCTGGCCTGCTGTGTTTCCTGTTTCTGTGTCTGCAAACTGTGTGACTATTTCTGCCAACTTGTATGAAGTAATACAGGACTTTTCTATATCAAACCTGTGACTCCTGTGTTTTCATCGCACCCAAGCACAAGACGCTATATGAACTGTACTACATACATTACAGTTACATTGAGTGATTATGCAGCTACAGTACTTCCTTAAATATCACTTGAATGTTTGGATTAGTAATCACAGAATGAGACTACCACTCTAGTACACCACAATCAGATTAGGATATTTTTTATCCCTATGTAGAATTATCTGTTAGCTCTGACCTTCTATCTCTACCCTGTATATGCATAAAATGGAGCTCCATTACCAGCTCTTATCTGTTATACAGGCAGCTAGATTTGTTCTTTAGCTTTGTTCATTACCCTGATATGCGTGTGCATTGAAAAAAAAAATAATACTCTTCTAACTTCTGACCACTGCAGCGAGAGTGCTGCTCACCGTTCTGTCCTCTTCTTTCCATTGTTGGTTGCCACATCTCTGACCTTTTAACTATAAGCCAGGAAAAATTAAAAGGCCTTCTCATAAGGTTGCAATGATGACACAACCTTATGACATGCAGTCATGTCTGGCTTAGATACGGGCAGGAGCCTGGCCCCTAGTGAAGATACCAGAGATGTGGTGAATGATGAAAACTAGATGAGCTCACCATTGTAGACCTCTACCATAGCATCGGGTTTGGAAATCCAAATATGAATACAATATAACAAAAAAGCATGCGTCACCGGTAAAATCTTGTCAGCTCTATTACATTTTCCTTAAAATCACGTCAGAACAGGACAGAGTTCTGCTGTTGATGCATTTTGATGCCTATGTTCCCCGAGATGATGGATATCATGACTTTAAGAATGTGTATACCCCTCCAGCCAGCAAAACCAGCCTTAAGATAGTTCCTCACATCCAAATGATAGATATTATGACCATAGCACATGTATCAAGCCCCAGTTGACAACCCATCTCCAATCTCCATAGGCCATACAGGAGCACCAGGACCTCAGCAACAGATCCTCATCCCTTGGCGTCTCTGCACCAACCTCATCACTAAAAATGTGGCTTACTGTTCTCCCTCTCCTGGGATCAGCCCCCTGGATGGGCAGAAGTGTGCACACTAGTGATGGGCGAGCACTAAAATGCTCGGGAGCTCGTTGCTTGGGTCAAGCAAATTGGAATACTCGGGTGCTCGACCCGAGCAACGAGCCCAATGTCTATAGAAAACTCGAGCATTTCTCCGGCGGACCCACCAGTGGTCTGCAGAGGGACTAGAAATTGCGGAAATCGATGGGAACAGTGCTCAAATGACATGGAAACAGCATGGGGAAGACCCTGTAAGCATTTCTGACTCCGAGGTCACTGCTGTGAACAATGTTGTCAGAGTCTTAGGCCACTTTTACCGACTCACAATAAAACATAAAAAAAGAAACTAAAATGTATTTTCCTGGTAAATATGTTAAGTAATATCCTTTCTAGGGTAATGACTTGTATATAAGGCAAAACAAATAGCCGAAAACAAAAATGCTCCTCCACACCTTTGGCTACATTCACACACAGTGTTCTTGATGCGTTTTTGAACTTTAGCATTGCTTTCAACCAAGACAAATGCATTCACTGTGAAATGTCATTTTAACATTTTGCAACTTTATCTGGTTATGTGGTGTGTGACACACGATCAGACATATCCTGTTTCATTTATGAAGGAGTGACTCTGAAAGTCACAAAACCTATTTTTATAGGTCCATCAGCGGCCTTTACTATTCTTAAAGGGCCAGCAGTGGCCCTCACTATTCTTATAGAGCCATCAGCCGGCTATGCTTTGTTGTTCCCATTATTAAACAGTGGATTTCCTATACTGTTATTGCTTATGCGGTGAGTGGCAGGGCTGCCCAAAATTTGGACGCACTCCAATGCCCCTTTGAAGAGATGTACAGGAGGGTCTCCTGAAAACAATGTTCACATATTAGGAAGTGGGTCTCCCATACTGTTTGCCTATGCAGTGAATGAAAGACCTGCCCAAAATTTGAACGCACCCCAATACCCCTTTGAAGAGACATACAGGAGGGCATCCTGGAAACAATGTTTCCATTATTAGGAAATGGGTCTCCCATACTGTTTGCCTATGCAGTGAATGCAATGGATGCAAAAAATTTGGAGGCATTCCAATGTCCTTTGGAAGAGACATGGAGGAGGGCCTCATAAAAAAATGTTCCTATTAGAAAGGAGCGGGTCTCCCATAGTGTTTGCCTATGCAGTGAATGCAAGGGCTGCCAAAAATTTGGAGGCACTCCAATGCCCCTTGGAAGAGACGTGGAAGAGGGCCTCATAAAATATTGTTCCCATTAGAAAGGAGTGGGTCTCCCATAGTGTTTGCCTATGCAGTGAATGCAAGGGCTGCCAAAAATTTGGAGGCACTCCAATTCCCTTTGGAAGAGACATGGAAGAGGGCCTCATAAAAAAATGTCCCCATTAGAAAGAAGCGGGTCTCCCATAGTGTTTGCCTATGCAGTGAATGCAAGGGCTGCCAAAAATTTGAAGGCACTCTAATGCCCCTTTGAAGCGACATAGAGGAGGGTCTCCTGAAAACAATGTTCCCATTATTAGGAAGAGGGTCTCCCATAGTGTTTGCCTGTGTAGTGAATGAAAGACCTGCCCAAAATTTGAACGCACCCCAATACCCCTTTGAAGAGACATACAGGAGGGCATCCTGGAAACAATGTTTCCATTATTAGGAAATGGGTCTCCCATACTGTTTGCCTACGCAGGAATGCAATGGATGCCAAAAATTTGAAGGCACTCCAATGTCCTTTGGAAGAGACATGGAGGAGGGCCTCATAAAAAGATGTTCCCATTAGAAAGGAGCGGGTCTCCCATAGTGTTTGCCTATGCAGTGAATGCAAGGGCTGCCAAAAATTTGGAGGCACTCCAATGCCCCTTGGAAGCGTGGAAGAGGGCCTCATAAAATATTGTTCCCATTAGAAAGGAGTGGGTCTCCCATAGTGTTTGCCTATGCAGTGAATTCAAGGGCTGCCAAAAATTTGGAGGCACTCCAATTCCCTTTGGAAGAGACATGGAAGAGGGCCTCATAAAAAAATGTCCCCATTAGAAAGAAGCGGGTCTCCCATAGTGTTTGCCTGTGCAGTGAATGCAGGGCTGCCAAAAATTTGGAGGTACTCCAAAACACCTTTGAAGAGATGTGGAGGAGGGCATCTTAAAATATTGTTCCCATTAGAAAGAAGCGAGTCTCCTATACTGGTAAAAAGTTTGGTTTGGGTACCCGAACCTTACCTAAACCCAAACCCGGATCCCATTCAGATGAATGGGGGCCCTAACATCCATCGTTTGCCACGCTATCATCTGCATGACAGCATGGCAAATTCAGGCTTTGATCGGCTGTGAGATTATTACCGCTGGTCAAAGAGCTGCGAATCCCATTCTGTCAGATTACATCGTCAGCTACCAGCTGTGACCTGTGGTAAAAAAGGTTACCTCCAGTCACAGTCATTGGCTGATGAGAGAGTGCTACTCCCATTAGCCGATGGGAGTATTTATAGCCAGCGCCCGTGGTTTAAATAAATAAATCAATCAATAAATAAAATTACGTGGGGTCTCTTCTATTTTTGATAACCAGCGCAGGCAAAACTGACAGCTGCGGGCTGCATCCCTCAGTCTTCAGCATTATCATGGCTGGTTATCAAGAACAGAGCGGTTCCCATGCTGTAATATTTACATAAATAATAAAAAAAACTGATTGGGGTCCCCCCATTTTGACAACCAGCCAAGCTAAAGCAGACAGCTGCGGGATGGTATTCTCAGGTTGGAAACGGGCCACGGATATTGCCCCCCAGCCTAAAAATAGCTCAGCCACCCGAGAAAAAGCAAGAAAAATAATAAAAAACCATATACCTTACCTGTCCGAAGTGAAGATTAGCAATACTGTCCCTTATCATAATCCATGTCAGCGATATGTGAATTTTCTCATGGTGCTCATGGTGATCTAATTGAGGTCACCACAGTTCATCATCCCAGTTCACAGAGAAGTGAGCTAGGAACGCAGCGTCAGTAACCTGCGGTAACCTTGAAACGTTGTTTTTATTTTGACATAATGTGTAACACATGGTGAAAAATATTTAGCTTGAGAGTCCTCATGGTTGATACACGTACGAGATACACATCTTCTAAACACATGGTGTTGATTTTTATTTAAAAAAAGGATTTTATTCATGCTGTGTGTTTATTTACAAACTTACTATGGGGTTTGTAATGGGGGCATCTTATAGACACCTTTCCATTACTAACCCCTGGGCTTGATGTCACCTGACAATAAAAAGGTGACATCAACCCCAAAAATATTACCCCACTTGTCACCGGCACAAGGCAAGTGATAAGAGTGAGGCTAAGTGCCAGATTTGGTGCATCTTATTGATGTGCCATTTCTGGGGTGGCTGAGGGCTAATGTTCTTAATTTAGAGGAGGGCCATTTTCTCTTGCCCTTTCCCTGGCTATTAATATCAGTGCACAGCTGTCTATTTAAACTTTACAGGTTTGAAATTGTGGGGATACCCTATGTCATTTTTTTTCTGGGGTTCCCCCATAAAATAACCAGTAAAGGCTAACCAAACAGCTGTGAGCTGATATTAATAGCTTGGGAATCTTTAGGGATATTGCTTTCCTTCCCAGAAATTAACATCAGCCCTCAGACGTGGGCCTTCCTTCTGCTACTTATGAAAGTTATGAGGGACCCCACACATTTTTTTAAGTGTGTTAACATTGATAATTTAACAAGAACAATAATGTCATATCATAGCAACTGTTTCTCTTGCAAGTGCCAGTGCAAGACTGATGAACACCCGTGAGTTCAGCAGTCGGCACTCTGGCATTCAATTGTCTGGCACTGGAGCTATCGTGAAACCCGGTGGCTTGAACTCAGGTTACAAGGGTTCACAGACACCGGGTCTCCCAGGCAGCTTCTAGGCCTAGAAACCTCATGGCAAATTTTGAAGGACATTTTAAGTTACTGGAGTTTCCAGTTGATGGAATACCTTGAGGCTGAGAACTAAGTTTACATTTAAAGTATATTTTACTGTACTTGTTAATAAATAAAAAAAATGAACAAAATGGCACGGGATGCACCGTAATTTTCATAATCAGCAGAGGGAAAGCCAATGGCTGAAGGCTAATGTGAATATTCTGGGAAGGAGGGCAATATCCCTAAAGGTTCCCAGGCTATTAATATCAGCTCACAGCTATTTGATTAGCCTTTATTGGTTATTTTATGGGAGAACCCCAAAAATAAAATGATGTAGGGTCCCACCATAATTTCATACTAGCAAAGGCTAAACAGACAGTAGTGGACTAATTTTATTAGCCAGGGAAGAGGGCCAGGGAAGGGAGCAGATTCTACTGCTGTTCTTTTGGCCCAGGATTTATACTGAGGTGCAGAGGTTTTTGAGCCTTGCTCAGAGTGTCAGCTGACCACAACCACTGCAAGTTTCCGTAGTCCATTAGTTCCTCTGCCTTTTGTAGAGGTACCTTTTGAACGGATTGTTGAGGATATGGTAGGGGTGATTGTAAGTCAGCTTGGGTCCACCAACACATTTTAATGGCAGTAGACTATGTTACTCATTACCCGGAGGCTAATCCGCTTTGTCATACTTCAGCTAAACATTTTGCCCGTGAACTGTTTGCTATGTTCTGTCACCTTGGGCTACCTAAGGAGATCCTTATGGATCAGGGTACTTCTTTTATGTCCAGTGTGACAAAAGAACTGTGCAAGCTGCTCCAGTTTAAACAATTGAGCATGTTGGTGTACCATCCACACATTAATGGCCTACTTGAAAGGATTAACAAAACACTTAAATATATGCTCAAAAAAGTGGTCTCTAAAGATGGAAGGAATTGGGATATGTTAATGCCCTATTTAATGTTTGCCATCTGAGATGTACTGCAGTCTTCAACTGGGTTCTCTCCATTCAAGCTTTTATATGGTAGACATCACAGGGGCCTGCTCAGTGATACACTGCAGGAGCGATTACCTCCTGTAAGTGTATCGCTGGCTGTCTTTAAGAGCAGTCACATCAGCAACTACTCTCAAAGTTATGAGGATCATAGTTGGACATTATGGATTATCTTCTCTTTGGACAAGTGACGAATATTGTGGTTTTATTTTTATTTTTGTTGCAGGAGACATTGGCGTCAGTGGATTAGGCATCGGTGAGTATGGTTTAATTTAGATTCAATAAAGGAGTCTGTGTCATTGTTTCAAACAAAGGACTTTATTCTGGGTGTGTGTGTTTTCTAATATCTCTCTGGGTTAGAGATGGGGCGTCTTATAGACGCCTCTCCATTACTAACCTGTGAGCTTGATGTCACCTGACAATACAAAGGTGACAATCCATCAACCATTATCCCACGTGCCACTACTACAGGGCGAGTGGGAAAAGCAAGGCTAAGCACCAGATTTGGCGCATTTTATAGATGCATCTTTTCTGGGGCAGCTGAGAGCTGATGTTTTTAGTCTGGGAGGGGGCCAATATCCATGTCCCCTTCCTAGGCTATTAATATCAGCCCGAAGCTGTCCGCCTAGCCTTTGCTGGTTAGATTTTATAGGGGGACCCTATGTCAATTTTTTTCTGTTGTCTCCCTGTAAACTAGCCAATAAAAGCAAAGCAAACAGCTGTGAGCTGATATTAATAGCCTGGGAACCTTTATGGCAATAGGCTCCTTCCCAGAATATTAACATTAGCCCTCAGCCATCAGATTTTCCTCTGCTGGTTATGACAATTACGCTGGAGCCCACACAATTTTTGTTTCATTGTTTTAATTAAGAGTTGATGTTTGGTTACAGCCTATATAGGTTCATTCTGTTAACGCTCCTACATAGGCTGGTGACAATGTGTGTGTGTTTGTGTGTGCGTTTGTGTTTACTTACTGGCTTAGTAATGAGTGTGACACCTTTTCAAAACTAAAGGGTATGCCACACTAAACAACATCGCTAACGGGATCGCTAAAAAACGTCACTATTTAGCGATCCCGTTAGCGATGTTGTTGTGTGCGGCAGCTGCCAGCGACGAGCTTCCTGCTGTGATCTTGCTCGTCGCTGGAATCGTTCCGGACCCTATTTTATCGCCGGCGCTCCGCTGGTATGTATAATCGCTAAGTTAGCACCTTTTCTTAGCGATTTAGCGGTACTTTTGTACCGCAAAGTCGTTAAGGAAGATCGCTACCGCGATAGTCCTTAACGACATCGCTAAGTTAGGTAGCTACTAGCGATATAGAAACATTCCCGCTAAGGATCTCATTAGTATGCGACGCTAACGAGATTTGCTAGCGGGATTGTGTATGTGTGGCAGTACCTTTAGCCAGGGCTTGGTGTCAATGACAGCTACTGGCACAAAGCCCTAGCCCCATTACCCTGATTCTACTGCTGTAGAAATGAAAAAGGTGGTGTTGAACCAAGAAATTGCATCACAAAACTTTTTTTTTAAGATATTTAGCTTAAAAAAGCCTTTAATGATGTACAAAAACCTGCAAAAAACGCATACAAAAACATGGCAAAAATGCACTAAAAAATCGTGGCAAAACATGCATTTTTGCCACAGTGTTTCACTGCCAAGAGATGCAGAAACCTTGTAGAAATTTCTGCAAGCAAATACTGAAAGTTCACAGATAGCCTAAAGGTGGAATCTGACTATATCCCAAAAATTAATGCAATCTTCAGATGAGACTCCTAAAATATCAGAAATTGCAGGCCGAAAACTATAAATACTGACTGAGATCATTCCAATAGACAAAGGTAGATCACTAACCAGTCCTCCAGCAGCTCATGCTCTCTCCTTTGTTGGCGCTTTTAGCTCTCCCCTCTTGCTACAGGATCTGAACAAATATTGTCTTGTTAACCTTATTTATACAGGACCTTCAAGAGTAGTAAGATAAAACACACATATACGTGTAAGTTTTTTTTTTAGCAAATACCAGTACCAGGAAATATTGTACAAAGCAATTACATAACCTTAATGGTCATCAAGTACCCCCTCCACTCAACCTAGGCATGACAAAGCCCATGTCTTGGTTACATCCGCACTAACCATACTTCTGATAAAAAGTTACTGCAATATACTGTGAGGTTTGCCTTTAAACTAGGCCTTTCAGTATATTAAATCGTGCCAAATTAGATAGAGCTCTGATCACGGCCGGATGAGATGAAATGACACAGGAGACGGTTGTCTGGTTCTGATGCCATAATCATCTGACTTTAATCAATCCCCAGCCAGCTTATATTGACAGCTGAACTGGGCGTACACATACATTAGGTAATGGTGTTTTCCCGGATATATTAGGAAATCATTTATTACAGTAAATACATTTTGTCATGTACCAAGGTTTATGTCAAGTTGACCCAACTAATTAGCTATCTAAGGAATTCACTAATCATCATGTCTATCCTTTGATGGACCCCCAACTGTCGTCATTAGCAGTTATAGCTTTATTACTTTATTGATTAATTGCGTTATTCATCTGTGTCCCTTATTTGCTATTCCTACCATTAGGGTGTTATTGCTTCTGACTAACCCATAGTCAACAGGATTGGCTTTAACCTTTGATATATCATGTCATGTTGTTCAGTTCTGTCAGCATAATATCTTAGTAAAATGATTCTTAAAGGGATTGTTACATAAGCTCTACATTAACAGGGGTATTGGAGTGTAGAATATAGAAAGGTCTACTAGATCCCTATCAGCTCCTCATTTGAGAATAGATATGATTTCTCTCTTAAGAGTGTATGTGAGGGAGATCATATCCTTGTTCTCACTTATACCATTTGTTCATAATCGTTATTATTATTTGGAGGTTTCAGTCCCATATACATAGTTTTCGTAATGGAGGCATCTATCAGTCTCTGGAGTAGTCCTCTGATGCATGGGATACAACAGCAACTGCAGACGACGAGTATGGCTGCCACAACTGCCAGTGAGATGAGAAGGCTGGATACAAGATGCTTCCATCGTCCAAACCAGGAATCCAACCAGTCAGTAAACGGGTTGTCGATACCAGAATTTTCTGCCAGTTCATCAGATAGTGATGTAAGACCCTCCAAAGCCTTGGTGATACTTCCATCTGGGGCGGTATTATTTGGGATAAATGTACAACAATATGTTCCAAACATTTTGCAAATTCCTCCCTTCTCTGCTAGCAGCATGTCTAAAGCCATCCTATTCTGCCACGTCATTAAAGAAGTTGGAGCCAATTGTTCAGCTATCCCCCTTATTGCATCCCTTGTGTAATTTATAAACCTTTGTTGATTATAGTAAATATAGTTTATCCAATCTACATTCTTATTTAGGGTAGCCCACCAGAAGAAGACTGATTCAAATCCTGCTGCAATCTGATTTCTTGCCTTGTACTCATCAGGCACACCTCGTGGGACCCCAATACTATCAATATAAATTCTTGGGTCAAAAGAGCCAGCAGGTGTTGATCTTTTGTTTCTACGTAGAGTTTCCACATCTATGTTACCCTTTGTTATCTCTTCTGATGAAATTATTTGGAACGGCATAAGCACCTGAGCCAGAGCACAGCTTCCAACCCAATTAGTCGTCAAGCGGGCCCTTAATCTCATGTCCCCACACAGCCACCAAACATCACTTCTTGCTATAGTTTGATTATCGAACCACTTAGCTTTGTAACCATCAGTGTCTGAATCTACAGGGATGGTAGTTCCACAAAACTCTGAGGTTAGATTTTCTACTAATCTTCCTATTCCTACCCCTTTCCCTTTCCTTTGAAAACAAGTGTAGTTGCCAGGGTATGGAAAGACTCTAGGAGGTACTTGGTCCGTCTTTGTTAGTGGATACAGAACTGAAAGAGAATGGCAAATAGCATTATCAGTGGGGTCATATGAGATATTATATAATACTACCATACATTGCAGACCGGTTTCATCTTCAGGTGATAATCTAAGAGGAATTGTACCTAAATGGGGTCTGGCAGTTGCACAAGCAATACAGTTGGATCTTTTATTCTGTTCTGCTGTATATTTTACCCACATAAGCCATTCATTTCTCTCTGTGTAACCTGTTTCCATGGCCAACTTTTCTTCATAACTCATTTCCTTAGAAACTGTAGACTTTGTTTTTTCTTCTATCTTGCTCATACTTTCACTGTCTTGTGGAATAGCTTTTAACCAGAATCTCTTTATTGGCACTTCTCTCATTGGTACATAGAATCCTAACACATAAAGTCCTTCATCCCCAGGAGAAGGTTCTTCTATGGTAATTATGACAGGGTTACAGGATGATCCCCAAACTACAGATCTTATATCACAGGTCCATCGTGGACGTGCCAAAGCAACTGTCATTCTTTCCAAAAGGGGCCTTCCTGAAGCACTAACTCTAGTCATGGCTTCCTGTGGCTTATGTTTCCATGAAGCCCCCGTGTTCCATGCTGCCTCTTCCCATGAGTTACAATCCTCATTCCCAGGTCTAGTTATACATATGAATACTGCTGCTTCATCTATTTCTGTAAGAAATTTGTACACTGGATCACTGCTTTTCCTACCAAACTTATCATGTTGACATTTTACTATGTGACATAAATCAAATCTAAAAGTAGCAGAGTTCTTTGATGTATCAAACCACATTGTTATTTCTGTTCCATTGTGGGTGATCTCAGCCATTTGTCCTGGCGATCCTGTCAATATCATCAGAAGCAGGAAAGTAGTAGTTTGCATGGCTCCAGATAGGTTTTAAGTCAGTCCCCTGGAAACAGAATCAAAGACTTGTTTATGTACAGATGTGGGTTTCCTTTTGGAGGCTCTGAATACAGTCAATGGGGCTGTTGCACTAGATGTGCGATGTTTTATAGTTACCAGCCCATCTTTTATGTTTTCCCACCCATCATTGTCTTTGTGATTCTCAACATATACATGACACTCAGAGGAAAATTACCTCTCCAGCAGGAAAGGGCAAAAAGGATTTCTCAGCTGTAGTGGCTTCTAGCATCCGGAAGGCTTCTGACCACCTGTAAAGAGTCAACACACACGAACACATACATTCCTACCTGTGTGGTAGTTGTATGTAGTCAGTCTGCAGTCATTGGAACGAGTAGAGGGACTTCATGGAAACATAAGCCACAGGAAGCCATGACTAGAGTTAGTGCTTCAGGAAGGCCCCTTTTGGAAAGAATGACAGTTGCTTTGGGGGAGCTTTGTGTGTGTGTGTGTGGTGTTCCCTATTCTACCTGTGTTGTGCACATGTGGGACAGACTTGTGTCATAAAACCAGGAGCGAACCAGTCGTGCCATCCTTGGGCAAGTGCATTTGACCATGAGCTTATTGTACCGCTATGCGGCACGAGAACCTCAGCAAGCGTTTTCGCTGCCCTCACCATCCACATCTCCATGGCCCCCTTATTCCAGCTTGCGACCAGATCTCTCGTCTCTCTTCCCCGGTGATTGGCCGAGTCAGAGCCTGCAAGAGACTGAAATCTAGCTGATTTGCATTCAGTTCTTACCATGATCAGTGGAGGTGTCTCAGAGGCCTCAGTTTGTCCTTCCTTCTTTGCTCCTTTTTCAGCTACATGGTCTGCTCTCCATTGCTCTGAATTCGCTGGATCTGGAATCTGTATGTATCCTTACCTGTGCTATTGGAGACCTTCCTTGGGAGTGGCAAGGTTTCCATGAAGTGTTTAATGAGATGTTCATGCTTGACAGGTGTGTCTGGTGGTGTGTAGCCCCTTTAAGCGCTTCAATGAGTGCCATCAACTCCACCTCTTTTGTGCGCACGTAAAGAGGGAGTGGTACTGAGCTGTCTACATCATGCTGCGTGGCTGCTTATATATACAGTGTAGAATCATTTATCCTGTACCGGTGCTGCTTGAGCCAACTATGGAGAAACAAAACTCAAGAAACATTTCAAAAATATGTAATAAACTTATTTCATAA
Source organism: Oophaga sylvatica (assembly GCA_033576555.1). NCBI lineage: Eukaryota > Metazoa > Chordata > Amphibia > Anura > Dendrobatidae > Oophaga > Oophaga sylvatica. Next base: position 256,382,402 of record JARQOD010000005.1, on the reverse strand, counting down.
ACCATAAGGGCTATACAAATTGCTTTAAAACATTTGAAATTATTGATTCACATTTGAAAGTTTATTCATTCATCCTTAGCAAAGGCTGAAATTCCTTGCTGCTTTTCCTCTCCTACATCCTCCCCTCCTCACGAATCCTAGGCTAATCATTAACCATTACGCCCTAGATTCGAAAACTTGCTGTAGGTACAAAGTACACAACTGAGAAGGATTACTTCCGTGAACTAGCGTGGATGAATACAACACCACCAAAAAGGTATAGTACAATTATGAACTTGAATTTATATTCTCATAATCAGTTTTACATTGTGTCAAACTCAATTGCCTTGTGTGTTGCTCAAATTCTATGATATATGTATACAGATTTAACAACATTCCAATTCCTTGATTCTATCGTCTTCTGCAATTGCTTTCACAAAAATCCTTTCAATGCAGGTTATGCCTGCCTTTCTCTAACAACTTGCGGTATACTTTTTATACATTCAATTTCCATTTTACTTTCCTTTTACACGTATATCATAATGAACATTTGCACATCACAGGGTAAACCCATGTATCAAAGCAGACATTTTTGCTATATGAGTAAATTCTTCTGGTTCCCCTATATTCAGGGGGCATCTGAAACAGGATATATTTCCCGGGACCCAGATTTTTCCCCCTCTCTATTTCATTCAATAGTATCCCAAAAGGCCAACTGTCAATCGGTGACCCATGCACATTTAAGCGAAACACTTTAAGTTCTGAGAAATTCTCTGATAGATGCTTAAATCCTGTGTCTTCTAAATTGTATCCTCCTGGGTGGATTTTCATAACTCTCCATCCCTCATGAGATATGGCTAGCATCAACCCAAACTTGCAATCAAGACAAGACATTTTGCAAGGTGTTTCTGATCCTAACAGTTAAACAAACAAAAATTACCTATTCCTTATCACCCAGATCAAAACAAAACTACTGGCGTATATATCTTAATAACCTCTAGTTCTACTACTCATACGTTTTATGTGCAAGACCTGTCCGTCTGGACTTTGAGTTATATATTCACGGTTATTTTGGATACCACTCAATGTATAGCCTAAATAAGACTCATCTATATGAACATGTGTGTTTACATGAAAAATAGCCCAGTAAACACCCCTTCGTTTTACACCTTTTATCCTTTGCTTTGAGGTTCTGGAAATAATCTGATTAAAGCCCAATTTCCAATAGGCATTCGCTTCTCATTCAGTCTTCTTTTGAAACATGCACTTCCTACACAGAATCTACAATCCATACAGGACAAATGTCCTTATTCACTCTTGTGACTATGTGTTTCACACTCAATTAGTGTACCTCTATTATATCTTTGGTACCATTTGACCAAAGATCATACAAATACCTAATGGACTCCCTTATACAGTCAGGATTTTTATTTGCGTCAAATCCTTATAACTTGCACACACTCATTCAATGCATTCAAGGAGCTTCATATTTCAGTCATTTTCTGTCACACTCTACCCCAGTTGTTTCACACTATTCTGTAATCTTTCTGTCTGACAAACTTCACCTTTTTCCTGGTACCTCTATGCTCCTGACTTAGTACTGCCTTTTTCTTGGTCTGGTTGATACTATGTGCTAATGTTGCCTGTCCACTCCCCCCGTACCTCACCCTGATTTATAATAAACAAGGTGAAAAGACGTGACAAATATTTCCTCCCCTATTACACCTGGGGACATTAATGAAGTGCTTCTCCGTGACTACCCCTATTCCAGTGTCACAGCACTTTACCCTACGGCCCGTCACCCGGGAGTGGCACACTCCTATTAGCCTTTGAATATTCAGATGTTTTATGTATCACCAGAAAATAAGACTAGCTATCAACAGGCAGGCTAAAGTAATTGCAATTACCTCAACGTTCTTTAGTATCATGTGGGAGATGACAAGACAGAAAACAGACAGACTTATCCCCCTGTTTCAAGGTGCCAACATGTGGTTACCGAAAGAAATGCAGGGAATCTAGCCCGAAGCGATCGGCGTTTTTGGACACCGTACCTCTTGTTCTCTCCAAGAAGTGTACGTAGCTTGCTCTGAGTATCAGCCACCTAAATGTAACCTCTTATGAATCCTGGCAAAACCAGTTAGCATAGAGAGGAATGTTCTGAGTGACAGACCTAGCAGCGCAGTCTCATACCTTCAGGGTTAGTGTCACTTTCACACTTCACTCATACACTAAACATGTAACATGATGTAACAGACATACAAATAGCAGCAACAGAGAATAACGAATCTAATATACTGTTAAGTATCCCCGCAGGATATTCTACTTGTTCTTTGTCATTAAAAAAAATGAACTGGGTTTGGAAGGTCCCTACTATACTGTACCCTGGGTCCGGCCAGCAGCTTGTAGAACAGGGGGAGACACAGAATTTGTATGTAAGAATTCAAAGGTTCTTACCTTCCCGGTATTTTCTGTGTGTCCTTCTGTCTCCTCTGCCTTGTGCCGGGCCTTCAGGTACCGTTGGAGCCTTCTCTCCCAGCCCCACGTTGGGTGCCAACTGTGAGGTTTGCCTTTAAACTAGGCCTTTCAGTATATTAAATGTGCCAAATTAGATAGAGCTCTGATCACGGCCGGATGAGATGAAATGACACAGGAGACGGTTGTCTGGTTCTGATGCCATAATCATCTGACTTTAATCAATCCCCAGCCAGCTTATATTGACAGCTGATCTGGGCGTACACATACATTAGGTAATGGTGTTTTCCCGGATATATTAGGAAATCATTTATTACAGTAAATACATTTTGTCATGTACCAAGGTTTATGTCAAGTTGACCCAACTAATTAGCTATCTAAGGAATTCACTAATCATCATGTCTATCCTTTGATGGACCCCCAACTGTCGTCATTAGCAGTTATAGCTTTATTACTTTATTGATTAATTGCGTTATTCATCTGTGTCCCTTATTTGCTATTCCTACCATTAGGGTGTTATTGCTTCTGACTAACCCATAGTCAACAGGATTGGCTTTAACCTTTGATATATCATGTCATGTTGTTCAGTTCTGTCAGCATAATATCTTAGTAAAATGATTCTTAAAGGGATTGTACATAGACTCTAGCATTAACAGGGGTATTGGAGTGTAGAATATAGAAAGGTCTACTAGATCCCTATCAATAGCAAAAAGAATAATGCAGACAATGGAGCTGAAAATATCAAAGCTTTTATGCCATAACATTGGTGTAAATGCTTTGAAAAGTCACAACACTTTGGAGAAGTTCTTTCGAAAAGCCCAAAGCTGGGAAAAAACTGGCATAACTATGCACCTATCTAATTAATCAAATCTGCCAGGGTTTCTATGCCATAAATGATTCACCAGTCACTGACTGGAGAAGGATATTTGGCAAAGTGCATGTAGGCACATACCACTTAATATAGCCACAGAGTTAATTAGGTGGCGTGCACCTCTTAATAAATTCAGCACCATGTACTTTGTCAAAACTGGCATAGTGCAAGTTTGCGCAACATTGCTCTTGATGAATCAGCTTCAAATTCTGTGTTTGGTTTTATATTCCATGGCTGTTGTCACTACATACTTTGGAACAACTCTAAATTTTAGCATTATATAATAACACAGGGTTGAAAGTTAATTGAAAAAGACAAATAACCTGTAGATATTGCATTGAGTTATGTATTCTGTCCAACATAAGCCATATGACCTCTCAATAACCATAAATCATTTACTAAAATCAAGAAATCTTGTCAATCTCAGTTAAACATCTGAAAGCTCTATATTACATTACACAGTTTAAATACAATTTAAATAAACCCTTTTTATACACATGACAGAGATGAACTATAAAACCTCATTGTAGATTTACCTGTAGAAAATAAGATGGTAGAAGGGTTACTCTATCTGCCAAATTTAAAATGGTTTAAAAGAGAAACTGGTCAGTTTTTTAGCTTTTTTATTCCTGCTGCTTTCCTGAGTATTCAGGTTTTTGTTCTTTTTTTTAGAAATCCACAATACAGACGCAGAGATATGGGCATTTTAGTTTAGTTGTAATTTTAATTTGTTTCCCATGGGAACGTTGCTCACAGGATTCTCTGGGGGTATGTCTTGAGGCTGCTCTTCATTCATTGTTTTACTATTTACACCATACTGTAGGTTCATCAGCTATATACTCCAAATTTATATGTACATCAATTTTATGTTCATGCCGATGTACAAAAAAACAGACATGAATCATATTGGACTATGTGAAAGGCCTATATTTGTCAATATTCTCTTGTGCATTCTACTCTTTTTAATTTTTTATTTATGTATTTTAATCCACCTTATGGTTCCAGAGATTATTATTATTATTATTATTATTCATTTTTATAGCGCCATTTATTCCATGGCGCTTTACATGTGAGAGGGGGCGAATATAGACAAGTACAATAAATATGAGCAATACATACATGTGAGAGGGGGCGAATATAGACAAGTACAATAATTTTTGAGCAGTACAGGACACACATAAGTACAGAAGGAGAGAGGACCCTGCCCGCGAAGGCTCACAGTCTACAGGGGATGGGTGAGGATACACTAGGAGAGGGTAGAACTGGTCGTGCGGCGGTTCAGTAGACTGAGGATCACTGCTGATTGTAGGCTTGTCGGAAGAGGTGGGCCTTCAGGTTCTTTTTGAAGGTTTCCATGGTAGGCGAGAGTCTGATGTGTTGGGGTAGAGAATTCCAGAGTACAGGGGAGACACGGGAGAAGTCTTGTATGCGGTTGTGGGAAGAAGAGATAAGAGGAAAGTAGAGAAGGAGATCTTGAGAGGATCGAAGGTCTCGTGTGGGTAAGTAACGGGAGACCATGTCACAGATGTATGGAGGAGACAGGTTGTGGTCTTTTTTATTTAGTGCTGATTTTTGTGATCTTTAAAAAGGGGCATTGGTCAAAGGGTAAAGATAATAGAAGAAAAATCATCCTAAACTTTGTTATACAGTATTTCCAATGATTAACAATACCCCATATGTGGTCAGAAACTACCATGTGGGCACCTGGCAAGAAAGGACAGTCATCTGGCTTTAGAACCACAGATTCTGCTGAAATAGTTTGCAAGCACCATATTAGGTTTGCTGAGCCCCTGAGGAGCCAGAATATGGAAAACCCCTAAAAGTCACGTGATTTTTGAAGCAACAACTCTCAAGAAATGAATCAAGTTGTGTAGTTAGTATTTTGACCACTCAGATGTTTCATAGATTTTTATACCTTTGTACCATGGAAATGAAAACTTATATTTTTTAACATTTTATAATTTTAATTATTTTGGTTATTTTTCACAAGAAGTAATAAAAGAAAAAGTACTTCACAATATTTATAGAATTGTACTGAGTATCAAAATACCCTTTATACGGTCGTAAACTATTAGCTGCTCTCACAGCAAGTCTCAGAACGGAAGGGGTGCCATTTGGCTTTCGGAATGTAAATTTTTCTGGAATAGTTTGCAGGTGCCAGGTCACATTTACAGTGCGTTTATAGTTTTGGCTCGCAGCCTTGCTCAGCCATTGTGCTAGCTGCGGTTTTTCATCATGACGTGGACCCGGGTTGCAAACGTACCTTATTATTATTTTTTATTTGGTGCATTCCGCCAATCCTAACAGTATAATAGCACCAGGGTCTGGCTAGCAATGGCGGACGATCAGCATCTTCAGCGCTATGTCCAGCATCTTGAGAGCAGGTTGTCCACTCTTGAGCGGGCGTCTTCAGCTGTGGACCTCACCACATTGGTAGCACAAGCAGCTGCCAAAGTCACTACTAAGGGTACTGCTGCGGCTCCTGTTTCCGCTGTGCTGCATTTTCTGGGGACAGCGAGGCTTGTAGAGGGTGTGTGAATCAGTGCTCAATCCACCTGGAGTTACTGGCTTCACAATACCCAATAGAGCATACTAAGGTGGTGTTTATTATCAGGAGTGGGCTATGCCATTGTGGGAACGAGATGATCATCTGATCCTTAGCGCCTCTCATTTTTTGGCTGCCCTGAAAGAGGTTTTTTAGGGGCCACAGGTAACCCACATACCGCACTCCAACTCTTGGCTTTAACTCAGGGTTCGTCTATGGTTAGCCAGTTTGCCATCTGTTTCTGTACTCTGGCTACCGATTGGAATGGCCTGATAAGGTTTTAATACCAATCTTCTGGAAGGGATTAGCAGATCATGTCAGGGATGCTTTGGCCACTAGGGAGATTCCAACTTCCCTGGAGGAGCTAATATCTGTGGCCACCTGCATAGATCTGCAGCATGTTGAGCGTGGTTTGGAGCGAGCTCATGATAAATCTAGAGTTCTGTTGGCTAAGAACTTCACCACTCCCATGTGTTCCCTGACTCTGGTTGATGACCTTATAGAGCCCATGGACATCTCTCAAGCAGAGCCAGTTTCCTGCTCTGTATGTCCACAGACGACTTGATTTGCCTGCTGGCAAGTCGGACACTTCGCCAATAAGTGTTACATGCGTCAGAAACAGTCACACCCTCAGGTGACCTTGGGGAGAGGTTCACTAGTTCCTGTTGAGATGTCACCCAAGTTGGGTTTCTCTGACATGTGGGTCGGCTGCTCTCACTGGGCAGTCTTGCATGGATTCCGGGACAGAGGACAATTTTATGTTCGCTACCTTCACCCAACTGCACGCTATTCCATTGGTAATGCTACCTACAGTGCCTTCCGAAAATATTCGGCTACCTGGAACTTTTCAACCTTTTCCCACATATCATGCTTCAAACATAAAGATACCAAAAGTTAATTTTTGGTGAAGAATAGTGTTGAGCGATACGATACTGCAAATATCGGATATCGGCCGATATTAGCTGTATCGGCCTTTCGATTCCGAATACCGATATTTTGTCATATCGGATACCGGAATCGGATTTGTCACTGTCACTGTGAGTGTCCGTCGGTCGGGTCTGTCAGGAGTCATCGGCACTTACCTGGCAGAAGATCTCCGGCGGTCACGTCCTGGACTGCTTGATGGCTGCCATTATCTTCTCCCTGGCGGTCACATGCAGTTTTTCACGATAACTGCAGTGACTGCTGGGTAATCCCGGCCGTAAAGCAGTCAGTCCGATGACGTCACAGCCGGGGAAGCAGGTAATCAGCTGTGCTGCGCCGGGATGACAGGCTCTGCCTGTCATTCTGATGTAGCAGAGCTGGATCGTCGTGGGACACTCGTTACTATGGACTGCGTCGGACAGGTGGTATACTGCTGTTTTTTTTTTCATTTTTTTACAGGAGATCGATGGCGTCGCAGGATGAGACTGTAATAAAAGTAATGAAAACTGTGTTTTTTTTTTATTAAATTAAAAAACTTTTATATGAACATTCACCCGTCCGGGTACATCAACAATTTAACTATTTACATACAGGGACCCTGTCCGGGTTATTTATAAGTCTTTGGCAGGGGTGTTCCAGGTACCACCTGGTACTCTTCTGATGCTTGCCAAACATCCGAGACACCAAGGACCACCAGGACCTGATGACGTCGTGTGGCCTGTACAGTCAAGTCGTGACCCGCTATCTGTGTCTGTGTGGCCACCTCTTTCATCTCCCTCCAGGTCTGGAGCCCTATGTCCCGGACTGAACGAACCCCAGGGGGCCTAACAGGCGCCGGGTACGGGCCAGCTATAGTTATCATGTCCATAGCTGGGGCTGCTGAGGAGACCACTGAGGGAGGCTGGGGAGATTTACGGCGTGGGGTGGGCACTTGTGCAGAGGCCTGGATGTGGGAGGCTGAAGGCTCCGAGGGTCTCACAGGTTCCCGACACTCTGGGGAGTAGGGGTCGCACCTGGTAACATTTAGGGCGTACCATCCATTGTAACCCCAGTGTCGGGTGTAAGTCACCAAGTCTCCTGGCAACAGGTCCCTCCCCGGGTGTCCTTCTGGGAGGTGAGCCTCCACGTCCCGCCGGGTCACAAACACTTCTAAATAAAGTCCAGGCTCCTGGATGAAGCCCCAACCACCTTTCAATTTAAAGCTCCGTACTGCACCCTTACGCCGCGGCTCCCTCAGGGTTCCTTTATCTTTTCTCATCCGGTCCTTATCTGCCCGGTCCTTCTCCAGATGACGTTGCCGAAGTTTTTGGGATTCTCGCTGCTCCCTTTGTCGCTCTGCTTCCCGCTCCCAACGTCTCCACTCTTCCTCCTGACGCCGGTTGTAATTCTCCTCCAGCATCTCCATGTCTCCACCATCAAACTGCAGCTTATGATGTCCGGTTTGCGGCAGCTCTCCTGGCGCCCCCCAGTCCTGGCGGCGCTTACCTGCGGAGGAAGCAGCCGCTCTGGAACAGATGACAGTCGGGGCTCCGGTACAGACAGGTAGACCTCTGGTGCCTGCGCGGCCTCCTCCATGAGGACGGGTGTCGCTTCTTCTGTCTCAGCGACGGGGGCAGACAGCGGGATCTGGGGTGCTGCGGTGCAGAGTTTTTTGCAGGAACGGGTGCCTCCACTGCGACAACGTCAACCGGATCCCATTGCAAGGGCTGGGATGCCTGCACGGACTCCTCTACTAGAACGGGTGCCTCACCTTCCGGTACAGACACTTCAGGTAAGAGGGATTGGCGCCGCTCCAAGTTTAGTTTTAGGGCACGACAGCTGGCTTCCATCCTGGCGACCTCCTCCCGGTGCCGGGCCAGGCCTCTTAGGGTATCCTCCGCTTCTTCCAGCGTAGGAGGGTTTCCAGGCCGGGTGCCCAACGGTGGTTCCGTGGCGATCGGGTCGCTTCCGTGGGGGGAGAGCTCTGACTGCTCCATCCCTTCACACTTCTGCTCGTGTCCATTAGCCATCTCTGCCAAGTCACATGTGTCATTAGCATCTGGAGAGGGCCCCTCTTTTGTAGTGAGGCGGGACCTTCGTGTTAGTTTCCGCACACTGAGGAGGATGAGGAGGCGGAACTGAAGAGCTGTGGGGCACGATCTTACATTGCAGTACCATTTAGAGTGGTCGGCCATCGTTTTCACGCCACTGAGTGAGTGTACACCCACGAAGAGCACGCCCTTCTTCTTCACCAGTGCCTCGTCGTGACGCAGATATGGCGGAAAAATGGCAAATACATTCTCTGATGATTTTAGCAATTCTCAAGCACAAAACCAGTTCAATTCAGGCACACAGGACTCGCTTATAGCGAGCTACAGAATCCTGTTCTTGACGCCCAAGTTGAGTCGCACAGAGCCAGAGGTTTTGGGGGTACTCGGCACCGAGCCCGTCGACTTCTATGGGGTATGTCACGGCTTTACCCGGCAATTGAATCAGAGTCTATTTTACTATGTAGAAGTGTATAAACTATAAATATATGTATATATATATATGTCACAATGACATGTATATATATATATGTATTCTATGTGTGTATATTTTGTGTTTACAACGAAAGAAAGGGTTTTTTTTGTTGCGATTTTTTGTTCCCATAGACTTACATTGGACTTCCGGTATCGGAATCGGATATCGACGATATTTAGTGATATCGGCTATACCATTTCGATACGATATTTTTAGATATCGAGCAGTATCGCTCAACACTAGTGAAGAATCAACAAGTGGGACATAATTGTGAAGATGAACGAAATTTATTGGTTATTTTAAAGTGGAGTGTGCAATATTATTCGGCCCCTTTACTTTCAGTTCAACAAAGTAGTCGTGGGGATCCTAAACAAACATTGGGACATACTCACGGCCGTCCTGACTTGGCAGTGATTATAAGTCCCCGACCAATGATTACGTTCAGGAAGGGACGTTCCAACACTTATAAGCTGGTGCATAGCTTCTTTAAGAGATCAAATTCAGAAGGCACTTGGTTAGACCTGAAAGGGAATTTAGGAAGAGAGTGGACGAGCACATTGGGGACATTAGACACAAAAGGGACACCCCACTGGCTAGACACATCAATGGGACAAACCAGGGCAACACTGGGGAGGTTTCCTTTAGTGTCATCTAGGTAGTCACACCAAATCCTCGGTGGGGGCAACTTGATAGGCTGTTGCTCCAAAAAGAATGTGGGTGGATCCATCGGATGAACTCATTGGCCCCTGTGGGTCTGAATGAGTGTTTTTCTTAGAATCATAGAATCATAGAATGGTAGAGTTGGAAGGGACCTCCAGGGTCATTTGGTCCAACCCCCTGCTCAAAGCAGGATTCACTAAATCATCCCAGACAGATGTCTGTCCAGCCTCTGTTTGAAGACTTCCATTGAAGGAGAACTCACCACCTCTCGAGGCAGCCTGTTCCACTCATTGATCACTCTAACTGTCAAAAAGTTTTTTGTAATATCTAATCTGTGTCTCCTCCCATTCAGTTTCATCCCATTGCTTCTAGTCTTTCCGTGTGCAAATGAGAATAAAGATAATCCTTCTACAATGTGACAGCCCTTGAGATATTTGTATACAGCTATTAAGTCACCTCTCAGTCTTCTTTTTTGCAAGCTAAACATTCCCAAATCCTGTAACCGTTCCTCATAGGACATTGTTTGAAGACCGAACACCATTCTGGTCGCTCTTCTCTGAACTTGCTCCAGTTTGTTGATGTCTTTTTTTAAATGTGGTGCCCAAAACTGGACACAGTATTCAGATGAGGTCTGGCCAAAGAGGAGTAGAGGGCAATAATGACTTCACGTGATCTAGACTGTATGCTTCTGTTAATACATCCCAGAATTGTATTTGCCTTTTTTGCTGCTGCATCACACTGTTGACTCATGTTCAGTCTGTGATCTATTAGTATACCCAAGTCTTTTTCACATGTGCTGTTGCTTAGCCTTATTCCTCCCATTCTGTATATGCTTTTTTCAATTTTATTTCCCAGATGAAGTACTTTGCATTTTTCCCTGTTAAAAACCATTCTGTTAGTTGCTGCCCACTGCTCCAGTTTATTTATATCTTTTTGAATCCTCTTTCTCTCTTCTCTAGTATTAGCTATCCCTCCTAGCTTTGTGTCATCAGCAAATTAATCAGTTTACCCTCAATTCCTTCATCTAAATCATTGATTAAGATGTTGAACAATACAGTGCCCAAGACAGAGCCCTGTGGTACCCCACTTGATACATTCTTCCAACTCGATGTGCAGCCATTTACAACCACTCTTTGGGTCCTATCACTAAGCCAGTTATGAATCCACCTAACAATTGCCTTGTCCATTCCATACTTAGTCATTTTTTCAATGAGGATTGTGTGAGATACTTTGTCAAATGCTTTGCTGAAGTCAAGATATAATATATCTACAGCATTTCCCTGATCCACCCAGTCAGTGATTCTCTCAAAGAAGGAAATTAAATTAGTCTGACATGACTTATTAGTTACAAACCCATGCTGACTCTGGTTAATCACTTCATTCTTGTCCAGGTACTTACATACATGTTGTTTAATAATTTGTTCAAAGATCTTTCCTGGCATAGATGTCAGACTCACCGGCCTATAGTTCCCTGGGTCCACCTTCTTCCCCTTTTTGAAGACAGGAACAACATTTGCTCTTCTCCAGTCTTCTGGGACTTCTCCTGTTCTCCAAGAATTTTCAAAGATTATGGAGAGTGGTTCAAAAAATTTTTCTGCTATCTCCTTCAGTACTCTGGGGTGTAATTCAACTGGACCTGGAGACTTGAATTCATTTATGTTAGCTAAGTGTTTCCTCACTATTTTTCTGTTTATAGATATCCTGGATTCTTCTATTCCTTTAATAGGACAGTGAAGATCAGTTGATGTTACATTTCCTTTCTGAGAGAAAACAGATGCAAAATAGGAATTTTAAAGTTCGGCCTTTTCAACATCCTTTCTTACCATTTCATAATTTTCATCCTGTAAAAATCCTATAGCCTTTTTGACTTTTCTTTTACTTTTGACATATCCCCAAAATCCTTTTTTATTGATTTTGACATCTCTTGCAAGCCTTAATTCATTGTCAGCTTTAGATAATCTGATTCTTGCCCTGCAGGTTCTGCAGACATCATTATATTCTTCTTTAGATATGACTCCCTCTTTCCATTTGATATACATTTCTTTCTTCCTTTTTAGCATGTGTTTAAGTTCTTTGTTCATCCATCCTGGTTTCGTTAAATGCTTCCTATTCTTCCCTCTTTTCGGAATTGTTAATGATTGTGCTTTGAGAATCTCATTTTTCAAGATTTCCCATCCTTCCTGGACATTTTTGTCCTTAAGGATATCCAGCCATTGGATCCCTCCAATTCTCTTTCTGAGTCCCTTAAAATCTGCCTTTCTGAAATCTAACCTTGAAGTCTGAGTCTTCACAGGTCTTCCTCCTCTAGTTATCCAAAATTCTAAAATAGCATGGTCGCTACCTCCTAGGGTCCCAGCCACTCTTACCTCCTCAACCATTTCCTCCCTGTTTATAAGGATTAGATCCAAGGTAGCAGATCCCCTTGTTTTCTCCCCTACATTTTGGAAGATAAAGTTGTCAGCAAGAGAGGAGAAGAATTTCCTGGACCTGAAAGTTTTGCCTGATAGAGATTCCCAACAAATGTCTGGATAGTTGAAATCTCCCATGACCACTATGTCATATTTTTTGGAGAACTTGGCCATATGATCTTATGCCTGTTTTCTGTGAATCTGTCTGACTTTTTAGGTACTGGTAATTTTTGACATCCAGCCTTCATTAGTTTATTATTTAGGGACCAAAAAAACCATTGCCATGACCAGCCAATATCACCATAATTGGACTATGAGATTCACAAATTATTGTGAGAATCAACTTGTTTATAAACATTGCACTGTGGAATATCCTTATAATGTATATTGTATGTTTCTGACACTTGTGTTCCTTTTAACAGTATGTGGCTCATAAGTTCAAATGGCATGATTTCTTATATGGGTCAAATTTCTCATCTGCCTTATGCCAGACTGTTCCTGTGTCTCCTCCCATTATTTGCATTTTTTCCTATTGCTCCCCATATTCATTCATATATGGTTGCCCTTACAGACAGATGATGTTCAGACAAGTACTGGTAGTGGGTGGGGTTACTATAACACTTAAGACCGCCCTCTCAAGGACATCACCTGCCCAGTACATCAACATCGCTGTTTGCATTCCAGACCAGAACGCACTGGGCTGCAACTGATTACAAATTTCCGGTGCTCAGCCTTCACATACATGGGTGTAAGCGCCGTGTGTCATTTAACAACTTCTGGACATGTGCAATAGCATCAGCCTCGGTCACATGGGACGATGATGCGTTCCAAGTGGAATGCATGCGGTCCCAATGAATGATGCACTTCTGGCATGACCCTCCGGAGGTGAATATATGTTATAGTACTGTGAGCAAGCGCATGAGCATTTGATATGGCAACATATTTTAATATTTCTCGGGGATTAAAGCCATCTTTTTGTGGAACAGGGTTGGCAATTCATGAGCCCCATTGTGGGACAAGCTAACCAATACCTCTAGTGAATGGGGAAGTTGCAACATTTTTGAAGGGGGCTGGGATATTTTAGAAAGAACACAGAAGATCACCATTTAGCATCAATATATCCAACCTCCCAATGATTCATAATAGTGAATCGCGTAGAGGTTCTTGAGACATCCAAACCATAAGTACCTCTTATCTATGCTTTATCATGATGAGATTCTTCTTGATGCACCTTTGAACATTTATTGTCTTACAGTAGGTTTGACATTATATATTGCCTGCCTATAGTGCCTGCTGTAAGGTTGCCCTGAGGGTTAGTTCAACTTATCAAGAGGGATTCCTAGGGTCAGCCGTCGTGGTGCCAGAACGCTATATCTGCTGACAATTAGGGTGCCAACCTCCGCTGACAGGCAGATTTGTATCAACAGGGATTAGCATAGTGAGGTATTATATGCGCTCTTTTTGCACGTGTTACTATATTGGTGTGATTTTGTTCACCTTTTCTGGCACATATCTTTAATTGTCATCTTCTTCAATATCAGTCCTCATATAGCATCTCTATCCTCCTATGCTTGTAGAATTGGGTGGTTGCATGAATCACCAACGTAGGGGCATTCATGAGTTTCAGGGATAGCCATCGAGGAGTCGGGGTGCCATCACTCACTTATTTGTTTAGGGTGCCAACCTTGGCTGTTATGCAGACGTTAAGTCCAGGCTATATGGTGCAGGGAGCACATAGCTAGCATGGTTACTTGCTTGATGATTGTTGATTGTCCTTTTACCAATATTTAACAAAAGTTATATTTTATCCTTTACATCTAAAATTATTTTAGGATTTTCCAATAAAGAAACATTTTCTCTTACATCCTGAAGCTGGAACATTTTTTTTTTCTTTTTGTGATCTTTTTTATTACTTTTACACAAGAATACTTTAGTTAAAAAAATGTTTTTATGTTATTTTAATCCGAGGGCCATAACTATTATATATTTCTTGATAGAGCTGTGTAAGATAATTACTTTTGCAGGATAAGCTCATATTTCTATTGGTAACATTTTGTGGTATGTGAGATTTTTTTTACTTATTTTCCCTCTTTGAGAGAGAAAATGAATATAAAAATAAATCAGTAATTCTGGTATTTTTGTTTAATTTTTTGAACCATTCACTGTGTGGCATAAATGATATGGTAGCTTTGTTTTGTGTGTCAGTGTAATTACATTGATACCAAATTTGGCACAATAAAAAAAATTTATTTAAAAGATTTATTTTATCTCCAAACTTTAAGAGCTGTGGCTTCTTTTATTTTTCCTGAGTGGGTTTTTTTTATATGTGCAGTGATTAGAAGTATGCAATGATTCCATTCTTTGGCATATGACAATTTTAATTGCTTTTTATTCTCATTTTAGGAAGCAGAGTGAACAGAAAAAACAATTTGGCATTGTTTTATTTTTTACTGCCTGGTATAAGTGACAAGATAACTTTATTTCATCAATATAATTACATTGACAGAAAATTTTTATAATTTTTTGACACTTTTGTACACAAAAAATCACGTTTTGGTGCAAAAAGTTATTTTTGCATCACTATAATCTTGTTTTTGTAGTTATATATTTTCACATGCAAAAAATGCATGTATTACAGCTTATTAAATGCTAAAAATCAGTATGTGCAAAAAATTAAGGCAGTATTCTTTTGAGCAATAAAAGAAGATTCAAAACTAACTTAACAATTTGAAAAAAAGCAGCAATGACATGAATACATGAATAATACTGCACAATACAATATACCTCACAGTGTGCTTTAAAAATGAAATAGGAAAATAATAATGTAAAAGATATGAAAATATTAAAAATAAGAAACAGCTATGAATAAAATATTAAAGCTGTGAAGTCACAATAAGAAAATGATGCACCAAACACAATAAATATTTTAATGTTCCTAATATAAATTCAGCAAACTGTGAAACAAGTGGTAGCCACAAACCGTCACAGTAATTGTATTCAGGGGTACAATGGAATGGAAACCATTATATTATTCTTTGTACCCAGTGGCACTAGTATGTGAGTGACGAGGAGAAGACACCCTGCCACCCACTACTGTTGTTTCTGACTTTCAGACATGCTAGCAGTTTTTAGGTGAAATATATTAATATGAACAGTTTTAGATAAATGTCTTATCGGTGCAGATAGTGGGCTGACCTCTAGTTTAATTTTGCCAACTTCATAGGGATCTATAAAACACTTTAGTTTGGGCACTAAGGCCTCTTTCACACATCCGTTTTGTGCCGACAGGCACAATCCGTCCAAAACCGGAAAAGGACTGATCCGGCGCTGATTGTGTAAAAACTGATGCAACGGATCAGGTTTTTTGCTGGATCCGTCCTGAACTTTTCAACCCGGAAAATGCAGGTACGCATGTCCGGACCGAGGAGAGAGAGAGAGAGAGACCTTGGTTTCCAGAATCCAGATCAGTCTTTTGCCGGATTGCACAAAAGACTGATCCGGCACCACAGACTTGTATTGTTTGCAGCCGCCGGATGCGCCGCTTCAGGCGCTATCCGGCTGGTGCGGCACAAAAAAAAAACGTTGCAGTGACCGTTTTGTCCGGCTGCCGGAATGTATATTTCCGCCGGATCCGGAAAAAAACGCAATGACATCCGACGCGATCCGGCGCTAATGATAGTCAATGACAAAAAAACACATCTGGCGGTTCTAAAAACCGGATCCGTTTTTTTTCAAAAAGCGCCGGATCGCGCCTGAAGGCAAAAGACGGATGTGTGAAAGAGGCCTTAGATGTACCATTGGACCAGGTTTTGCATCCTTTATACAACTGGACAAATGCACATGTAATACACTTGTCTAAAAATAGTGCAATGTTTGATTTTTTCTTCTAAACTTGCTCATAATACCACATTACTTGCTTATACCAAGCCATATTACTTCCTCAACTCATTCGGTTCATTCAATTCATATGATAAAGGTGGGTCATTGCTACCAAACTCAAAGGGCTCAATCAGACGTCAGTGATTTTTCTCATACACAAAAGATGGTCTGATCTTCATCTGTTTTTTAATCGGCTTTTCATCAAAGTTTAGTTTAGTGTTAAATTATAACATCAGAATTTGGTCAGAGTTTCATGTTTTTTTTAATTAAATAAAAATTGATGGAGGTTTCCTAAGCTTCTCATATCAGCTCATATCAAACAGTTTGTGAAATGGCATCCAAATGCTGTAAAATGTTTTCACAAACCCAAAGACTTTCATTGGTGAGATTGATCCAAGACTCGGATCAAAATTGGACATATCTCCATGATTTTGTGTGGATCACTTGGTCTGCAAAAATACATGGATACTGTATGTAAACAGTCCCATAGACCATAATAGGTGTTATCTTTGAAAAACATACCTGACCATAAGATCTTACTCTCTACAGGAGCCAGAGAGAATGAGAGAAAGAGAAACTAGCTCAACATAAGAGCTTACACTTTATAGGCGAGAAAAATGGAAACCATGAGTTGCATCTCAAAATATTCCAATTTGTGTGAGACTGCATCTTATTCATAAGAAGAGATGAATGAATCGATACGTGGAGGATGGAGTTTGAGTCGAATTTCCTGACATTTGCAGTTTCGTGCAAATTAGAATACTTTGAAATTCGATTTGGTTTGCAAAAAAAAAAAAAACTTGCTTGCGACCATTACCCACACTGCTGAAGCATCAGTGAGCAGGCTAATTTTTTTGCATGGCAACATGGACTTCCTCATAATTCCCTGCAGCTATGATATCTATCAGATTTTCATACCATGTACATTGGTCAATAGTTCCCAGCAGAACACAGGTTGTACGGCAGAGTAAATTTTAATCTCCAGAGTCATTGGGTAAATCTTTCTTTTGTACATTGTAAGCTCTTAGGGTCAATGGCATCTTTTTTCTATTGCCTGTAAAGTGTAAGTTCTTATGGTTATAAAGGTTCACTCTCTTCTCTTCACTACTGTATTTTCAGAGCAAGTATAACCCTTCCAGCATTATGATTCATGCAAATTTATTAGCTGCATATTAAATTCTTTGAGAAAATTTGATGTAGCCTAATCTATTTTCAAAAGATCTGCCCATCTCAAGGTTCCTCTCTCTTCTATTGAGTATAAGCTCATATGGTCGGCAGAGTCCTTTCTCTCCTGTAGGATGTGTAAGCCCTTATGATCTGAGCGGTCATCTCTCTCTTCTGTAGTGTTTAAGCTCTTATGGCTAGTGTTGTCTCTTTTTTTCTGTCTCTTTCCTTTCATGTGTATTTTCTGAGCAATTGCAAGCTTTCCAGATTGAGATTCAGGCAAATTTATTTGCCACATATCAATTTTTGTGGAAATTTTGTTGAAGTCAGTAAATTTGAATTTCAAAACACTTTACTTCAGTAATAGGTCATAAAGGTTTAGGAAAAGTATCACTTGTATTTTTCTGATTAGGCAATTCAGAAATACTTTATACTTAAAGAAGCACTTTTATCAAAATTTTTATTCTCTTAATATATTGCATTTATCATATTACATAGCACCATGTACTTACAATTGCTCATTTTGCCTCTTTACCCAGTTAATTCTTTTCTTTTTCTTTAGGTCTATGAAATCAAATGATTAAAAACAAACTAGCTGAATCCTTCTAAGCTCTATGTAGGAACAAGAAATCTCTTTTCCCTGCATGAGTCAACATTAGAACTGCAATTCTACATCACTGCAATGTCCCTGGCAGGGGGGAGGAGTGAAGCAGCTGGGTCAGCAGTTGAAGAGAGGATGGAGCTGGGCTGGAACTTTGCAGTGATGTAGAATTTGTAGTTCACATGCTGATGCATGCAGGTAAAAGAGACTTCCTGTTTCTACATGGAGCTTAGAAGCATTCAGCTAGTCTGTTTTTAATCACGTAATGAACCTATAATGAGAATAAAAAGGCAGACAAGTATTAGTTTAATGTATACATTTCAATAATCTCGCTTTCTTTTTTTTCCAACCAATATTGCTTTATATTTTTCAGTAATTTTTTTTTTGTTCGGTATCCTTATCACAATGTCCACTTATATTGGTACTACAAGTCGTAGCACATGTCCCTGATTTTAGTGGTTTCATTTTTAACAATGAAGTTTTACATCATCCCTAAATTATGTCTTTATTATGTTATTTGATATTATCTATTATATGCTTTTCACTTGGGCTCAGTTACGTTACTGTTACCTTTATCCTATTTGTTTATGGGCACTGACCCTTGACCCCATGATGTCAGTGTGTAACTATTTTCTCCCTCCTTTTTATACATATAAACTCTTGTACTGCTATCATATATGCCTTAGCCGGAGGAAGACATCTTTTTGATGTAGCCCTAATTATTTTAATAAATTTGTATGACTATATTACCTGCCTATCTATCACTATCTGCAGAGCTTTTATCACCCACTTTTTATTTTAATTTTTATGCTATTTATGCAATCACGTTATTTCATAGACCTAATGGAGATTAATTAACTGGTTAGAAGGGCAAAATGAGCAATTATAAGTACACAGTGCTATATAACATGATTGTAACATATTAAGAGGATAAAAATTTTTGATGGGAGAAGTTTATTAAACGGGCTGTCTGAGACTAAAACTATTATTGATCTATTCATTGGTAAGGTCATCAATTTGAGATAGGTGGTGGTCACCGATCAGCTGAAATCTGCTGTAGCAGTGCCCATGTATAAGCATGTATAGAGTGAAACACTGCGGCTTGTACATTATTTAGCAGCTGCTGGCAAATTCTATAGTTCATCTCCAACTCACTTAAATGGTATATAAATTGAAGTACTCAGCAGCAGCTACTAAATATTTCAGGTGTCAGATCACACCAATTTCATCACTCCCGAACAGTCCCTTAAAAAGGTTTATACCAAGTACTGTATGGAAGTTATCTTCTACAAATTTATCCGATAGGGGGATTTTCTAATAAGTGGGGCCACCACCAATCCAAATAACAAACCTTATTGGATCAGAGGTCGAGTACGCACATCTCTGCTCCATTCTTTCTCTATGATACTGCTGCAGATAGCGGAGTACTGTACTTGTCTATTACTGTCAGTCCAACAGAGTATGAACAGTGCATAGCTGCAAGACAGAGCTGCACAACTAAACAAATGAGCAATTTTGCAATGTTGCAAATGTTATATATAGCATAATAGTACTCAGTAACAATGAATTTAGTTTGGTTAAGAGGTTTTTTTTACACATATCCTTATTCATCCATATAACATTTAAAATGCTCACTTTAGAGAAAACAGTCTCACTGATTGTTTTCTCATAAATGAGTCTTTCTTGCATTATTAGTGAAAATTAATTTTGAGTTATTTTGTTGCAGACTCTTTATTCCCAAAGTGCTGTTTTATTTGGATGTTAGATGTTATTTCCATAATGCAAGACTTAGGCAATATCTCTAGAGACATAACTTTATTATACAGGAAGCTCATATGTCTGTTTCCATTTACTGTACTTAATATCCCATTACACCAATCAATACTTGTACAGATACACGTAAGCAGAACACAGCTCAATTACATGATATTCTGCTTAAATGCAAGCACTTTGCTATCTCTTCACAAAAGCCATGCCAATTTTACCTTTAGCAAATAATGTCTTGTAAAACAGTTTATACAGGATGATTCACTCACTGCTTTACCTGGAAAAACTGCTGTATCTTCTAAAAGCGATGATCTATCTTACTGAAATTTGGATTGTGCATACCTTGGTTTATGAGAAACTGATTTTTTTTTAAATTGGGTGTTGAAAAAGTCTACCATTCGCATCAAAGCACACTTGACCGTGCCGTTCTGTTAGGTTGAACAATAAGAAATGTTCACTAGTTGTCTGCTCCTGGCCCAATGGATATTGATCAGTGCGCACTAAAGGAATCACACCAGAGACTCAGTCGGATGTAACCTCTCTTTGATCAATCTATGGCACAGCTCCAAGAGAGGTTTAATCTGCACATAGAGTTATATAACCCCTGTAAGGGGCTCAGTTAGCTGTAAAATGGGAGTGATCGGATGTATTCCATTGGTTAGTGGGTTGGGCAATTTGTGACATCTTGGGCGGATCCAGGAGGTCACGAGGCTGGGTTGCTCCATGAGGTCATCAGGGTGTGTGTCATCGTCGGCAGATCTATGAGGTCACCAGGCTGGGCGGGTCCGTGAAGTCAGCAGAGTGGGCTTCATTGTGGGCGGATCTATGAGGTCATCAGGGTGGGCGTCATCTTGGATACAAGTACATGGTGTGGTGAAACAGGAAATGGCAGCCATCTTTAGTGTCTTGCTTGGATCTGAACAAGCTTAAGTAAGGAGAAATAATAATACACTTTATGGGTCGTTTCTCTCAATCTCTTTTGTCTTGAGGTTAATTAAGTATTTGATCTTATGTCTCTCCTCAACAGTTCCATATTGTTGAATGTTTTCCGCAGGATGTCTGGGGTCACTGTATGTTCTCTCGGAGTGCCTGTAATATTCATAGCTTGTTACTGTACCCCCAACCTTTCAAATGGCCCCAAAGGAAACGTCCTCCTCATTCCTATCCAGTTATGTTCAGTTACGATCCAGCTTATTCAACAATGCCAGAATACAAGGTTTGGAAGGGGAATTTCGACCTCCAAACTTCACTAGAAACTCACTTTGGCACTTTTTTAAGGACTCAGTTTCCAATAAGTTTTTACAATGAAGACATGCTCCTCCAAACTGTATCTTTACTTTGTTAACAAATGAAGAAGGAATTTGGCAAGAGGGAACTGCAATCACCACACTCGTGCAAAAAGAAGAACAGCAAGTCCATCCTATAATGGAGATGACCAGTGGTATGGCAAGTTGGCGAGACCACTGGATGTGAGGAAGTTTCATTCTGCTGTCACTGAGATTAATTGCATTTTCACTTCTCATGAACTAAGATATGTACAGTCCAAATTTCAATGCGGTTGACTGTCCCTTTTAGAAGTTACAGCAATTTTTTCAGGTAAGGTAGCTAGTGACTTGGTTTTTCATAAATGAAGCTTTTACTAGTTTTTTACCATTTCATCAATGTAACAACAGTTCATCTTTCTTAGGGCTCGTGCAGACGGCCATGTTATCGGTCCGAGTGTGATCCGAAAAAACATCGAATTGCACTCAAACCAATGTTTGTCTATCTGGCCGTGCACATGTCCACATGCAGCACAAAAATAGCTGCATGTCCAAGTTTCATCTAATGATTAAACCGAACTTGGCCATGGAAGTCAATGAGGGAGCAGAAATCATCTGACTGCACTCGGATAACATCCAACTTTGCGACCGATCGGGGCCGATTAACCCCTTAAATACATCTGTAAATCGCGACAACGGTACTTAAGTTGTTACAAGGGGGTCACAAGACCCCCTTAGTAACCATTGGACCCTCGCGATGAGAACCGCGGGTCCCGATGGTAACCATGGTACCCTGAGGTCGTGTGATGACCCCAGGGTTCGGTGGCCTGTGAGATCCATAAGCTGGGTCTCACAGGCTGAGTCAGTGAGTGTCAGTGAGACACAGACTGCTCTCATGCACTGCTGTACATGAGTACATAATAGTAGTGGAACTATAGGGGTTCCCACGTTAGTGGTAGGACAAAGACTCTGGAAAATCGACATGGCTCACACCCCCCTAAAATAAAATCCAGTGAATTCTGTGCTCCCAAATCTAAATGCCCCTCCTTCTGAGCCTCACTGTGCCTAAACCACAGTAAGAGGCCACATGTTTGGCATTATTGTAAAAGAGAGAAGGCACTTAATTTATAGGTGCATATCGTCGAAAGCACAAGCTGGGCACAATGTGGCGCTACACTGCAAGGAGTCACAGTGTATGGGCACTAGACTGGCAGATTTTCAATTCACCAAAATAGAGCATGGTGTGGATGTTACAAAATGGTCATTGCAGCCATAGATGAATTCAGGGAATGGTGCAGTTTCTACAATGGGGTCACTTTTGGGGGTTTTCCGCTGTTCTGACACCTTTGGGGGTCCGCAAATGTCATCCACAAACTATTCTAGCAAAATCTATGCTCCAAAAGCCAAATAGTGCTCCTTCCTTCTCAGCCATGACGTGTGGTCTCACAGTAATTTCTGACAACATATTGGGCAGCACCGTGTATGGAAGAAATTGCACAAGAAATTGTGGGGTCTAGTTTCACCTATTAATCCTTGTGTACCTTGTGTACCTGTACCAACATGTGGTCAATCCTGAGAAGTAAGTAATTTTGTACTTCGAAACGCGTTGAATGAACCACTACCTTTCACTTATCTCACTGGATTATATGTCTCCAATTTGTCTAGCAGAGTAGAAATCATCCATAAAGATCCCTTTATTTGATGTCTAATGGTCACTGACAGACCCGTAAATCTGCTGCAGCTGATGCTCACATTCAGTGCTTTTTCTATGGATACATCAGGTTAGTCTAATCTAAAGGAATATCTTATTGTGTATATCGCATAAGACCCTTTTCACACTGATTTCTCCTACAGTCCCTTGATTGTCATAAAATTCTGTGAGGCACCTATGAATTCAAAATGCTCACTACATCCATAGGTGAATTCCTTGATGGGTGTGGTTTCCAAAATGTGGTTATTTGTGGGGGGTTTCTGCTGTTTTCACATGTCAGGGGCTCTTCAAATGCGAACTAGCATTCACAATTTATCCAAGGGAAATAGCACTCTTTCCTTTCTTAGGCCTGCCGTGTGCCCAAGCAGAGGTATTTGACCACATATGGGGTATAGTCGCGTTCGGACAAATTGCACAACAATGGGGTCCATTTTCTCCTATCATCCATTGTGAAAATTATAAATTTGGGGCTAACAAAATTGTCATGAAAAAAATTTTTCAATATGACCACCTAATGTTATCAAATTCTGTGTAGTACCTGTGGGTTCAAAATGCTCACTGTACCCCTTGATAAAATCCTTGAGGGGTATAGTTTTCAAAATCGGGTCACTTGTGGTATTTTTTCCTGTTTAAGCACGTCAGAGGCTCTCCAAACGCGACATGACACCCCTAGACCATTCAATCAAAGTCTGCGTTCCAAAACATCACTCCTTCCTTTCCGAGCCCTGCCATATGCCTAAACAGTGGTTTTACTCTGCATATGGAGTATCGGCGTACTCATGACAAATTTTCAGAACAAATTTTTGTGTCCATTTTCTCCTGTTACTCTTGTGAAAATAAATAATTGGAGCTAAAATCCATTTTTGTGGGTAAAATGTGATTTTTTAAATTTCACAGCTCAATGTTATAAACTTCTGTGAAGCATCTGAGGGTTCCAGGTGCTCATGACACAACTAGATAAGTTTCCTAAGGGGTCTAGTTTTCAAACTGGGGTCAATTGTGGGGGTTTCCCCTGTTTAGGCACATAAGGGGCTCTCCAAATGCGACATGGCATCCATCTAAATAAGTTCCCTAAGGGGTCTAGTTTCCAAAATGAGGGGGTTTCGACTGTTTAGGCATATCAAGGGCTCTCCAAACGTGATATGGCATCTGCTCTCTATTCCAGCTGTTTTTGCATTCAAAAGGTCACAGTGCTCCTTCCCTTCCGAGCCCTGCCATGAGCCCAAATAGTAATATTTCCACATATTTGGGATATCAGCGTACTCAGTAGAAAATGTACAACACATTTTATGATTCATTCTCTCCTTTTACTCTTGTGAGAATAAAAAAAATTTGGGCTAAAAGTACATATTTGTTGGTAGAATGTGATTTTTTTTATTTTCACAGCTCTACGTTATAAACTTCTCTGAAGCACCTGGGGGTTCAAGGTGCTCATGATACATCTAGATAAGTTCCTTAAGAGGTCTATTTTTCAAACTGGGGTAACTTGTGGGGGTTTCCACTATTTAGACACATCGGGGCTCTCCAAATGCGACATGGCGTCCACTCTCGATCCCAACTATTTTTGAGTTCAAAAAGTCAAACAGTGCTACTTCCCTTCTGAGCCCTGTAGTGCGCCAAAACAGTGGATTTCCCCCACATATAGGGTATCAGCATACTCAGGAGAAATTGCACAACACATGTTAGGGTCCATTTTCTCCTGTTACACTTGTGAAAATAATAAATTTGAAGCTAAAGTTATTTTTTGTGAAATAAAGTTGTAGCAATTATGTGGGAACTATGGAATCTGATTGTGTGGGATAAAATGAATCTGAGACCAAACCTGAGACAAATAAGTGTATTTAACAAAGCAAGAAGTTGAACAAAACCTAACAGAGATTTTCCTGCAATTGTAACGAAGTGCACAGCACAAAACAGAAAGGTACTGCAAACTTAATAGAGAGGGCGCGACCGCTGATACGCACAAGTCCAGCAGTAATATGAAGCGAGAGTACGCACGTCACTTAAACGTAGAAGTCCAGCAATAATATGAAGCAAGAGTGCGCATGGCACTTACACGTAGAAGTCCAGCAATAATATGAAGCAAGAATGCGTATGGCACTTAAACATAGAAGTCCAGCAATAATGTGAAGCAAAAGTGCGCACGGCACTTAAACGTAGCAGTCCAGAATTACACAGGTGGAGCATTAACAGGAGAAGGTTATTGAATGTACCTTTTGGGCTGAAAAGTCCTACTCAAGTCCAGCACTGCAGCGCACACAGACACAGTCCAAGAAGTGATAACGATGTCTGAATCTCTTACTGACCACAGCAGTTCCAGAGATGAGTAGCTCCACACTAGAAGTCCGGACTATAAGTATCACAGGCCAGGATCAGGAAGCGGCACAGAAGACTGAAGGCAGTTGAAAGTGGAGAGGCAGAGCACCGAGTAACGAGCAGCAACAGCAGGAATTCCAGTAGCAGACCTGGAGGAAGCTCAGAAGCCAAGAGCAACAAAATACTCAGGCAAAGAGGATCTCCTGACCCGGACTTAAATAGCAGGACAGACAGGAAGTTCAAGGGCAGGGCAAAGTACCAGACTCCATCTTTGACAAGGGCAAAACAGGCTCCATGGAACATCCAGAACCCTTACAAAAGTTAAATGTTCATTTTTTCCTTCCACATTGCTTAAGCGCCTGTGAAGTACCAGAGGGGTTTAGAAACTTTTTGAATGTGGTTTTGAGTACCTTGGGGATGCAATTTTTAGAATAGTGCCACTTTTGGGCATTTTCTGTCATACAGGCCCCCTAAAATCACTTTAGATGTGATGTGGTCCCTAAAAAAAATGGTTTTGTAAATGTTGTTGTAAAAATGAGAAATCGTGGGTCGACTTTTAACCCTTATATCTTTCTAACCCAAAAAAATATGTTTCAAAGGTTGTGCTGATGTAAAGTAGACATGTGAGAAATGTTATTTATTAACTATTTTGTGTGATATTACTCTGATTTAAGGGCATAAGAAATTAAAGTTTGAAAATTACTAAATTTTATAATTTATCTACAAATTTCTGATATTTTCACAAATAAATGCAAGTCATATCAAAGAAATTTTACCACTGTCATGAAGTACAATATGTAATGAAAAAAAATTCTCAGAATCAGTGGGATCCGTTAGAGTGTTCCAGAGTTATTATCTCATAAATTGACAGTGGTCTGAATTGTAAAAATTGGCCTGTTCATTAATGTGCAAAACTGCCTTCGGGGGTAAAGGGGTTAAAGTCAAATTGGTGATTGATTTTGTTTTTTTGTTTTTAATCAAATAAAAAGTTAAAGTAGATGGATTATTTTTAGAAATGATTGCAAACTCTTGCATTTTTGAGGGGAGTTTCATTATAAAAGCCCGACACCTGTGCATCAAGAAAACAAATACTTAATCCCTTCACTTCCCTTTGGTGATTAGCAGTTGGAGAAAGGCTGAACTGATTTATTAATTAAGATTGTGCTATCTAATCAGAAACCCAAATATACAAGAAGGAATCTGTGAAACGTGAAAGGTGACAGATTGATTATTAATTCCAACTGGAAGTACTCAAATTAAACTCTTCCGATCTTTTTAAAATTTTTGCTAAAACTTCACATTCAAATTGCTGTTTGTTTTTGGTTCTGCTTCAGAATTCAAAACTTTGGCTTGGTCAGTAAGGTAAAAATTGGCTCGGTCGCTAAGGGGTTAAAAAAGTGTTTGTTTTTTTACTTAGAAACAGCTCCTAACTAGGGTTGAGCATTCCGATACCGAAACCCGGTTCCGATACATGAAATCCAATGTAAGTCTAGGGAACAAAATATCGGAATTAAAAATATTCCGATATTTTGTTCCCATAGACTTACATTGGATTTCAGGTATCGGAACCGGGTTTCGGTATCGGAATGCTCAACCCTACTCCTAACTTGTCCATGAGTTGTGTCTGGTATTTAAGCTCAACTCATTCACAATAATACTAGTCACAAACCACAGTCAAGACTGCTGTCAAAAATTATACCCTTTTTTTTAAATATTATACAATATCTTAACAGATTTTATCTTCGTGGCAGCAAGAAAAAGTTGCCAAATGCTCCGCCAACTTGTTCACTATTAACACTTACTTTGCATTTCTATCTTTTTTTTCTACACTCTTCATATGTAAAACATAGTTATTTGTAATGGAAAATCAGATCTTGATACATTACACTCAGTTCATGTGTATTGTCAAGTTTTACTGGTAGATGTTATTATTTTTCTGTCCAGATTTTCTAGAGTCCTAATATTACTTCTGGTAGATGAAATGTCTTGAGTGTGATCAATGTACAAGGACAATTACATAAATATTTTTCTGTGTGATTAATAATTCCTTAGTGTCAGGTGATCTGCAAGTTGTTTTTAGTTTAATAGCCCTTTAATATATCTAAAATCTAACAAATATGTTAGTGTAATATACCGCAATACATTTTTTAATATTTTTAAAGCCCCTTTTATATTTCAATAAATGTTTAATGCTTTAAAAGCTGTTGTTTCCGTGGTGGAAATAAGTGTAAGGATGTTAATGTTTACAGTTAGCTGTTCATTGTTTTATATTTAATAATGCATCCTAAAATAAGGATTATAATTAAATTAAAACGAGACAATGTTTTAGCTTTGAGTCTGTAAAAAGCCTGTAGTAATAAAAGAAACCTCTACAAATGTATTCTCTCAGGCATCCATGAGATAATGTTCTAAATGAATTATAAAAATGTTTTTTTTTAACTATTTTGCAAGTATGAAAAGGAAAAAAAGGGGTATTATGGTTAATATTTTGCCATGGGATCAGACAACACAAAAAAAAAGTGTACTGGAGCTTGATTGTGTGGTAAAGTGTTTCTAAGATTTAAATAAATTTGCATAATTGTATTCTTGTTGCAAATTGCAGCCAAATCATTATTGATAATTACAAGCATGCCACAAATGTTTATGTTGCTGTAAAACTATTACATGTCTGTTAAGCTATTATAGTGAGCAGAGAACCACAAACTTTAACAGTTAACGGGAGTTAAGTGATCATTCTATACAGGACAGAGAACCCTGAGGTTTTAGTATTCTTAATATAGTGAAACTTCTCTAAGATGACGAAAGAAAAGTAATCTTTAGTATGTTGTATCTGTTGGGGTTTTAATCTGAATCACGTAATTCAGAGATTTAGATGGAAACCAGCGCTCAACGTAGAGTGCAGGATAAATTTGATTCAAAATGTTATGCAAAATGTTCACAATAAAAGCTTCACCTCAATCCACAAGCAGGTCCCCACTCATGTCCATCATCCACCAATGGAAATATTGGTGGCTTTAACCTTACTGGTAACGCGAAGGCTTTGGAAAAGTGGAATGGCTTCCCCAAAAGAAAATCAGTGAATTCTGTGCTCCCAAATCCAAATGTCCCAATCCTTTCTGAGCATCAGTGCTTAAGCCCCATTTAGCATCCACATGTTTGGAATTTCTGTAGCGAAAGCTCACTTAATTTATGGGTGCATGTTTCCATCAACACGAGCTGGGCATAATGTACTGCAATGTATGCAGTGTACTAGTCACTGCAATGTATGGGCACTATAATAGCAGGATTGCAATTTTCACTCAGCAACATTCACTGCTGTTTGTTTCTGGAAAACATTCATGGAGTCAAATCGTCACTATACCTGTAGATAAGTTCCCAAAGGGGTATAATTTCCAAAATGTGATCACTTGCTCTTCCAGCACTTAGGGGCTGTGTATATGGAGTTCATAAAACTAATCTAGTAAAATCTGTGCTCCAGGAGTCAAATAGCGCTCTGTGTCTCCAGAGTCTTGACATTTGGCATAGCACTACTGTACAGCGACATGTGGGGTATTGCCATGTCCAGCAGAAATTGTGTGACACATTTTGGTGCCATTTTAACCTATTTCACTGTTTGAAAATGTAAAATATGGGGCTAAAATAGTTTTTGAGGTAAAAATGCAATTATGTTTTATTCACTGCACAATGGTATAAAATTCAGTGACACACTTGTGGTGTTAATATGATCACTGAAAGTTTAGATTGCTTCATTGAGAGATGTAGTTGTAAAATGTGGTCATTTAAGGGAAGTCTGTTGTTCTGGCACCTCAGTGGCTTTTACAGTGGGTCATGGTACCTGCAAACCATAACAGTAAAATCTGGACTATAATATGGTGCTCCTTCCCTTATGAGTTTTGTTTTCCTATTACTCCTTGTAAAATTAAAAATGTGGGTCGAAAACAACATTTTAGTGGTAAAAATGTAATTATTCTGTCTTCAGTGCTCAATAGTATAAAATTCCATGAGGCACATATGGTGTTAACATGTTCACTGAACCCCAGGTGAATTCACTGGGGGGTATAGTTTGTAAAATTAGGTCACTTATGTTAATTTTTCTTGCATCTCAGTGGCTCTGTCAATGTGACATGACACCCTCAAACCATTCCAGCAACATCTGAACTCCAATATGGTGCTTCTTCCCTTCTGAGTGCTGCACTGAGCCTCAAAAGTAGTTTTTGACCACATATGGGGTATTGGTGTACTCAGGGGAAATTGCATGACAGATTGTGTCTTTCAATTTCTTTTATTATTCCTTGGAGTCAAATCAACATTTTTGTGCAAAAAATTGTAATTATTCATTGACTCAGCCCAATGTTATACAATTCTGTGAATCGCCTGAGGACTAAAATCGCTCACTACACCTCTAGATGAATTCCTCAAGAACAGTATTTTCCAAAATAGGTGTTTCTGCTGTTTTAACATGTCAGGGGCTCTTCAAATGTGACATGGCATCAGCAATCTATTTCAGTATTAAGCTGAATCAACATTTAAGCTGTATTTTTTCATTTTCGTGTCTCAACGTAATAAAATTCTGTGAAGCACCTGTGGGATTAAGGTGCTCACTCCAGCTCTAATTAAATTCTTTGAGGGGTGTAGTTTACAAAATTGTGATGTTTAATGCAACATGGCATCCGCTATCTATTCCAGCCAATTTTGCAATACAAAAGTAAACTTTCCTTGCCGAGCCCTACTGAACGCACAAACAGCAGTTTTCCACCACATATGGGATATCGGTGTACTGAAGAGAAATTGCATAAGAAATTGTTTAGTTTATTTTCTCCTGGTAACTTTGAAAATGATAAATTTGGGTGACAGTCAATCACAACTATGTTTTTGGGCTCTCAATAACAAATACATATTCCACCATTTTCCTTAGTTTTGTAAAAAATGAAAATAGCCTATTCCATTTTGAAGGGGATATTTGAATATTGCAATTTCCAATGAAGCATTGCATGACCTACTGTATAAAGCTACTAAGGCTGACTTTGCACTCTCCACAAGGATAAACTTTACTCTCTACACTGGAGAACTGGTGAAACACTTGGAAGGGACAATAAAAATTCTTGCTTAGTGAAGAATTAATGGTTGTCTAGTTGTCAGTATGTGTGTGAGTGAAGAATGGGCCTAAATCATATTTTGAACATCTTGTATCTAGCGGGCCTTTATAACTTCATTGGCAAAGAAAAGTTTGGAAGACAGAGCCCTTTAAAACTTAATCTTTGAACAGTAACAGAAAGTTTACTGACAGTGACAAATAGGCTAAATGGTTCAGCAGGGAATTGTGACATAAAGGCATAGCCCTTGAAGACAGAATCTGATTAGATTCCTAAAAAAAACGCAAAACACTGCATAGAGTAGATATTATTATAAAATTAATAATAATGGAAAAAAACATCAAAGGCATAAGACAGTATGCTCACCATATGTGGCTACGTTAATACATGATACAGTACTGTTTCAGTGCCAAAGTATCATAAATCAGCTGCAACTGACAAAAAATCCTGTCATAACTACTGCCAGTTCAACATTCAAAAGGGTTGTCTGAACCTGGACCCAATGCAATGGTGACCCATCTCTAGGATATGCTATCAATATCACATCAGGGGGGATCTGACACCCAACAGCCCCATCAGTCATCTGCTATTTGCTCAAGTGGCTGCAGGTTTCAATAATTGGAAAGAAGTTGCAAAAATCAGCTCCATTCAATATGTAGCAGGAGCTTTTGGGTACTGCAGAACAGCTTCTATTCAAAATAATAGCAGCTGTTCTGCAGTACTCAGCAGCTGCTGCTACACATTGGCGGCAAATAACAGCTGACAGGTGAGTATGCCTGGTGTAGGATAGGTTATTAATTTGCTGTGACTGGACAACCCCTTTACGTATAATCTCTCATCAGGGCATTGTAAGCAATATGCCTCATGTGCCTGTTAAAGTGAGAGTACCACTCTTGTTGCAATCATGTTTAGTGAAGCTTTGTTGCATCTTTTTTTAAGGCTATCCATACCTTTTTGTCACACATTAAAAAGTAGTCATTTGAAAAAGTTTCATTTATTAAGGTGTCGAAATACATTCGTCACAATCTCAACAATAAAATGTGCAAAGCCTTAAGCAGAATTGTGAAAACACGTACAAATAAAATTCTGACACTTAGGGACTTAGTGTTAGGGTCTGCGGAACGCACCAAATATATGATGTGGAGAGGTGCGTTCGCAGCCCGGGGTCCACCGTGTAGGCGGAGCCTGCTGCTAGTAAAATGGCGCAAGAAGCGAACTCTGTTATCCCGCAGAGTCGCCAAAATAGACGCCGTAAAGCGCTGTGACAATATGTGCGAACTCTGTTAATCCACAGAGCCGCTAGGAGTGCCGCAGCGCTATATGGCGATGTGTGCGAACTTACTTAACACAACTGAGTTGCAAAATAAACACGCATAGGGCGCTGTCTAGCATTGAAAGCGAACCCTGTTACGTCACAGAGCCGCTGAGACAAACTTCTGTGTCCTGTCAGGCAACCAGGTACACAGTTAACTGCTAAGCGAACATAGAACGTGATCATGCGCTAATGTCCTCGCGGGAGTCACCCGCAATCTATGGCGTCTGAACACCAGACCCTGAATACGGCAATCAAACTCCTCACCGGTTATGCCGGTAATCTAGGGCATCTAGGACACCGACCCTGACCAGCTAGCATACCAAACTCCTCACCGAATAAGTCGGTATTCTAGGGGCTTATTTCAGCCGGGCCCTAACCAAAACACACGCATGACCACACTGGCGCTAAGCATATAATGATTGACACTAGCGCATGGCGGCCCAGCCATGTCACCCTTTTACAGTAGCAGCTACAGGACCTGCCAGAAACAAGGACCAGTGAAACTGTTCCAGAACACCAGTAGTCACAGGACCTTCCTGGCGGACCAATAGGAGCTGCTGCTCAGAAGGGGAAAAACAAGGACTTTGTTCTAAAGACGTCTGCTCGCCGCTAACCAGTACTGACCACAATAGCAGAGCCTGGAGATGCAGCAGTAATCCTCTGCACACTGTTAGACTGGGCGAGACGCTGGGACCGATGTCTAAGCTAAGCAGAGTCCACTGCGGCCGGAGATGAATGGGAGACCGCAGCTGGGATGGTCCGAGATTCCCCTTGTGCAGAAGCGGGAACTCGACCCCTAACATTACCCCACCTTCTCTGGGCCTCACTACGCTCAAAGGCAGCGATGAGCTGCGGAGCATGAACATGCTCGGCAGGCTCCCAGGACCTATCCTCAGGCCCATAACCCCTCCAATCCACAAAAAAAAATTTTTGCCCCGTACCACCTTGCACCCTACAATGGCATTCACCTCGTAGTCGTCCGAAGACGAACCCGACGTCCCGGCAGATGACTCAGGCAACCGGGAGATGACCATGGGTTTTAGGAGGGACACATTGAAGGTGTCGGAGATACCAAGGCGAGGCGGAAGGGCCAAACGGTAAACCACAGGGTTCACCTGCTCGAGGACCTTGAAGGGACCCAAATAGCGGGGTGCCAACTTAGTGGATTCCACCCATAGCCTGAATGTTTCGGGCGGAGAGTCACACTAGGTCGCCAGGAGCAAATGTCGGAGCGGGACGCCGATGGGCATCGTCAGAAGACCTCATCCTTTCCTTGGAAGCCTGAATGGCATCCTGGGTGCGGTCCCATATGTCCCGTGCCTCCACAGCCCAGTCTGTCACCCTGGAGTTGGCGGAAGCCACGAGCATGGGCACCGGTACCCGCGGATGCTGGCCGTAATTTAAGAGGAATGGCGTCTGTCCAGTGGAGTCAGCCACAGCATTGTTTAGCGCGAACTCCGCCCACGGGAGCAAGGATGCCCAGTCATCCTGCCTGGCAGAGACAAAATGTCGCAAGTAGGTGACCAAGGTCTGGTTGGCCCTCTCTACCAACTCATTTGTCTCGGGATGATATGCAGAGGAGAGGTTCAACTCAATGCAGAGTAGATGACACAACTCTCTCCAGAACCGACATTCAAATTGGGGACCTCGATCGCTGACAATCTTGTCTGGCATACCGTGTAGACGGAAGATGTGTCTAATAAACAATGCTGCCAAGGCCCGTGCAGAAGGTAACCGTGGTAGCGACACTAAGTGCACCATTTTGGAGAAGTGGTCGGTGATCACCCAAATGATAGTGCAACCCCGAGACTTGGGTAAGCTCACCACAAAGTCCATCCCGACCATCTCCCAGGGCCTGTCTGCCACCGGCAAAGGAAAAAGTAACCCAGCTGGCCGCTGTTGAGGGGACTTGTTCCTGGCGCAGGAGACACACGCCTGAACATACTTCCTGACGTCACGGACAATATGTGGCCACCAATATGTCCTCGCCAATAACTCAGTTGTCCTCTTTGCCCCAAAGTGTCCACTCACCCTGGATGAGTGTGCCCAAGAGAGTACCTCCGGTCGCAAATTAGTGGGAACAAAAGTCTTGCCCGGAGGCACAGACTCTAGCGAAACCTGGGCTACAGTTCTCAGGCTGTCTTCGGGGACAATAAGCTGAGGCTCCTCATCCTCCTCCTCTGATGACACTAAGGAGCGAGAGAGAGCGTCGGCCCGAACATTCTTCTCACCAGAGAGAAAATGGAGGGTGAAGTGGAACCGAGAAAAGAATAGGGACCATCTGGTCTGGCGAGAATTTAGCCGCTGAGCCGTTTGCAAATATACCAAGTTTTTGTTGTCGGTGAAGACTTGGAAGGGAAAACGAGCCCCCTCCAGAAGATGTCTCCACTCAGAGAAGGCCAACTTCATAGCCAGCAACTCCCTGTCCCCGATGAAATAATTCCTCTCTGCTGGTGTAAAGGTCTTAGAAAAGAAGAAGCAGGGATGCTTCCGACCTTGAGCAACCTTTGATAAAGGACTGCTCCAGCACCAACAGAAGAGGCGTCCACCTCTAAAATAAATGGCTTATCAACATCAGGGCGATGTAATATGGGAGCACTGGCAAAATGCGACTTGATGGAAGAGAACGCCTTGGAGACCTCCTCAGACCACAACTTGGGATTTGCTCCCTTCTTGGTGAGGGCTACCAAGGGAGCTACAAAAGTCGATAAATGGGGAATGAACTGGCGATAATAATTAATGAACCCCATAAAGCGCTGCACCGCTTTAAGAGAATGGGGTTCTTGCCAGTCCATTACAGCCTGTAGTTTGGCAGGATCCATAGCCAATCCCTGGGCAGAGATGATATAGCCCAGGAAAGGTAAGGACTCCTGCTCAAACACACATTTCTCCAGCTTGGCATAGAGGGAGTTTGCCCGTAAGAGGTCAAAGACTTTGTTGACATCCCTCCGGTGAGAGTCTATATCTGGTGAAAAGATGAGAATATCATCCAGATAGACTACTACAGAGGTGGAGAGCATATCCCGGAAGATATCATTGACAAAGTCTTGGAAAACAGCGGGAGCATTACAGAGCCTGAAGGGCATCACCAGGTATTCATAATGCCCATCCCTGGTATTAAAAGCTGTCTTCCACTCGTCCCCCTCACGGATGTGAATTAGGTTATAGGCACCACGTAGATCAAGCTTGGTAAATACTCTTGCTCCTCGGAGCCTATCAAAGAGCTCAGAGATTAGGGGCAACGGGTACTTATTCTTGACGGTGATGGCGTTAAGTCCCCTGAAGTCAATACATGGACGTAATTCTCCGTTCTTCCTTTGCACAAAGAAGAACCCCACCCCTGCTGGTGACACCGACTTCCTAATGAACCCTCTTGCCAGATTCTCCTGAATATACTGGGACATGGCCTCAGTCTCAGGAAGCGAGAGGGGGTAGACTCTCCCACGAGGAGGTTCTGCTCCAGGCAAGAGATCAATAGGACAGTCGTAGGGGCGATGAGGTGGAAGAGTCTCCGCCGCCTTCTTGGAGAAAACGTCTGCATATGACCAATAACACTGAGGAAGAGAAGTGAGATCTACGGGTATCTCTGTGGTGGTGACCTGAATGCACTCCCTGACACACCTGCCTCTACATGAATCACCCAACCCAATATCCTCCCAGAGGACCACTCAATATGGGGAGAGTGGTAACGGAGCCAATGTACTCCCAGCAACACCTCGTCTATTCCCTCGGACAGGACAAGAAAATAAATACTCTCCTGATGGGAAGGGGACATAGATAAAGTGAGAGGGTGGGTGATTTGTGAGGGCAGAGTTGATCCATTCACTACTCGCACAGTCACCGGTTTGGCGAGCATCACCAGAGGTATAGTGTGGCGGAGAGCAAATGCAGAGGACATGAAATTCCCCTCGGCTCCAGAATCCACACAGAGCTCAGCGGTGAGCGTGGATGGACCTACTGTAATTGTTCCCTTAAAGGACAACTTGGTGGAAAATGCCGCAGTGTCTAGTGAACCTCCTCCCAAGGTCATTAGACGTGACCGATTTCCCGACCGCTGTGGACATTTGTTGGCATAATGTCCTAACTGCTGGCAGATGTTACAGACCACGGGTACTTGAGCGGCCCGGGACTTAGGTCCTGCTCGAGAAACCTCCATGGCATCATCTGAGTCGGGTACCTGGCTGGAAGATTCTAGAGGTCTGGCGAAGGTGGGAGTCAGCCGAAACCTCTGCCTACACTGGGACCGCTCCAACCTCCGCTCGTGAAAACGGAGGTCGATGCGGGTAGATATGGCGATAAGCTTCTCCAGTGTGGCGGGAATCTCCCTGGTAGCCAAGGCGTCTTTGACATGGCCCGCTAGTCCTCTCCAAAACACGGGAAAGAGGACTTTATCCGGCCAGTCCAACTCCGAGGACAGAGTCCGAAATTGGACAGCAAAACAGCTGACCAAGGACGAACCCTGTGAACTTGCCAGAAGTTGGAGCGCCGCATCGTGGGTAACCTGAGGTCCTAGAAAGACCTTTTTAGAGCCTCCAGAAAACGAGGAGCACTCCGCACCACACGGTCGTCAAACTCCCACAGCGGGGTGGCCCACTCCAACGCTCTGCCCGACAGAAGAGATATTACAAAGCCCACTTGTGCCCGATCCGTGGGGGAAACGTGCAGCCAGAAGCTCGAGTTGTATAGAGCACTGACTCACGAATCCCCGACATTGCTTGCTGTCACCAGCAAACTTGTCTGGAAGCGGGAGGTGGGATATTGTGGGGGCAGCCACGTTAGCAGCCTGAACAGCGACTGCGGTAACATCCAGAGCTGAGGTTGTGCGCTCAAGAGCCGTCAACCGAACCTCCAGCTGCTGAATGTCCCGTAGTAGATGCTGGTCATCCGCCATTTTACTAGCCAGACCCTGGCGCTAGTGTTATGTTAGGGTCTGCGGAATGCACCAAATATATGATGTGGAGAGGTGCGTTCGCAGCCCGGGGTCCACCGTGCAGGCGGAGCCTGCTGCTAGCAAAATGGCGCAAGAAGCGAACTCTGTTATCCCGCAGAGTCGCCAAAATAGACGCCGTAACGCGCTGTGGCAATATGTGCGAACTCTGTTAATCCACATAGCCACTAGGAGTGCCGCAGCGCTATATGGCGATGTGTGCGAATTCACTTACAACTGAGTCGCAAAATAAACACGCTAGGGCTCTGTCTAGCATTGAAAACGAACCCTGTTACGTCACAGAGCCGCTAAGACAAATTTCTGTGTCCTGTCAGACACCCAGGTACACAGTTAACTGCTAAGTGAACATAGAACGTGATCATGCGCTAATGTCCTCGTGGGAGTCACCCGCAATCTATGGCATCTGAACACCAGACCCTGAATACGGCAATCAAACTCCTCACCGGTTATGCCGGTAATCTAGGGCATCTAGGACACCGACCCTGACCAGCTAGCATACCAAACTCCTCACCGATTAAGTTGGTATTCTAGGGGCTTATTTCAGCCGGGCCCTAACCACACACACGCATGACCACACTGGCGCTAAGCATATAATGGTTGACACTAGCGCATGG
Source organism: Oophaga sylvatica (assembly GCA_033576555.1). Taxonomy (NCBI): domain Eukaryota; kingdom Metazoa; phylum Chordata; class Amphibia; order Anura; family Dendrobatidae; genus Oophaga; species Oophaga sylvatica. The sequence goes on along the minus strand of JARQOD010000005.1, from coordinate 256,345,371 downwards.
CGGCCCAGCCATGCCACCCTTTTATAGTAGCAGCTACAGGACCTGCCAGAAACAAGGACCAATGAAACTGTTCCAGAACACCAGTAGTCACAGGACCTTCCTGGCGGACCAATAGGAGCTGCTGCAGTACCTGAGCATGTGACCCCTGATCTCCAATGAGAGATCTCACCCTGGGCATGCTCAGAAGGGGAAAACAAGGACTTTGTTCTAAAGACGTCTGCTCGCCGCTAACCAGTACTGGCCACAATAGCAGAGCCTGGAGATGCAGCAGTAATCCTCTGAACACTGTTAGACTGGGCGAGATGCTGGGATCGACGTCTAAGCTGAGCAGAGTCTACTGCGGCCGGAGACTAATAGGAGACCGCAGCTGGGATGGTCCAAGATTCCCCTTGTGCAGAAGCGGGAACTCAACCCCTAACACTTAGTATTGACTCTAAAAAATTATTACAATTTCCTTGAAAATGTGCTTTCATTGTTTCATTGATGTGACTAAAGATATTAACCTATTAAAAAATTTAGACATTCTGTTTAATTTGTTATTCTGGTAATCAGTTCAACATTGATTGAGACCTCCATCAAAGAAAAAAATAGCATAAAAATAGCAATATTTAATATTCCATACACAATCTTTCAATTCAGCAAAATATGTCTAACTTTGGATAGTCTTATAATAGCAGTAGACGAAAAAACATGCAGCAATTTGAATGTGAAGTTTTAGAAAAAATATAAAAAAGATGAGGAAGAGTTTAATTGGAGTACTTCCAGCTGGATTTAATAATCAATCTGTCACCTTTCACGTTTCACAGATTCCTTCTTGTAAATTTGGGTTTCTGATCAGATAGCACAATCTTGATTAATAAATCAGTTCAGACTTTCTCCAACTGCAAATCACAAAAGGGAAGTGAGGGGATTAAGTATTTGTTTTCTTGATGCGCAGGTGTCAGGTTTTTATTGTGAAACATCCCTCAAAAATGCAAGAGCTTTCAATCATTTCTAAAAATATTTAATCTACTTTAACTATAATATATTTGATTTTTTTTTCAGAAGAATAACGAAATCACCAATTGGACTTTGATAGTGGCATATTATTAAAGAAAGCATATGGCAAAAGTATTTGGGCAAGCAAATCTGCTGAAATAATGGGAGTTGTGCCTACATGTGTTTTTAACTATACTCGATAACGTTTTTAAGTTTTTCTAACAATCATTATAAGACCTCACTCAAAAGCCCGTTTTTTGCATACATGTTCCACAGCCCATTATAGCCTATGAGGCTATTCACATAGTCCGCTTTTTTTTGTAGACTGCTTGTTCACCAAAATAATATCAAGTCTGTTTTTGATGAAAGCTATGAATCAAAATTTCTTAACCAACTCTTTGGTCCGTGAGAAATTTGTACAGCGAACTATTGGCATCATAGTTGTATACTGGTCTATTTTTCACTGTTTTCTGGAGAAGTGTGAAAATCTCCAACAGTTTTTTTTTCCAATAAAAAACCTGATGAAATACTTATTGTAGAGTGATTTAGAAGAAAGATTTTACTGCCAAGTCATGCACCATAATTATTATTCTTTTGAATGTGGAGGTATACTCTAAGGCTGTGTTCACATCTGTTTGTGGTTTCCATCATAAACAGAAATCATGATCCAGTATAGAGCACGTTGCACAATGGACACAGGTGTCATTGATAGATCACATTCACTTATAATAAAGCCTAATAACTTCTGCCACAATGTCTAGTGTTTTGTATGCAGCACCATAATGTAATATATGGGGAATGTGAAGATAGGCTCATTCATCTTTTGTGGGGTTTTTTTTCAAATCACTTTCCTTTTTTTGTCTTAGGCCGGCGTCACACTTGCGAGTGTGATGCGAGTAAGTCGCACGACTTACTCGCATCAACACCCGGCACGGCCGCCCGCTCTCGGACCTGAGTGTGCGGCTGCATGTATTTCTATACATGTATTTCTATGCAGCCGCACACTCGGGTCCGAGAGCGGGCGGCCGTGCCGGGTGATGATGCGAATAAGTCGTGCGACTTACTCGCATCACACTCGCAAGTGTGACGCCGGCCTAATGGTATTAGTTGCCTCTTTTGGTGTCAAATTCTTCAAAATGGTGCACGCAATTCATGAATTTGCCAAAGTCAACATTGTACTTTCTTCCTGATTTGAACTGTTTTTATGACTTTTGGCACCAAAAGTCACAAATAATGCACCAAATAGTGACTTGCTCCAAAATACACCAGGAATGGGGGGAGTGAATAGAGAAATTTTGCAACTTTTTAAAATGTTGCAATTAATGAATCAGGCTAAAACATCTGCATTTTCCAGACTCTGCCCACAAAGTAGAAAAAAATAGGTGACCACATATAGTATAAACGTTAGAATGATAAATCAAGTGCAAGCAAAGAAGGTGCCTAATAGTGATGAGCGAGTATGCTCGTTGCTCAGGTTTTCCCGAGCGTGCTCGGAGATTTAGTTTCTGTTGCCGCAGCTGCATGATTTGCGGCTATTTGACAGCTTGAATACATGTGGAAATTCCCTAACAAACAGGCAATCCCAACATGTATTCAGACTGTCAAGTAGCCGCAAATCATGCAGCTGTGGCGACAGAAACTAATTCTCCGAGCACTTCCAAATACTCAGAGACCACCCGAACAACGAGCATACTCGCTCATCACTAGTGCCTAACTCACAAAGCTAGACAAAAAGCAGGCCCAAAGGCAATGATGAATCGGGGCCAAACTCTTTAAAATTCTATTGGTACCCAGAAAGAAATAATAACCAAGAAAAAATAATGTACTGTACACCAGATTTGTGGTGTATTTCATATGCACTATTGCTTATATTAAATGTACGCATTTTATTGTGCTTTTTACAGTGTATATTTAGCTGAGAGAATGCTACCAACTCATGGGTCATCATTGGGGCTGCAATGAGGCTTCCTACTTCAAGGCTGTGTTCTGACTCATCCTAGAAGCTTGAAGCCTAACTGCATCTCCAAAACACATCAGAATCCAGCTGTCGATGGAACGAATACCTAACACATCAACTGGCAAGCGATAATGATGAGGTTTCCAATAAACATACTCCAATATTGTTACAGCTTTCATCTATCTACAGACAGTATTTAAAGGGGAAATTACTCATAATTTGATTGATGTGTATGTTATATTTTTTTATTTTATATGCTTTTAAGTAAAATATTTACATTAGTCTATGTGTAAACGGAGTGTTAGAAAGACGGTCAAATACAATGAGATATCTAACAGGAACCACCATGCATACTGTATAGCCTAATTATAGAGGCTCTGTATGTTATAATTCCATGCAGATTTCACAGACAATATTTATGAACAATATAAATAGGGGTCTGTACACTAATATCTTGTGGGCATTGGATTTAAATAGAATTGGGAAGCTTTATGCCATCAATACATTGGTATTAAATGATATCCCAAAAAATAGTGAAATGATTTGAAAAAACTTGAGAAATTACCTCTTAATTATTGATTCATCTTGGGCCAATCAATATAGATGCCAAAACTTATCAAAGTGAGGGAACTGCTCCTACCTACCACCCAAAAACAAACAATCGAGGCCATTAGTTTAGACTTTTTAAACCATGATATTAAAAATAGGGATTCCTATAAAGAAAATTTCTACAGAGAAATTTTTTAACAAACTGTAAACCAGGTTCCCACTGGTAATAGGTTGCTGCCAAACTAATAGCTTCATGTATACTGTTAGCTAAGTTAAAAAGGGGGCTAAACTACAGACATTCAAGTATATAGGCTACAACGAGGCTCTTACTGTGCCCCACACTTTTATTATGGCCAAAGGTAAATAATATACCGTAATTTAGCTACATACATGCTTCACATGTTTACTGCGGTACACAAGTATATTTTGCTGACTACTTACATATGACTGTTCTTTATGTCTTGATGATAATGCATTGTAGCCTATATACTTGTATCTATGTAGTATAGCCCCTTTTTTATTTAGGTAACAGTAAACATGAAGCTATTAGTTCTGCATCAACCTATTGTCAGTGGATACCTGGCTTATAATTTGGTAACTCTGCTTCTCTGTATCCTCTTTAAATATAGCTGTCCATTATATTTATTCAGAGGGCTTTGCTATACACATTGAGCAGTCAATTTGATCTATAATCTTTTTAGTATTTTGGCAGATATACTTCTCTGTATCCCCTTTTAATATGGCATAACTGTGTATTCCATTTACCGTATATACTCATGTATAAGCTGACATGTGTATAAGCCGACCCCCCTAATTTTGCCACAAAAAACTGGGAAAACTTATTGACTCGTGTATAAGTCTAGGGTGAAAAATGATTATGCCCCCATATGCTCCATAGATTATGCCCCGTGTGCTCCACAGATTATGCCCCGTATGATCCACAGATTATGCCCCCATATGCTCCACAGATTATGCCCCCATATGCTGCACAGATTATGCCCCCATATGCTCCCCTGATTATGCCCCGTATGCTCCACAGATTATGCCCCGTATGATCCACAGATTATGCCCCCATATGCTCCACAGATTATGCCCATATGCTGCACAGATTATGCCCCCATATGCTCCCCTGATTATGCCCCCATATGCTCCACAGATTATGCCCCCATATGCTCCAGATTATGCCCCATATGCTGCACAGATTATGCCCCATATGATCCACAGATTATGCCCCCATATGCTCCAGATTAGGCCCCCATATGCTGCACAGATTATGTCCCGTATGATCCACAGATTATGCCCCCATATGCTCCCCTGATTATGCCCCCATATGCTCCACAGATTATGCCCCCATATGCTCCAGATTATGCCCCCATATGCTCCAGATTAGGCCCCCATATGCTGCACAGATTATGCCCCATATGATCCACAGATTATGCCCCCATATGCTCCACAGATTATGCCCCCATATGCTCCAGATTATGCCCCCATATGCTCCAGATTAGGCCCCCATATGCTGCACAGATTATGCCCCATATGATCCACAGATTATGCCCCCATATGCTCCACAGATTATGCCCCATATGCTCCAGATTATGCCCCATATGCTCCAGATTAGGCCCCCATATGCTGCACAGATTATGCCCCGTATGATCCACAGATTATGCCCCCATATGCTCCACAGATTATGCCCCATATGCTCCACAGATTATGCCCCATAGTATATGTCCCTTATGCTGCCGTGCTGCTGCTGACAAAAAAATGACATACTCACCTCTCGTCGCTGGGGGCCAGGTGCTGGTGTCCTGAGCAGGTGGTGACACTGGCGCGCTATGGGGGACAGGTGCCGGTGTCACCGCTCGCTCAAGACCCCAGCACCTGAGATATTTACCTGTCACCGGACCGGTCCACCACTGCGTACTGCTCCCTCTTCCGGGTCCTCGGCAGTGAATGATCAGGCAGAGGGCGCGGCGCACACTAACGACGTCATCGCGCCCTCTGCCTGAACATTCACAGCCAGAGGAGTCGGACAAGGGAGCAGCGCGCAGCGGTGGTCTGGGGACAGGTAAATATCGCTATACTCACCCCTCCGCCAGCGCGTCACTCTCTGCAGCGTCTCCTCTTCTCCCGGCAGTCTCCTCAGCGCTTCCGTCCTACAGCGGTCACGTGTTCATGACTTTAATGAGCGGTATCATGTGACCGCTGCAGGAAGGAGCCGGAGATCATGGGAGAAGCAGGGGGGCTGCAGAGACCGCGCCGGTGGAGGGGAGAGTATGATCCGACACCCCCGCTCCCCCTCCCCGCTGACCCCCGTATATGACTCGCGTATAAGCCGAGAGGGGGACTTTTCAGCCCTAAAAAATGGGCTGAAAATCTCGGCTTATACACGAGTATATACGGTATATATAAAGGTCTCTGTTCTACACATTATGTGGTCATTTTGGTCTATTACTTAGCGCTACAATACTTCTTTGTTTTTTTTGGAATAAGTATTCTATTTTGTGCTTTTTATGTCTTTTTCCCATGTTACCTTTCCATTTTTTGTATATAACTAATTAATCGTTTTTGTATTATATATTGCTATTTTTTTTTATCATTTATTTTGTATAATTTTCAATAAACAATTTTTGATACATGATCAAGCTCTATGTCACGGTAGGTTTACATTTTTACACCATGATAGTCTGTGGCTAGACAATAAAAGAGGTGTCATCCCCAACATTGGACTCTGAAGGATCATCAATTTTCCGCCACTTGCAGTCTATGTAAGTTGGTAAGGCCATTCTATCTTCTTATCTAAATACTTACATATTTTTATCCAAATATCTAAATATTTTTATTTTTTTTTTAACTATACATGTATTATAATTATACCCACACGTAACCTCACAGTGATATAAGGGCAACCATCAGAAAATGTTAAAAACTGGATGGACGAAATGTACCTTAAAGCCAAAGAAAATAATGGCAAACTGGAAATAGAAAAAAAGCAAGAGTACAATGGTACAGTAGTTTATTACAGTAGATTATTGTTCTCTGTGGCATTTCTTTTTCTATTTCCATTTCTTTATCCAACTTAATTTTCTTTGTCTCCCAGGCCTGTTTTTTCCTACTTTGGCCGTACTTGATATATTTATTTTGGTCCTGTTTGTGCAATGTATATGACTAACTTTCTCATCTTAATAAAAATTATATATTTTTAAAGAAATTGGAGCATTTACTCTCTTTTTTTTGTGAATTGGTAGGTAGGTGTAATATAATAGTTTTGGTTTGTTTTATGATAGAAAATGCCTCTTAAAATAGTAAATGATTAAGAATATTATATGATCATTGCATAAAAAAGAAAGTGTAGGTGTCGGCAACCATTAATAGTGCTGTTTATTTATTAATTTATATTCTTAGCTTGATAATTGTTTATATATGAGCAGGAATCCTGTTCCAGGTGCATTGCGCTCAATTTAGGGGTATAACTAAAGGCTAAAAAGCCCTGGCAATGAAGTAATGCAGCTTATATCCCCTTCCCAAGTTATACCCCTTTGTACCTTGCAGTGGCAAGTGTGGTATTACTAGTGTGTTAATGTGGGAGTAGAAAGAGTTTAAAAAATGACTATTATCTGCTTTAATACTTATCATTCTCACTAGCCACATTTATTTTTCCATCAGCTTGACAAGCCCTTAGAAGGAGTTTTTCTTACAAAGGACATTTAATCGAATTTATCATTTAAATGTGATTCGGAATAACTTTTAAGTCTCCAAAGGATGAAGTACTGTATATACTCTGTATAAGCTGAGTTTTTCAGCACATTTTTTATGCTGAAAACGCCCCCTCGGCTTATACAACAGTCAATTGTCCCAGAGGGCCGGTGGGGGAGGGGGAGCGGCGGAGCAGTGGGTCACAGGAGGCAGGAGGAAGTAACTGTGCCCGCAGCTAAAGAGAAATCAATATTAATTTCTCTTATAGCGCGCACAGTGACAAACTCAGCCGTCAGCATCCATAAGAAATCCTACTCACCTTCCTGCGCGCACTCACTGCATCTCATTGGTTCCGGAGCCAGCAGCTCTTCCAGCCAAGAAATCACCTTGCCCCGCTCTTTAAGGTAGTGAATATGTGCGCCTCTCCACTTCCATAGGTGTGGAGTGAATATTCATTACTTTAGTGAGCGGGGCCACGTGATCGCTCAGCAAGAAGAGCTGCCTGCACTGGAATGAACAAGATGCTGTGAGGGCGTGCAGGAAGGTGAGTAGGATGTTTTTTGCTTTTTTAATAGGAAAAATGCATACAAGGATAAGAGATAAGGAGCCATGCATACAAGGAAAGGGGATAAGGAGCCATGTATAGAAGGACAGGATGGGGGAGAAATGCATACAAGGACAGGATGGGGGAGCCATGCATACAAGGACAGGGACCGGGGGAGCCACGCATACAAGGACAGGACTGGGGAGTCGTGCATACAAGGACAAGAAGGAGAAAGAGAATGATTCAGCTCACCCCAAGAAGTTTGTTTCCAAAGCATGTTCAATCCGAGCAGGGACTCGGCTCCACCTGATGTAGGAATGAAGTACTTAAAGAAGGAATGTCCAGCTCCAGGAATTAAAATCCAGGTATACTTTATTGAAGATCCATTAAAAATTCATAGTATGGCTGCTGTATTCATCTTATGATAAGCCCATGTTGGGCTACCAGAGGATAGCCTCATAAGGTCTGGACACGTTTCGAACACTATGTTCTTAGAGTCTAAGAACACACAGTGTTCAAACACGTCAAGGACAAGAAGGAGAAAGAATGATTCAGCTCACCCCAAGAAGTTTGTTTCCAAAGCATGTTCAATCCGAGCAGGGACTCGTCTCCACCTGACGTAGGAATGAAGTACTTAAAGAAGGAATGTCCAGCTCCAGGAATTAAAATCCAGGTATACTTTATTGAAGATCCATTAAAAATTCATAGTATGGCTGCTGTATTCATCTTATGGTAAGCCCATGTTGGGCTACCAGAGGATAGCCTCGTAAGGTCTGGACACGTTTCGAACACTGTGTTCTTAGAGTCTAAGAACACACAGTGTTCAAAACACGTCCAGACCTTACGAGGCTATCCTCTGGTAGCCCAACATGGGCTTACAACAAGATGAATACAGCATACATACTATGAATTTTTAATGGATCTTCAATAAAGTATACCTGGATTTTAATTCCTGGAGCTATGCAAGGACAAGAACTGGGGAGCTATGCGTACAAGGACAGGGACCAAGGGGAGCTATACATACAAGTACAGGGACCAGGGAGCCATGCATACAAGGACAGGGATTGGGGAGCCATGCATACAAGGACAGGGATGGGGGAACCATGCATGCAAGGATAGGGGATAAGATGCCATGCATACCAGGATAGGGGATAAGGAGCCATGCATACCAGGACAGCGATGGGGGAGCCATGCATACCAGGACAATGATGGGGGAGCCATGCATACCAGGATAGGGATGAGAGAACAATGCATACGCAGGTTATACTCGAATTATTAAGCTCACCCATTTTTTCGTAGCAAAATTAGGTGCCTCAGCTTATACTCGAGTATATACGGTAACAACTTTCTCTATAAATTAAAGAAAGTTTATTGTAGCTGCAAGAGCTCTGATCATTGGTTGAACTACCTTTTCTAATGTCATGTCTATGTCTATTCATCCTGATGTGTGTTGCTTCAGTCGTCTGTCCTACGTATTGTAATTTACACTCACACTCTATTAAAAAAAATTACAAAATCAGAGTTGCAGTGGACAAATTGTTTAATGGGGAACACTTCTGCGGATGTGGAAGGAAAGGATTTCCTCTCATTGATAATCATTTTGCAGCAAAAACAATTTTTTGTATTGAACCGATAAGAACCTATAAATGCAAAGGATGTGGATGGAATCAACAGACAGGACCTCTGTGGCTTGCTAGTTCTAATTCTGCTGGGAGCAACGTGATTCTTTAGGTTCATGGTCCTATAGAAGAGAATATTGGACTGACCAGTAATATTTCCCGATAGTTTGGGATCATTGGTAAGGAGTACCAGTATTTTGAAAGAACCTCTGTAATTCTTCTATGACATTGGTTGTAAGTCGTTATGAAGCTGTAAAACTGTATTTGATCTTTTTATTTAGTTCCATATCGCTTACTGTTGTTTGTTTATATATTTTGATTTCATTAGACAATCGTTTTGTTGTAATCTGAATGTACGTTTGAAGGCATCATCTAGTAATTTTATGGGGTAGTGTTTTGCCTTAAATCTCTTTTTTGAGAATATGAGCTTCCTTTAGGAAATCTATATTGGTTGTACAGTTTTTCATATTCTTCTTGCCTGAGGAAGGAGCTAGACCAGCTATGAAACGCGTAGCATTAAATAAGAACCAAGTTTTATAATACATTTGGTGGCATCATAATCCTTACCGCAACACTATACTCTCTCTTTTCCCTGGCTTTGTGTGTATTGGAACAACACCAAAAAACTAAGAAAGAAAAGGTTAATTGGACATAATTTCACACAAAACACACAAGATCAGAGAATCAATACAGTACATGAACACACGTAGTGTTCAGCAGTGTCATTTACCAACCAATTAATCATCATTAGATGATGTGGTTACATAAAATCATGGATACATCCCATTATGACAATTAGAAGATATGTGATATCTATAGTCCAAAGTTTTACCTGAAGCCACTGTGACCCTAGAGCTCATGGTGACCCAAGATAATCGGCTTCTGTAAATGTTACAACTTTACTTATTCATTAATCATATATCTTCCTACCATAAAATATGTGGTTTTCTAAGCTGAATTATCTTTAGTTATTTTAAGATATGACTATTAAAGGAGTATCTAAAGGGATATGTGAAAGTAGATTTATTACATAGAACTTAATTGCCCCACCACTGGGTCCATTGAGGTGTGTATAAGAACATGCAGGTTCCTCTTATGTTTGCCTTTTCCCTCTCTTCATCCCTCTGTACATGAACTGTCAGCAGTCCGCAAATGCATTTTTCAGCAAAAAAGGCTTATGCACATACAGTACAGACCAAAAGTTTGGATACATCTTGTCATTCAAAGATTTTTCTGTATTTTCATGACTATGAAAATTGTACATTCACACTGAAGACATCAAAGCTATGAATTAACACATGTGGAATTGTATACTTAACAAAAAAGTGTGAAACAACTGAAAATATGTCTTATATTCTAGGTTCCTCAAAGTAGCCACCTTTTGCTTTGATTACTGCTTTGCACAATCTTGGCATTCTCTTGATGAGCTTCAAGAGGTAGTCACCGGAAATGGTCTTCCAACAGTCTTGAAGGAGTTCCCAGAGATGCTTAGCACTTGTTGGCCCTTTTGCCTTCACTCTGCGGTCCAGCTCACCCCAAACCATCTCGATTGGGTTCTGGTCAGGTGACTGTGGAGGCCAGGTCATCTGGCGTAGCACCCCATCACTCTCCTTCTTGGTCAAATAGCCCTTACACAGCCTGGAGGTGTGTTTGGGGTCATTGTCCTGTTGAAAAAATGATGGCCCAGCTACATGCAAACCGGATGGAATAGCATGCCGCTGCAAGATGCTGGTTCAGTATGCCTTCAATTTTGAATAAATCCCCAACAGTGTCACCAGCAAAGCACCCCCACACCATCACACCTCCTCCTCCATGCTTCACTGTGTCAACCAGGCATGTAGAGTCCATTAGTTCACCTTTTCTACATCGCACAAAAACACGGTGTTTGGAACCAAAGATCTCAAATATGGACTCATCAGACCAAAGCACAGATTTCCACGGGTCTAATGTCCATTCCTTGTGTTCTTTAGCCCAAACAAGTCTCTTCTGCTTGTTGCCTGTCCTTAGCAGTTGTTTCCTAGCAGCTATTTTACCATGAAGGCCTGCTGCACAAAGTCTCCTCTTAACAGTTGTTGCTGAGATGTGTCTGCTGCTAGAACTCTGTGTGGCATTGACCTAGTCTCTAATCTGAGCTGCTGTTAACCTGCGATTTCTGAGGCTGGTGACTCGGATAAACTTATCCTAAGAAGCAGAGGTGACTCTTGGTCTTCCTTTCCTGGGGCTGTCCTCATGTGAGCCAGTTTTTTTGCAGCGCTTGATGGTTTTTGCAACTGCACTTGGGAACACTTTCAAAGTTTTTCCAATTTTTCGGACTGACTGAACTTCATTTTTTAAAGTAATGATGGCCACTCGTTTTTCTTTACTTAGCTGCTTTTTTCTTCCCATAATGCACATTCTACCAGTCTATTCAGTAGGACTATCAGCTGTGTATCCACCAGAGTTCTGCACAACATAACTGATGGTCCCAACCCCATTTATAAGGCAAGAAATCACACTTATTAAACCTGACAGGGCACACCTGTGAAATGAAAACCATTCACGGTGACTACCTATTGAAACTCATCAAGAGAATGCCAAGAGTGTGCAAAGCAGTAATCAAAGCAAATGGTGGCTACTTTGAAGAACCTAGAATATAAGACATAGTTTCAGTTGCTTCACAATTTTTTGTTAAGTATATAATTCCACATGTGTTAATTCATAGTTTTGATGCCTTTAGTGTGAATGTACAATTTTCATAGTCATAAAAATACAGAAAAATCTTTGAATGAGAAGGTGTGTCCAAACTTTTGGTCTGTACTGTATATAGAATTTTTGTTTGGATGTTGAACTAGCACAATCCCTATGTAAAAGAAACCTGTCATGAAAAATAATGCTATTAACCTGCAAATATGGGGGATAATCTGCAAATTAATAGCGTTCTGCCACCGTACAGTGCAGGGAATGAGAGCCTCATTGCTGGGAGGAAATTAACTTTTTTCCTCCCTGCAGCTTCACTCTATTAGTCATGGGGTTGCACCAGCACAGTTTCCGTTACCACTCTGTGTTTAGAGAGCAGAGACGGTAACCGCGCCCCCGGCACTGAATGACAGCCAGGTCTAATGCTGAGCTCTAATGATGAGCTGTCAGTGCATTATTACAGCTGCTGGTCTCTGTATACAGAGCAGTGACTAAAAATGTGTTGGCACCACTCCATGACTGAAAGAGCGAAGTTGACATGGGGAATAAAGTTCATTTCCTCCCAGCAGCGGTACTCTGAGTGCTGGCGCCGCACGGTGTCAGAATGTGAAGGACTAAATTAAGAAAGATCAAAACTGAATGTTCCATTTTGTGTTTGTAACTCCATCTTGTCTTTATGAGATAAATTCTGTTACTAGGCAATAGTTTCTGGCTGTTATAAAGCCAAATAGTTTTTCTACTGGAGTAAAGGTCATGGGCTGTAATAAAAACTAGACTGCTCCAGTTTGGACAAGATATGAGGCCTTGGGGTGTATCCCTGTAGAATACTCTGAAGAATAAGTATGCTATTGTTCCATTCTATGGTCACATGGATATGACCATATATGTAGTTTCCAGTCTTCCTGTATTTTCATAGGTTAAAATGTTGTAGGTGTGGTTTTATACTATTGGTTGAAGTACAAGCTCACTAAATACTATAAAAGATGATGATGTAATACATGGGAAAGGATTCTTGCTCGATTCTCCCAGACAGAAACACGTCTCCGTCTGGTTATTTATGTTGCTAGCAACGTTCTGTGAATTAATTTGGAAATCACTAGGTCAACCGTGAAGGGTCAGATCAGATCCTCCCTCAACAGATGATGCCAAATGTGGGGCCCCCATATAGGGACGCCTCTGCCCCCCTGGAGGACAACAAGACAAAGGACCCTCGGACCGGACACAGACACTGGAAAATTGGAACTGATCACCCCCACAACCACGGTAAGTTGGCAGTTATACTGTTTAGACTGACCGTTTGGTGTGGTTTTCCTGTGTTTGTTGCTGGAAAGAGGATCTGAGGTTTGTCCCCGATGGTGGGGTGATTCTTGGGTGGAATCATATAGAGGTGTAGTTCCGTTGGGGGCCCAGTGTTCGAAATGTACCTCATAAGGGACGGACACCCCGGATTGACCAGTGATTGTAACTCTCTTTTTAGTCAAAATATCCTGAAATCCTGATCACTGTTAGAATCAGGCGCGATGAAGTGATCGAAGATGGGTAG
>JARQOD010000005.1:256251224-256331712 GCA_033576555.1 Oophaga sylvatica | reverse complement strand
ACTCACCCCTCCGCCAGCGCGTCACTCTCTGCAGCGTCTCCTCTTCTCCGGCAGTCTCCTCAGCGGCTTCCGTCCTACAGCGGTCACGTGTTCATGACTTTAATGAGCGGTATCTGTGACGTGCAGGAAGGAGCGGAGATCATGGGAGAACAGGGGGGCTGCAGAGACGCGCCGGTGGAGGGGAGAGTATGATCCGACACCCCGCTCCCCTCCCCGCTGACCCCCGTATATGACTCGCGTATAAGCGAGAGGGGGACTTTTCAGCCCTTAAAAAATGGGCTGAAAATCTCGGCTTATACACGGAGTATATCGGGTATATATAAAGGTCTCTGTTCTACACATTATGTGGTCATTTTGGTCTATTACTTAGCGTACAATACTTCTTTGTTTTTTTTGGATATAGTATTCTATTTTGTGCTTTTTATGTCTTTTTCCCTGTTACCTTTCCATTTTTTGTATATAACTAATTAATCGTTTTTGTATTATATATTGCTATTTTTTTTTATCATTTTTTTGTATAATTTTCAATAAACAATTTTTGATACATGATCAAGCTCTATGTCACGGTTAGGTTTACTTTTTACACATGATAGTCTGTGGCTAGACAATAAAGAGGTGTCATCCCCAAATTGGGACTCTGAAGGATCATCAATTTTCCGCCACTTGCAGTCTATGTAAGTTGGTAAGGCCATTCTATCTTCTTATCTAAATACTTACATATTTTTATCCAATATCTAAATATTTTTATTTTTTTTTTAACTTTACATGTATTATAATTTTACCACACGTAACCTCACAGTGATATAAGGGAACCATCAGAAATGTTAAAAACTGGATGGACGAAATGTACCTTAAAGCCAAAGAAAATTAATGGCAAAATGGAAATAGAAAAAAAAGCAGAGTACAATGGTACAGTAGTTTATTACAGTAGATATTGTTCTCTGTGGCATTTCTTTTTCTATTTCCATTTCTTTATCCAATTAATTTTCTTTGTCTCCCAGGCCTGTTTTTTCTACTTTGGCCGTACTTGATATATTTATTTTGGTCTGTTGTGCAATGTATATGACTAACTTTTCATCTTAATAAAAAATTATATATTTTTAAAGAAATTTGGAGCATTTACTTCTTTTTTTTTGTGAATTGGTAGGTAGGTGTAATATAATAGTTTTGGTTTGTTTTATGATAGAAAATGCCTCTTAAAATAGTAAATGATTAAGAATATTATATGATCATTGCATAAAAAGAAGTGTAGGTGTCGGCAAACATTAATAGTGCTGTTTATTTATTAATTTATATTCTTAGCTTGATAATTGTTTATATATGAGCAGGAATCCTGTTCCAGGTGCATTGCGCTCAATTTAGGGGTTATAACTAAAGGCTAAAAAGCCCTGGCAATGAAGTAATGCAGCTTATATCCCCTTCCCAGTTATACCCCTTTGTCCTTGCAGTGGCAAGTGTGGTATTACTAGTGTGTTAATGTGGGAGTAGAAAGAGTTTAAAAAATGACTATTATTGCTTTAATACTTATCATTCTCACTAGCCACATTTATTTTTCCATCAGCTTGACAAGCCTTAGAAGGAGTTTTTCTTACAAAGGACATTTAATCGAATTTATCATTTAATGTGATTCGGAATAACTTTTAAGTCTCCAAAGGATGAAGTACTGTATATATCTCTGTATAAGCTGAGTTTTTCAGCACATTTTTTTGCTGAAAACGCCCCCTCGGCTTATACAACAGTCAATTGTCCAGAGGGCCGGTGGGGGAGGGGGAGCGGCGGGCAGTGGGTCACAGGAGGCAGGAGGAAGTAACTGTGCCCGCAGCTAAAGGAAATCAATATTAATTTCTCTTATAGCGCGCACAGTGACAAACTCGCCGTCAGCATCCATAAGAAATCCTTCTCACCTTCCTGCGGCATCACTGCATCTCATTGGTTCCGGAGCCAGCAGCTCTTCAGCCAAGAAATCACCTTGCCCCGCTCTTTAAGGTAGTGAAATATGTGCGCCTCCCACTTCCATAGGTGTGGAGTGAATATTCATTACTTTAGTGAGCGGGGCCACGTGATCGCTCAGCAAGAAGAGCTGCCTGCACTGGAATGAACAAGATGCTGTGAGGGCGTGCAGGAAGGTGAGTAGGATGTTTTTTTGCTTTTTTAATAGGAAAAATGCATACAAGGATAAGAGATAAGGAGCCATGCATACAAGGAAAGGGGATAAAGGAGCCATGTATAGAAGGACAGGATGGGGGAGAAATGCATACAAGGACAGGATGGGGGAGCCATGCATACAAGGACAGGGACCGGGGGAGCCACGCATACAAGGACAGGACTGGGGAGTCGTGCATACAAGGACAAGAAGGAGAAAGAGAATGATTCAGCTCACCCCAAGAAGTTTGTTTCCAAAGCATGTTCAATCCGAGCAGGGACTCGGCTCCACCTGATGTAGGAATGAAGTACTTAAAGAAGGAATGTCCAGCTCCAGGAATTAAAATCCAGGTATACTTTATTGAAGATCCATTAAAAATTCATAGTATGGCTGCTGTATTCATCTTATGATAAGCCCATGTTGGGCTACCAGAGGATAGCCTCATAAGGTCTGACACGTTTCGAACACTATGTTCTTAGAGTCTAAGAACACACAGTGTTCAAACACGTCAAGGACAAGAAGGAGAAAGAATGATTCAGCTCACCCCAAGAAGTTTGTTTCCAAAGCATGTTCAATCCGAGCAGGGACTCGTCTCCACCTGACGTAGGAATGAAGTACTTAAAGAAGGAATGTCCAGCTCCAGGAATTAAAATCCAGGTATACTTTATTGAAGATCCATTAAAAATTCATAGTATGGCTGCTGTATTCATCTTATGGTAAGCCCATGTTGGGCTACCAGAGGATAGCCTCGTAAGGTCTGGACACGTTTCGAACACTGTGTTCTAGAGTCTAAGAACACACAGTGTTCAAAACACGTCCAGACCTTACGAGGCTATCCTCTGGTAGCCCAACATGGGCTTACAACAAGATGAATACAGCATACATACTATGAATTTTTAATGGATCTTCAATAAGTATACCTGGATTTTAATTCCTGGAGCTATGCAAGGACAAGAACTGGGGAGCTATGCGTACAAGGACAGGGACCAAGGGGAGCTATACATACAAGTACAGGGACCAGGGAGCCATGCATACAAGGACAGGGATTGGGGAGCCATGCATACAAGGACAGGGATGGGGGAACCATGCATGCAAGGATAGGGGATAAGATGCCATGCATACCAGGATAGGGGATAAGGAGCCATGCATACCAGGACAGCGATGGGGGAGCCATGCATACCAGGACAATGATGGGGGAGCCATGCATACCAGGATAGGGATGAGAGAACAATGCATACGCAGGTTATACTCGAATTATTAAGCTCACCCATTTTTTCGTAGCAAAATTAGGTGCCTCAGCTTATACTCGAGTATATACGGTAACAACTTTCTCTATAAATTAAAGAAAGTTTATTGTAGCTGCAAGAGCTCTGATCATTGGTTGAACTACCTTTTCTAATGTCATGTCTATGTCTATTCATCCTGATGTGTGTTGCTTCAGTCGTCTGTCCTACGTATTGTAATTTACACTCACACTCTATTAAAAAAAATTACAAAATCAGAGTTGCAGTGGACAAATTGTTTAATGGGGAACACTTCTGCGGATGTGGAAGGAAAGGATTTCCTCTCATTGATAATCATTTTGCAGCAAAAACAATTTTTTGTATTGAACCGATAAGAACCTATAAATGCAAAGGATGTGGATGGAATCAACAGACAGGACCTCTGTGGCTTGCTAGTTCTAATTCTGCTGGGAGCAACGTGATTCTTTAGGTTCATGGTCCTATAGAAGAGAATATTGGATGACCAGTAATATTTCCCGATAGTTTGGGATCATTGGTAAGGAGTACCAGTATTTTGAAAGAACCTCTGTAATTCTTCTATGACATTGGTTGTAAGTCGTTATGAAGCTGTAAAACTGTATTTGATCTTTTTATTTAGTTCCATATCGCTTACTGTTGTTTGTTTATATATTTTGATTTCATTAGACAATCGTTTTGTTGTAATCTGAATGTACGTTTGAAGGCATCATCTAGTAATTTTATGGGGTAGTGTTTTGCCTTAAATCTCTTTTTTGAGAATATGAGCTTCCTTTAGGAAATCTATATTGGTTGTACAGTTTTTCATATTCTTCTTGCCTGAGGAAGGAGCTAGACCAGCTATGAAACGCGTAGCATTAAATAAGAACCAAGTTTTATAATACATTTGGTGGCATCATAATCCTTACCGGCAACACTATACTCTCTTTTCCCTGGCTTTGTGTGTATTGGAACAACACCAAAAAAACTAAGAAAGAAAAGGTTAATTGGACATAATTTCACACAAAACACACAAGATCAGAGAATCAATACAGTACATGAACACACGTAGTGTTCAGCAGTGTCATTTACCAACCAATTAATCATCATTAGATGATGTGGTTACATAAAATCATGGATACATCCCATTATGACAATTAGAAGATATGTGATATCTATAGTCCAAAGTTTTACCTGAAGCCACTGTGACCCTAGAGCTCATGGTGACCCAAGATAATCGGCTTCTGTAAATGTTACAACTTTACTTATTCATTAATCATATATCTTCCTACCATAAAATATGTGGTTTTCTAAGCTGAATTATCTTTAGTTATTTTAAGATATGACTATTAAAGGAGTATCTAAAGGGATATGTGAAAGTAGATTTATTACATAGAACTTAATTGCCCCACCACTGGGTCCATTGAGGTGTGTATAAGAACATGCAGGTTCCTCTTATGTTTGCCTTTTCCCTCTCTTCATCCCTCTGTACATGAACTGTCAGCAGTCCGCAAATGCATTTTTCAGCAAAAAAGGCTTATGCACATACAGTACAGACCAAAAGTTTGGATACATCTTGTCATTCAAAGATTTTTCTGTATTTTCATGACTATGAAAATTGTACATTCACACTGAAGACATCAAAGCTATGAATTAACACATGTGGAATTGTATACTTAACAAAAAAGTGTGAAACAACTGAAAATATGTCTTATATTCTAGGTTCCTCAAAGTAGCCACCTTTTGCTTTGATTACTGCTTTGCACAATCTTGGCATTCTCTTGATGAGCTTCAAGAGGTAGTCACCGGAAATGGTCTTCCAACAGTCTTGAAGGAGTTCCCAGAGATGCTTAGCACTTGTTGGCCCTTTTGCCTTCACTCTGCGGTCCAGCTCACCCAAACCATCTCGATTGGGTTCTGGTCAGGTGACTGTGGAGGCCAGGTCATCTGGCGTAGCACCCCACACTCTCCTTCTTGGTCAAATAGCCCTTACACAGCCTGGAGGTGTGTTTGGGGTCATTGTCCTGTTGAAAAAATGATGGCCCAGCTACATGCAAACCGGATGGAATAGCATGCCGCTGCAAGATGCTGGTTCAGTATGCCTTCAATTTTGAATAAATCCCCAACAGTGTCACCAGCAAAGCACCCCCACACCATCAACCTCCTCCTCCATGCTTCACTGTGTCAACCAGCATGTAGAGTCCATTAGTTCACCTTTTCTACATCGCACAAAACACGGTGTTTGGAACCAAAGATCTCAAATATGGACTCATCAGACCAAAGCACAGATTTCCACGGGTCTAATGTCCATTCCTTGTGTTCTTTAGCCCAAACAAGTCTCTTCTGCTTGTTGCCTGTCCTTAGCAGTTGTTTCCTAGCAGCTATTTTACCATGAAGGCCTGCTGCACAAAGTCTCCTCTTAACAGTTGTTGCTGAGATGTGTCTGCTGCTAGAACTCTGTGTGGCATTGACCTAGTCTCTAATCTGAGCTGCTGTTAACCTGCGATTTCTGAGGCTGGTGACTCGGATAAACTTATCCTAAGAAGCAGAGGTGACTCTTGGTCTTCCTTTCCTGGGGCTGTCCTCATGTGAGCCAGTTTTTTTGCAGCGCTTGATGGTTTTTGCAACTGCACTTGGGAACACTTTCAAAGTTTTTCCAATTTTTCGGACTGACTGAACTTCATTTTTTAAAGTAATGATGGCCACTCGTTTTTCTTTACTTAGCTGCTTTTTTCTTCCCATAATGCACATTCTACCAGTCTATTCAGTAGGACTATCAGCTGTGTATCCACCAGAGTTCTGCACAACATAACTGATGGTCCCAACCCCATTTATAAGGCAAGAAATCACACTTATTAAACCTGACAGGGCACACCTGTGAAATGAAAACCATTCACGGTGACTACCTATTGAAACTCATCAAGAGAATGCCAAGAGTGTGCAAAGCAGTAATCAAAGCAAATGGTGGCTACTTTGAAGAACCTAGAATATAAGACATAGTTTCAGTTGCTTCACAATTTTTTGTTAAGTATATAATTCCACATGTGTTAATTCATAGTTTTGATGCCTTTAGTGTGAATGTACAATTTTCATAGTCATAAAAATACAGAAAAATCTTTGAATGAGAAGGTGTGTCCAAACTTTTGGTCTGTACTGTATATAGAATTTTTGTTTGGATGTTGAACTAGCACAATCCCTATGTAAAAGAAACCTGTCATGAAAAATAATGCTATTAACCTGCAAATATGGGGGATAATCTGCAAATTAATAGCGTTCTGCCACCGTACAGTGCAGGAATGAGAGCCTCATTGCTGGGAGGAAATTAACTTTTTTCCTCCCTGCAGCTTCACTCTATTAGTCATGGGGTTGCACCAGCACAGTTTCCGTTACCACTCTGTGTTTAGAGAGCAGAGACGGTAACCGCGCCCCCGGCACTGAATGACAGCCAGGTCTAATGCTGAGCTCTAATGATGAGCTGTCAGTGCATTATTACAGCTGCTGGTCTCTGTATACAGAGCAGTGACTAAAAATGTGTTGGCACCACTCCATGACTGAAAGAGCGAAGTTGACATGGGGAATAAAGTTCATTTCCTCCCAGCAGCGGTACTCTGAGTGCTGGCGCCGCACGGTGTCAGAATGTGAAGGACTAAATTAAGAAAGATCAAAACTGAATGTTCCATTTTGTGTTTGTAACTCCATCTTGTCTTTATGAGATAAATTCTGTTACTAGGCAATAGTTTCTGGCTGTTATAAAGCCAAATAGTTTTTCTACTGGAGTAAAGGTCATGGGCTGTAATAAAAACTAGACTGCTCCAGTTTGGACAAGATATGAGGCCTTGGGGTGTATCCCTGTAGAATACTCTGAAGAATAAGTATGCTATTGTTCCATTCTATGGTCACATGGATATGACCATATATGTAGTTTCCAGTCTTCCTGTATTTTCATAGGTTAAAATGTTGTAGGTGTGGTTTTATACTATTGGTTGAAGTACAAGCTCACTAAATACTATAAAAGATGATGATGTAATACATGGGAAAGGATTCTTGCTCGATTCTCCCAGACAGAAACACGTCTCCGTCTGGTTATTTATGTTGCTAGCAACGTTCTGTGAATTAATTTGGAAATCACTAGGTCAACCGTGAAGGGTCAGATCAGATCCTCCCTCAACAGATGATGCCAAATGTGGGGCCCCCATATAGGGACGCCTCTGCCCCCCTGGAGGACAACAAGACAAAGGACCCTCGGACCGGACACAGACACTGGAAAATTGGAACTGATCACCCCCCACAACCACGGTAAGTTGGCAGTTATACTGTTTAGACTGACCGTTTGGTGTGGTTTTCCTGTGTTTGTTGCTGGAAAGAGGATCTGAGGTTTGTCCCCGATGGTGTGGGTGATTCTTGGGTGGAATCATATAGAGGTGTAGTTCCGTTGGGGCCCAGTGTTCGAAATGTACCTCATAAGGGACGGACACCCCGGATTGACCAGTGATTGTAACTCTCTTTTTAGTCAAAATATCCTGAAATCCTGATCACTGTTAGAATCAGGCGCGATGAAGTGATCGAAGATGGGTAGGGTACCGGAAATATATTTATATTTGTATCTATATATATAACCAGAGGTGTCCGGAGGGATAGTCTAAGATGCCCTCCTCCTTTCACTGAGTATTGCGTTGTGGGGCCATCCCTGTGGGGGGATAGATAGGCCCGGTGCGACAGACTATACGGCCGCTCTAGGACTGGGCACAATTTAAGTAAGGATATTTAATTAAAAGAGATTCATATTTTCAGTGGAAGAAAGAAGAAAAAGAAGGATTTGGATTTGTGTGATAGATAGGATACTGTTAGTCAGAGACGTTGAAAGAAATCTATCGCAATGCAAAAGAATTCATGAGGGCGGGAGGATAAAGCCTACGCTATGAGACAAAGGTATTAGAAAGAACAAAGGCAAGTTAATGGTGGTTTGTTTAAAAACGCTGAAAATTTTGTGGCTTCGCACATGAATTATGTGATGAAAGTTATATGGAGGTGGAAAAGGAAATTAATTCGGGTAGTTTTTGTTATCGCTATGTTGAAAAAGGAAAGCTGTCTATTACTATAACAGAGATTGGATGTTTTGTGGGAAGGAACTGAGAAAGTGACTGAAAGTACCAGAAAAACAAATAATTAAAAATGATGATTTGGAATAAGGGGTTTCTCTGCAAGATAATAAGGTCCCTTCCCAGGAAATTAAGTCTCTCCTTCCGATTGTAAGCTCTGTGCCCCTCAACTCCAGGGCACCAATATATCCTGGATTACCAAAACCCAGTGCTCCCACATCCTATGATCCTGCTTGGTGGATTTATAATGTATGCGGAGTTACTAATTTTCAGTGGAGAGAGACCTGTTGCAGTGTCATAGTCCCAACCTTTCCCTTGGTAAACGCTGATGGCACTTATCAGCCACCGCTTGCACCAGTCCCTGCTATCCACACCCTTTATTCATCCGGTCAGTCTTATGGTAGTATTTAAAGATCTGGGATTCTCATTGTATAATAAAGCCCACTCACGTTTTTTTGTGGCAGCTTTGATGTCCCGAATTGAAGGAGGCGATAATGTCAGTTAGACCTGATGTCGAGAATTCCATTCCGGACAATGTATTAAAAGTAATAAAAAAAAGTTTTTCAGAAGGATTCAGCCCGTTCTGTATCAGGAAGAAAAAAAAAAAGCCAGCCAGGAGCAGCTCCAACCCCCACCCCAGCTGCAAGGACACAGTTCTTATCAGTGCCCACATAGCAGACTCCAGCCCCCCCTTCAACTTAACCCCCTGTGTACCGGTTGTTACAAGATCTATGGGCAGTTAATGCAGTTACTGATCTGGAAAACTCCAGTGGTGTCTAATATATATACTCTTTTGTTCCAGATATCTCAGGATGCTGCTTGGTTCACAGTTATCGATTTTGCCAATGTCTTATTTTTAGTATTCTATTATACCTAGATTGTCAATTTCTGTTTGTATTTATTTATCAGGGAGGACAATTAATGTGGACAGTTCTGCACAAGGGGCCCAAAACAGTCCCAATGTAATGTATGTAGTACAGTTCATATAGCGTCTTGTGCTTGGGTGCGATGAAAACACAGGAGTCACAGGTTTGATATAGAAAAGTCCTGTATTACTTCATACAAGTTGGCAGAAATAGTCACACAGTTTGCAGACACAGAAACAGGAGACACAGCAGGCCAGAGTAATCCAAGCTCAGCAATCACTCTCCAATACAGATTCAGGATCTTCTTCTCTGTTACTGTAAGTCCATGCAAACGTGGGTCTTTCAAAGAGCAGGGTTCAGAGTCCACAAGTGCTTCAGAGTTCCTCAGTAGGAATAGCTGGAGTACAAGGTCCAAGGCTTACAGGAGTCAAGTCACAGGTTCACTGCAGGCTAGATTCTGAAGCACTGATTGCTCAGCTGTGGCTGCTTAAGAAGCAAAGGAGAGAATCAGGGCGGGAACATGCAAGCTGGAAACTCCATTTTGACTGAGGGCAAGATAGCTGCAGCAAGACAGAAAGTAAAATGGCTGACGAACAAACTGAGTTTCAGGAATATATACATAGAACCTTACATTACTCCCCCCTTAAGGACAACCTCCGGATGACCTCAGACCAGGCTTGTGTGGGTACCTCTGATGAAACTGACGGAGCAAGCGAGGAGCATTAACGTTATTGACCGATTCCCATGAGTTGTCCTCCACTGGGTAGCCCTGCCATTTAATCAGATATTGTAACTGATTTCTATACAACCTGGAATCTAAAATCCTTTCCACCACAAATTCTTCCTGACCATCGACTAGCACTGGGTCAGGGCAAGGAGAGGAACGTCCAGGAAACGTATTGGGTGTCGCAGCCTTTAGTAGGATACATGAAAGACAGGGTGGATTCTCATAGTTCTGGGCAGTTGAAGACGACAAGCAACGGCACTTATAATTTTACTGATTTTATAGGGTCCAATGTACTTATGTCCCAACTTAGACGATGGAATCCTTAACTTAAGATTTCTGGTTGACAGCCAGACCAAGTCTCCTACCTTGAAAGCTGGTGCAGGTTTACGAAATTTATCTGCTGCTTTCTTGTACCTTTCTTGAGCCGATTCCAGATTTTCCTTTAGAAGATCCATATTCTTCTGTAAAGACGTGATTCTTTCAGCCACTGCTGGTAAAGGCGTTTCTATGGAAATCGTGGTAGAATGTTAGGATGATAACCTAGATTAGAGTAAAAAGGAGACTGTTTAGTGGAGGCACTCTGAGAGTTGTTATACGAGAAACTCAGCTAATGGAAGTAGATCCACCCAATCATCCTGTAGGTGGCAGATAAAGCAGCGGAGATACTGCTCCAGGGTTTGATTGGTTCGTTCGGTCTGTCCATTAGTCTGGGGATGAAAAGCAGAAGAAAGGTTTACTTTAATGTCCAATGCTGCACAGAAATTTTGCCAAAACCTAGAAGTGAATTGCACCCCTCGATCCGAAATAACCTCATCCGGTACTCCAGGTAAGCGAAACACATCTTTAATCATCAAATCTGATGTCTGTTTTGCAGTGGGTAAGCCGACACAAGGGATAAAATGAGCTGCCTTTGTTAGACGGTCAACCACCACTAGAATGGTGTTCTTCCCCTGAGAGGTTGGTAACTCCACAATGAAGTCCATAGAAATGGATCCCCACGGGCGGGACGGGGTGGGAAGAGGCTTTAACAGACCAGTTGGTGAGGAGCGAGGTGTTTTGCATCTTGCACAGACTTCACATGAAGTGACATAATTCAAAACATCCTTCCTGCAAGTGGGCCACCAAAAGAAACGAGAAAGAAATTCCTGTGTCTTTAGAATTCCTCTATGCCCAGCTATCTTGGAATCGTGAATGAGTTGCAATACTCTTAATCTGACTGTTTCAGGAATATACAGATGTTGTCCCTGAATCCACACAACATTCTTAAAGACAAGACTTACGTCCCTTGGGGGTTGTGCCGAAAAGGAATCCGCATGGTATGCTTCCTTGATGTCCTTAAGTAGGTCTTGATTATGAATTACTCCTAGGAATCTAGAGTCAGGAAGAATAGTCTTAGGAGGAGTAATTGGACGTGTCTCTGCTGAGTAAATCCTAGAGAGTGCATCAGCCTTTCCATTGCGCGATCCTGGTCTATAAGAGATGATAAAATTAAATTGGTTTAAGAAAAGATTCCAGCGAGCCTGGCGAGGAGTCAGGCACTTAGCCGACCTGATAAACTCAAGGTTACGATGGTCTGTCAGGACGACTATTTGCTGTGCAGCTCCCTGAAGAAGGTGTCTCCATTCTTTGAAGGCGGCAATAATGGCCAACAACTCTCTATTGCCCACATCGTAGTTCCTCTCAGCCGAAGACAACTGCTGGGAAAAGAAGGCACAGGGATGCAAGACATTCTCCTCACCTGTTCTCTGAGAGAGTATAGCTCCAACGGCACAGTCTGAAACATCCACCTCTATTATGAAGGCAAGCTCGGGGTTGGGATGTACTAGGATAGGTGCAGTGGTAAATTTATCTTTTAGACGGGAAAATGCTTCCTGGGCTTGGGGAGTCCAGGAAAACCTAGACTCTTTCCGGGTAAGTTGAGTGATAGGTGACACTACCTCAGAGAAATTTCTAATGAAACGTCTATAGAAGTTGGCAAACCCGATGAAGCGCTGTACCTCCTTCACATTTCTAGGACTTGGCCAATCCTTGATGGCTTGGGTTTTGCTTCCATCCATACTAATTCCTTGTGTAGACAGTACATACCCCAGAAATTGAATTTCGGTCCTATGGAATTCACACTTTTCAAGTTTGATGTAAAGATGATTTTGTCTTAGACGTTCCAAGACCATTCTCACATGTCCATGATGTTCCTCTGTGGAGTTAGAAAAAATTAGAATATCATCCAAATAAATTACCACGAATGTATCTAGGAGATCCCTGAAGATGTCATTCACCAAGTGTTGGAAAGTGGCTGGGGCGGTACTCAGACCAAAAGGCATAACTAGATATTCAAAGTGTCCATAGTGTGACCTGAATGCAGTCTTCCATTCATCCCCAGGTCTAATACGGACTAAGTTATAGGCCCCACGAAGATCTAGTTTAGAAAAATTTTGGCATGTCGCACTCTCTCCAATAACTCAGGGATTAAAGGCAATGGATAACGGTTTCTAATAGTAACCTTATTGAGTTCCCTATAGTCTACGCATGGTCTCAGAGATCCATCTTTCTTCTTTACAAAGAAGATGGGTGCACCTGCAGGAGATGAAGAGGGGCGTATGAAGCCCTTGGCTAGATTTTCATCTATGTAATCCTTTAAAGCCTTTAGCTCGGGCCCCGCCAGGGGGTAGATCTTACCAAAAGGTATCTCTGCTCCAGGCAATAATTCAATTGGACAATCATATGGACGGTGAGGAGGAAGCTGGTCAGCGTTCTTCTTGTCACATAAATCCACATAGTCCTGGTATACAGCTGGTAGTTCAGGGACTGACATGATTCCTTTAGGAACAGAGCAAGCTGAAACTTTTGGACTCATCTGTTTCTCTGGAAAGTGTAATTCCTTGGTCTCCCAGTTAATGGTAGGATTCTGAGCCTGCAGCCATGGTAGCCCTAGAATAATGGGAAAGTGGGGAGAAGAGATAAGCATAAAGGACAGTTTCTCTTGATGATCTTTACCCATAAGAACCCTCAAAGGCTCTGTTTCCTGATCCACTGGTCCAGAGGTCAGCAGGGAGCCATCCACAGTTTCCATCTGTACTGGAGTAGCCTTCTTCACTGAACGTATTCCCTGTTTCAGAGCAAAGGAGACATCCATAAAATTTCCACTTGCCCCTGAGTCGATCATAGCAGAGCTAGACACCCAAGCTGAGTCAACCCAGAGTTTGATGGAAAGAAAGCAATGAGAATTGTTTTTCTTACAACTCAGCTGGGACACCGCTGAGGAAACTTGAAAAATGGCAGCGTTTACACAGTCAACGTCCTCAGAGGTAACGGAGTTTAAGTCCGAGAAATCAAGATCTGTTGCTGCAGATCTCTCTGGAGCCTGAGGCTCGGACCTGACAGATCCCCTCTCGCAACACTCACAATGAATGAGTGCTGCAGTAGTCTTACGAGAACGGCTGGGGCAGTTTATAATGAAGTGCCCTGACTTACCACAATAGAAACATAGATTCTCCTTAAAACGATGTTCCTTGCGTGCATCACTAACCCGTCGTTGTAAAGAGTCTACCTGATTGGGTTCAGGTTCAGGTTCCCGTGTAATCCTACTCAAACGTTCCTTAGCTGGAGAGGAAGGTAGGAAAAGGTTAGTACGATTGCTTTCGAACCATCTCTCTTGCCTGCGTTCAGTCAGACGAGTATCAATACGGATGCAGTAGTTAATAAAGTCACCTAACGCAGTGGGAGGGTCGGCACGAGCAAGTTCATCCTTAATCAGTGGAGATAACCCCTTTCGAAAAATAGATTTTTTGGCGGAACTGTCCCAGGTGGTATCAAGGGCCCATCTCCTGAAA
Organism: Oophaga sylvatica; assembly: GCA_033576555.1. NCBI lineage: Eukaryota > Metazoa > Chordata > Amphibia > Anura > Dendrobatidae > Oophaga > Oophaga sylvatica. The sequence continues at coordinate 256,317,809 of JARQOD010000005.1, read as the reverse complement.
TCCAAGGCATATTCAGCTACCGAGTGCTTACCTTGGCGCAAAGCTAACATGGCTGCTTCAGCTGTTGCACCTCGATTGGGGTCATCAAACACCTGCCCCATGGCTGAAATAAAATCATCAAGGTGATTCAAACATTCATCCTCAGTCTCAATCAGAGGGTTTGCCCACATCAATGCCTTGTTGGTAAGCAACATAATTATAGTAAGCACCTTACATCGTTCAGTGGGAAATTGTGAAGCATGTGCAGAAAAAAAAAGATTGCATTGATTAATAAATCCCCTGAATTTCTCACGTTCACCGCCAAAACGAAAAGGGGGCAACTTGGGAATCCCAGCACTCGGGGCTACGGCAGGAGCCTGGACTCGCCCCTCTAGAACCTCAATCCTGGCTCGCAAATCCTGGGTAGTCTGTCCAACCACTTGCAAATTGTGATTATTGAGGTCCTGTAGATTTGTAAAACGGGTCTTTATATTCTGCAAATCTGCAAGGATATTATCAGTCACTCCGCAAAGTTCCTTTATGCGGGCCTCCATTTTCCAGATCTTTTAAGACAGGATTACTGGAAGAAGAGGAGAAAAAAAAACAATAGTGTTCACCTGTGGCAACACTGCAGAGAGAAAAAAAAATTAAGGGAACTGCTCACCTGGAATGGTTGTGAGAAGTCACAACCACTATCATCACAGAAAGTTTCAACCAGACATCTGATATCCAGAGTTACAGCAGACAAAAAAGAGAAAAGAAAGGGAAAAAAAAAAACCAATAGTGTTTACCTGTGGTAACACTGCAAAAGAAAAAACTTAAGGGAATTGCTCACCTGGAATGGTTGTGAGAAGTCACAACCACTGTCATCACAGAAAGTACAACCGGACGTCTGATATCCACAGTACAGCAGACACAGCCTTCCAGACCCAGTAGACACTAACGTTTTGGCTTCAGAATCTTGTAATGTATGTAGTACAGTTCATATAGCGTCTTGTGCTTGGGTGCGATGAAAACACAGGAGTCACAGGTTTGATATAGAAAAGTCCTGTATTACTTCATACAAGTTGGCAGAAATAGTCACACAGTTTGCAGACACAGAAACAGGAGACACAGCAGGCCAGAGTAATCCAAGCTCAGCAATCACTCTCCAATACAGATTCAGGATCTTCTTCTCTGTTACCGTAAGTCCATGCAAACGTGGGTCTTTCAAAGAGCAGGGTTCAGAGTCCACAAGTGCTTCAGAGTTCCTCAGTAGGAATAGCTGGAGTACAAGGTCCAAGGCTTACAGGAGTCAAGTCACAGGTTCACTGCAGGCTAGATTCTGAAGCACTGATTGCTCAGCTGTGGCTGCTTAAGAAGCAAAGGAGAGAATCAGGGCAGGAACATGCAAGCTGGAAACTCCATTTTGACTGAGGGCAAGATAGCTGCAGCAAGACAGAAAGTAAAATGGCTGACGAACAAACTGAGTTTCAGGAATATATACATAGAACCTTACACCCAATCAGTTTGCAAAAATTATGGACGAGTGTCTTTTACTCTGGCAATTGGACCACCCCCATGTTATGCTGTTTCAGTATGTGGATGATTTTTGTTGTGTGTATGGACGGAGCAGGAAGCCATGATGCTATTGTTAGTTTTCTGAAGCGTCTGGCAGATCTGAACTGTCGAGTTTCGGACTCGAAACTTCAGTTCTGTCTTGGTCAAGTGATATTTTTGGGTCATTGTCTCCTTCAGGGTGTCAGATACCTCACAGAAGAAAGAAAAATAGCTGTCAGCTCCCTTCCTTTCCCAAAAGATGAAACTGAACTCCAGCGTTTTCTTTTACATGAAACGCACATTTTTGCCCCGCATGACATTGCAGCAATACTAACACTCCAACAGCCAAGACATTTGACTGTACAATGACATTTACGGCTGCAGTGTTCACTCCTTTTGCCTGACTATATCAAGTTGCATCACTGTGCTACAATCAACCCCGCTACTTTACTGCTGGTCCCCAAGAAAGATGGCAGTGATGAGGATTATCTCCAACATGATTGTCTCCAATTTCTGACTGAAGAAACAGCTTCTCCGCCAAATGTCAGTGAGAATCCACTTCCAAATCCCGATCTGTTGTTATACACGGATGGTTCAATATATACTGATGAGTTTGGAAGATTCCACACGGAATATGCTGTTACCACAGAGGACACTGTAGTGCACGCGGCTGTGCTCCCGCGATCACAGTCAGCACAAGAAGCAGAATTTCAGGCTCTGTCTACTGCATGTACTTTGGCCAAAGACAGACGGACTAATATATATACGGACTCACGATATCCATTTGGTATTGCTCAAGATTTTGGAGCTCTATGGCCAATCGAGGGTTTATTACTACTGCCGGAACTCCAGTGAAAAATGCTGAAGCTGTTAAAACCCTCATGGATTCGATCAAATTGCCTACTCAGGTGGCCATTATCAAAGTCAAGGTGCACGGTCCTAGGAATAGTCCATAAACTATTGGCAACGCATTTGCGGATATGCAAGCAAAGGCCGCGGCTCTTCTGCCTGTTGAACTAACCATACCAATTATGGTGACCACACGCTCTCAGCGTAAACAGTTGCAAGAGATCCTGACTCTACAAGAACCTGATGATCTACAACAGACTGAGGTTTTCTGTCAGACCCCACGAGACCGCTTAATGACGATGTACAGAATGTCTCCAAAGGAAGAGGTGAAGCAGTGGAAGGCTGATGAAGCATGTATGGACAATGGTCTCTGGAAAAAGGACCAACTTGTGTGTTTCCCTAAGCGGATGTACCCTGCTGTTGCTACATGGGCACATAGACCTATACATTGAGGGAAAAAAAAAACAGGCCCTTGCCCTGGTACAAAAATTCTACTGGGCTCCAGGTATTTCTACAGTCCTGACAGCACTCAACTGTGCATGTAATATCTGTCAGACCTTCAGTCCCGGTCAACTTCGACATGTTCCTCCGAAGTATCTTGCTAAGCCCGACTATCCTTTCCAAAGGCTCCAGGTAGACCATATCACGTTGCCTAAATCTGGAAGGTATGAATATTGTCTGGTGGTTGTCGATATGTTCTCCAGTTGGCCAGAAGTATTCCCCGTTACCAACATGTCTGGTGGTTGTCAAAGACAACAGCAAAGAAACTGGTGATGGAGGTTATCTGCTGATATGGAGTTCCAGAAGTCGTTGAAAGTGACCAAGGTCCAGCTTTTTCTTCTCATGTGTATCAGGAGGTTCTGACAATGTTTGGATCCACTGTAGCCCTCCATACTCCATACTATCCACAATCCAGGGGGGAAGTTGAGAGGTTGAACGATACACTGAAGGGACAATTGACCAAAATGATGCAGGAGACTACAGCTCTATGGCCAGAGCTCCCACTCATTGTACTATACCACATTTGTATTACCCCTATTACTGTGCTGTTTAATATGTTATTCATATTAGTAAAAATCTTGCTAACACCTATGCTCTAGTTTCTTTTTCTTTTCCAGATTCAGCAGAAACCGATATTTGTTATAGTTTGAAGTCTGGTGATTTTGTGGTCATGAAAAGGCATGTCAGAAAATATGGACTAGAACCCTTGTATGATGGTCCCTATTAAGTTCTCCTCATCACTCCTATGTCAGTGAAACTGGAAGGAAGACCGACTTGGATCCACATATCGCACTGCAAGCTGGTTAAACAAGCCAATAGCAAATAAAGGGGATATTATGTTTTGGTTTTTCGTATTTTCCATGTTATTATTGGTAACCACTTGGGATAGCCTAAATTCCCCAATATCCTTGAATAATAAGTTTATATAATATTATGAAAAATTACTGAGAGATTTGTTAAATAATTACCAGTCTCTGGCAGATATTTTCTTTTTAATCCAGCCAATTGGTTTAAGGTAACTGGGGGCTGAATAGCTGGAGTCTTGTAAAGTTTGTTACACATCACTGCCTTTATTCCTGTTATGTATGTAATACTAAAATTTGTTCTTTGGTGTATTTCTGTATGTATTAGGAAATTCTGTACTTGGACAGCTAATGATGATACCAAAAGGCGTTGTTACCCCTGCTCTTCTCTACACCGATTCTAAGAAGTTATCTGATGAAGATGTTGAAGCCAAGCGCATGGCTATCTTCAAAAGATCTCCACAACCGTTATCAAAAATTGTTATTTGCAAATTGTAGTATACAGGGGGGATGGGTACGCCGCAACAGCCATGTCTGGTAACATGGCATCAGATATGTGAAGACCAGTACCGCTCTAGCTTATAGCTTGGGATAGTACCTCTGATGCTGGACATAAGTTAACAAAATTTATCTATGGGGAATGTGAAGGACCAAATTAAGAAAGATCAAAACTGAATGTTCCATTTTGTGTTTGTAACTCCATCTTGTCTTTATGAGATAAATTCTGTTACTAGGCAATAGTTTCTGGCTGTTATAAAGCCAAATAGTTTGTCTACTGGAGTAAAGGTCATGGGCTGTAATAAAAACTAGACTGCTCCAGTTTGGACAAGATATGAAGCCTTGGGGTGTATCACTGTAGAATACTCTGAAGAATAAGTATGCTATTGTTCCATTCTATGGTCACGTGGATATGACCATATATGTAGTTTCCAGTCTTCCTGTATTTTCATAGGTTAAAATGTTGTAGGTGTGGTTTTATACTATTGGTTGAAGTACAAGCTCACTAAATACTATAAAAGATGATGATGTAATACATGGGAAAGGATTCTTGCTCGATTCTCCCAGACAGAAACACGTCTCCGTCTGGTTATTTATGTTGCTAGCAACGTTCTGTGAATTAATTTGGAAATCACTAGGTCAACCGTGAAGGGTCAGTTCAGATCCTCCCTCAACAAGAACTCTATTAATATACAGATTAGCCACCGTAACTGCAGGTTGATAGTGCTATTTTACCGACAAGTTCCCTTTAGGATGAATAAGATTTTCAATTTTCTATTTAGAAGCCAGATTAGTATATTACACAAAGTTAGGTTTCGACTTGCTGCAATACTTGCTGAAAATTCCTCCAAGGCTGGACTATCCATTTATTATATATACTGTATTATATCTTTCAACTGTACTAACCATGTAACTGTGTATCATACTCATCGATTGTTATTTTTCTAGGCAGCTTATATATATAAAAACAATACAGCTTTGATTCCAAGAAAGATATATTTTGATCTGAGCAATACTATTTGATTGTATATACAGGTTTGCTTTCTACCTGATCTTAATTTGAAAAACATACCTTATTATCATGCGAAATGCATTTTTTTATGCCTACACACCATCTGCAGTTGGCATAGTTCTTTAAACAGATTGCATTGCTTATGAGAAAAAGCTGCATAAAAAAAGAAAAAAAAAACATTTGTTTGTAAGAAGTGTTAAGCTTTAGATTTTATTAATGTTGAAAACTTATAAAAGATAAAATGTAATGGCAAACAAAACCTGATGTTACGTAGTGTGCCGTTGTGTGAATTTTGGACATTGTATTACTTATTACAAGGAAAATATTTATTTTAGTTGAAAAGGAAAAAAAATCCAATTTGAAATGTGAAATTCACCCATACACTATGCACACTATATTATAAAGACGTAGAACATGGCAACACTGACTATTTGTTACTATTGTAACAGGCGATACAGCCTTTTATTTGTAGATATTGTTCTGTAGTCAAAAGTTATTGTCTATCACTAAAAAATGTACTTATCAGTAAATAATAAAAAAAATGCTTATTTAAGTTACATTAAGGGTATTTTCCTGATTATATTTATGAGGATTTTTTTAGGATTTTTTGGGGAAATATTTATATAATTAGAGAATTTCAAGTTATACAAGTTGTTGGCTGCTTTTTCACGGTTTCTATTAATTAAATCTTGTTACATTGCCATGTCTGCTTTTGGACCTACCAGTTTAGAAGTCAATGTGATGCTTGCTCTGCACTTCTCTTACTGTTCCAGCTGATATAAATGTGCCTTCACCATCTCCCTCTGTCAGACATAGAAATGTGCAAGCTGCAAGTGAGAAAATTCAGCGCAGAAATCGCCTTGAAGGGAGTAAGTAATGCTGACCGGAACTGAATACAAATGCCATTCCAAAGTGCAGTAGTAGGAAGACTGGGTGTTCGAGTACATGGAGGAGGGAATATAGTAATTACAGTGCCAAACTATACATAGGATTGTTTCTGTATTTGTATTTTACAAATGCTAGGATATTTGTAATTGTATTGATGACTGCAAAATGCTACATTTATATTGTTTAAACCAATAATAACCCATATACAGATCTATACAGGAAAAAACGAAGAGATCCCAGTTGATAACCAAAAAGACTTTATTAATCACAATTAAAAACAAAAAGAAGTAAAAAAAGCAAAATGCCGTAAGGGACACCAAATTAGAACATACAAGGGAATGTTCTTAGCCGTATATAGTCCAAAAAACACAATATTTGCTGTTATAACAGTGCTCAATGATAATCTAATAGATAAAGATGCAAATATGCATTTATATACAGCAATAAATTAATTGACATAATTTCATAATGGCCCTCTGTATGTAACAAGAAAAACACACCACCAGGGAATAACTATAGTTGTTTTTAAGTACGGTAACTTGAAAAGCAAGTGGTAAGGAGATGTAATCTCTCCTTATAATGCAATGTAATACCACATATTGGTGATCATCAGCTCATCCACATATTATAGAATAAAGTGTATTACCTGGCGCGGTGGTGATGTTAGTGGAGAGATTACATCTCCTTACCACTTGTTTTCAAGTTACCGTACTTAAAAACAGCTATAGTTATTCCTTGGTGGTGTGTTTTTCTTGTTACATACAGAGGGCCATTATGAAATTATGTCCATTAATTTATTGCTGTATATAAATGCATATTTGCATCTTTATCTACCGTATATTCCGGCGTATAAGACGACCTGGTGTATAAGACGACCCCCCTACTTTTCCTGTTAAAATATAGAGTTTAGGATATATTCACCGTATAAGACTACCCCTTTTCCAACGCTTACCAAACACCGGTAAAAATTTAAAAAAACAGATTTGAATTTAACATGGTCATTTTTTAATTTAAATTCTTATGACATGCAGGCGTATAAGACGACCCTCCAACTTTTACAGTCAAAATATGAATTTGTCTTAAAAGTGGTGGGGGGGGTCTTCTTATACGCCGGGTGTCATCTTATACGCCGGGTACGGAACATATGGTGGGGGGAGTGGGCTTTTCAGAGGTGTTTACCTAGGGTCTAGGCGCTGGGCGACGGCGGCGGCTCCTTTTGTGCAGCCTGGGGGGGCTCTGTGCTGGGGGACGGCGTCGGAGGCTCCTCTCGTGCAGCCCCCAGGCTCTGTGCTGGGGGACAGCGGCGGCTCCTCTCGTGCAGCCCCCCAGGCTCTGTGCTGGGGGACGGCGGCGGCTCCTCTCGTGCAGCCCCCCAGGCTCTGTGCTGGGGGACAGCGGCGGCTACTCGTGCAGCCCCCGCAGGCTCTGAGCTGGGGGACGGCGGCGGTGATTCTTTTCTCAATCCCCGGAGGCCCCGGCAGCTCCATTGATGCGATGCGGTGGCCTCCGGGAAAATGGCCGCTGAGGGCGGCGCATGCTCAGTTTCAGATCTCGTCTCCCGAGATCTTGAGACGAGATCTGAAGCTGAGCATGCAGCGGCCATTTTCCCGGAGGCCATGCATCGCATCGCAGCAATGGAGCTGCCGGGGCCTCCGGGGATTAAGAAAAGAATCACCGCCGCCGTCCCCAGCACAGAGCCTGCGGGGGCTGCACAAGAGGAGCCGCCGCCGCCGCCCCCCAGCACAGAGCCTGCTGGGGTGCACAAGAGGAGCCGCCGACGTCCCCCAGCGCCTAGACCCTAGGTAAACACCTCTGAAACGCCATACCCGGCGTAAAAGATAACCCACGACTTTGAAGACGATTTTCAGGGGTTAAAAAGTCGTCTTATACGCCGGAATATACGGTATTAGATTATCATTGAGCACTGTTATAACAGCTGTAAGCTTTTCAGGGGATATAGCTCTGGGATCGCCGTCCGGGTAGACAGAGTGGCACGGAAACAGTTCATTCACAGCAGTACTGGTGCAACTGGCCGCAACCAGTTTTATTTAAAGTCAAAAGCAAACAAGACATAAAACAAATCATAAACAGAAGACCTGGGCTTGTCTAGCCACTTACTACACTTAGATAGATTTCCCTATCTATCCGGTCCCGACTCTAACAGCCGGGGCCAAAACAACACATATGTTCAGCATTTACCAGCATGTAGGTTCACAGAGTCTCCTCCTTGTGTTGAAGGCACCTTCAACGTCCAGACTTGAGAGAGCTCCCCTCCTATTCAGCAGCTATCCGCATGGATTCTCACAGAGACTACTCCTGTGTCCGGGGTACATCGAGCACCCAGACTGAGATAGCTCAAACTCCTGGAGACACCTTCTGTGCCTGGACCCCTCCTGTGTCCAGACTAAGCGAGCTCCCCTCCTATTCAGCAGCTATCCGCATGGATTCTCACAGAGACTACTCCTGTGTCCGGGTACATCGAGCACCCAGACTGAGATAGCTCATAACTCCTGGAGAACACTCTTGTGCCTGGTACCCCCTCCTGTGTCCAGACTAAGCGAGCTCCCTGTCTATGTTCTCAGACACCTACTTCTGGTCTCCTAATTAACACCTGAGTAGTTTCAGGCCTGAGCTGCAATGAATGTAAGGTGTAGTGACCTTTCTCTACCACTAGGCTTACAAAGCCATACATTCCCCCATACCCGTCAGCAAAGTACCTAGGTGAAATGTACACCCATTCAACACACATACCCTCACTGTCTCACATATCCCCCCCCTCTTCTCCAGACCGGAGGGCTGGTCATCCAGACCGGAGGGCTGGTCAACAATCCTAAAGAGACAGTGAACTCCGGACCAGTCATAGTCATCATCAACTTCATCTTCACTACCGTCCATTTACCTTCCAAGGCCACTAGCATCCACACAGGATCCAGTCTCTGACCTTTCAGGCAGTCAGGCTTCACTCGGCCTCACATAAACGGTGTCCCCCACACCAGGGGAACAGGAAACAGGCCTGACGCCTATCACTGACACACCTGTCTCCAATTAAGCAGGGTTTATATACCCTTACACACACCCACACACGGGACCTGAGCTGATGTCATAGTCATGTGTTCAGACTTGTGTGTGTGTAAAAGGACCTGTGTGATGTCACAGTCATGTGACTAGTCAGCTGGGGAAGGAACATGGACAGTCAAAACACACACACTGAGCCATTACAGGAATGCCAGCCCAGGGCTGCATTACCTATTCCCCCCCCTTCCAAACTTGTAGGTTTGAACACAAAAATACATCCAATCACCTCAACCCACAGTTCACACAGAGACCATGTACTTGTCCATTGCTCTGTTCAGACCCCCGGAATATTAGTCAATGACATTCGTTCCTTCCTTAGGGACCTACTGTCTGTCATTGTCACAGACTTCATCCAGTCACATTTCCGGGTCGTAACCTTGTCAGGTCTCCCCTCCGTTCCCAGCGGTCAAACGTAACCTTGTCAGGTCTTGCCTGGGTATCTAAGGTCCGGTTAGACTTCGTACTGTCCCGTACTCTATCGGGTCGTCTGTATGGGCCTCTCAAACCTGAGTTACTGGAGGTCTCACTACCTCTAAACCCACGCCCACTACCCTCAGTAGACGGCTGCCATCTTCTGCTGCTCAGATGATGCTGTCTATCTACTCGCTGTCTAGCGAGATTCAATTGTTCTACCTCTCGCAGGTAGGTCACACGGTACGCCACCAGCATGCGCACATATTCCAGACTTTCTTCCGTTCCTATAGCGTAGAATGACACCATGCCGTCTTCATCTGGTATCCAGTCCCGACAATCACGTGGACTGCTTACTTTCACCACACCAGACCTCTTCACCATCATCTGCATGGCTCGGCCATTTCTCCCAATTAGCTTTCTCACCAGAACATGAGGCACCCGGATGACCTTTTCCCGCAGACTGTAAGCATTTCTCATAAGCTTCAGTTGTCTAACGGCTTGTTCTGTCTTCAACCGGAGAAACCGCTTTGTGCGAATACATCGCCAGTGCATGTCACTTAGGATTGCCACCCTCTTCACTGTAACTTCGGTCGTGGACAAGACCACCAGCTGTTTAGCTCCTGAGGTCGAGTACACCTTACAGGCTCCCACGGCCTTCCTAAACGCTTCATGCACAGACTCACGGGTGCATTCTTCTCTCAAGTCCTCGGGTACATCTACGAGGCACTTGTACCGACACGTTTCGGTCTCACCAGTGGTTTCCAGACGATCAACCAGCTCAGGGTTCAGGGACAACTGACTTTCAGCTTCTTCCCCCTTTACGCTTCTTCTGAGCTGACTCACAGCTACAAATTCGTGAATTTCCGTCCTGACCACTTCCATTTCACATTTATCTTCCGTTACCACACTCTTAGCTCTCCTCAGGTCTATCTTCTCCTGGCCAAAGGGAGCGAGTGCAACGTGTTTGCCCTTTTCTTTCTCCAAGGAGGCCTTGTTCACCGAGTGACACTGTATCAGGCGACTTTTCAGCCCTAGAACTTCTTCCTCTAGTTCCGCCATTTCACCTCTCAGCTGCCCGTCTCTGAAGCTTCTCTTGCGTCCACTGGGCTTGTAACCACTCCTTGAGCTCCTTGATCTCGGCTCCGACATCCACCGAATCATCCGAACTCACATCACTCGAGGAAGTATCTGCTTTACACCTCCCATCTCCAGTGGCCAACTCCTGGCCCTGGTCTGTAGCTTCTCTGATGGACTCCTCCATCTTTTCCCGCTCAGCTTCCATTTGGCTGAGCTTTTCCTTAAGGCACATCTCCGCCTTCTGGAGAGTATCACAGGACATCTGTAGCTCCTTCACCTGAGCTTCTAGACCTAGGGTCTTTCTGCGCAGATCACCATTTTCATCACGGGTGTCCCGCAGAGTGGCCTCAACCACCTGGCGCATTTGCTCTGCATCCATCCCATCCTCCTCTAGTTTTTCTTTGACCCTGAGGAGATCCACATAATCTCTCTTCATCTGTTGCAGTTCCCTACTGCGTTCACCACACTCCTTCTTGGAGTCACACAGCTCCTGGTTGAGCTGTTCGCGCAGTCGTTCTAGGATTTGTTCACTTCCAGAAACTCCATCCTGCAGCGCCTCCTTCTCACGCTTCAACTGCAAAACCTCTTCCTTGATTTTGCGGCGGTCCTCTTTAATGGCAAAGAACATATTCTGCCACAGGATAACTTCCTCGTTGCTTCCTTCTAGGACTCGCTGGTCTGAGGATACGTCCTCCAGGTTTTCACATAATTGCAGCATGTCACTCTGATACTGCAGCCGAATAGGTTCCAGCTCTTGGCCATGACTGGCCCCCTCCTCTTCTACCTCTAAAGGAGAATCCACACTTGAAGCATAGGCAGACAGTACTACATTCTCTTCATTTTCATTTTCAGCGAGTACTACCGAACAACCTTTTTGTGGCCCTTGCGCCGTCGACGACGAGAGGAGGACTCTCTTCCCTCGTCTAGCCTCTCCTGACTGAACTCACTTTTTACTTTCATAGTGTCCCAGTCAGCTACGGGGTCTGTGTCACTCCCCATGGTGTTGTGGACTAACAGGTCACCTCCCACTTTGACGTCACCCCTTCTACTGGAGCTACCCCGTTATCAACGGTCACATTGTCATTTTTAGGAGGTACCAACCCACCACCAGTAACAATTTTCAGTTTTCCACACTCTACACTCTTGTGAAAATCCGCCCCTTTTTTAGACTCCGCCCCCTTTTTAACAACCACACCGGCAGGGTAATTTTTACACAAAAAATCAGCAGTAGTCTTAGGACTCAGTTCACAACATCTCTTACCACCTCCCCGGGCACTCTGTGACAACACTGGCACCCCCGGAGAGTCCATAGAATGGTCCACTGCCGCCATTCTATACGGTGCCCACAGCTCCCGCACCATGTCCAGCTGCATGTCCAGTAGACATTTCTCAAATATGCGGTCCGACTCGTCAGACCCATTCGTTGCTCCGTTCACAGCCATCGCGGAGCACTGTTCACACCAGAACTTCACCGCTTTCCCTTGAAAAAAATCTTCGTGGCCCCGCCGAGCCACAGCAAAACTGGATTTGAGTGCGACGACAATCTTCGTAACCCCCACCGAGTCACAGCAAGATGCCTTCGTGACCCCCACCGAGTCACAGCAAGATGCCTTCGTGACCCCACTGAGTCACAGCAAGATGCTTGTATACACACTCGTCTTCCATGCTGTCAGACTTCTCTGTCTTAACAACGGCAGTCTTCACTCAAGACATACACACTCCACAGTCTTTTCCACAGAAAAATTCAGCTTTGCTGTGCAGGCACTTTTTTTTTCTTTGCAAAGTCTATTAGGGCTACTGTCTCTTTAAGACTGCTCCAACAGACGTTTCTTTTGCTGACACACTTTTTTTTTCTCTGCTGCTGCTTCAACAGACTTCACCTTTATTGCTGTCTCTAAGCCACTGTGCTGCATGCACATTCCAGCACCAATTGTATCAGCCACTGTGCTGCCCCAGCATTCTCCGCCAATTGTAAGCTTTTCAGGGGATATAGCTCTGGGATCGCCGTCCGGGTAGAGTGGCACGGAAACAGTTCATTCACAGCAGTACTGGTGCAACTGGCCGCAACCAGTTTTATTTAAAGTCAAAAGCAAACAAGACATAAAACAAATCATAAACAGAAGACCTGGGCTTGTCTAGCCACTTACTACACTTAGATAGATTTCCCTATCTATCCGGTCCCGACTCTAACAGCCGGGGCCAAAACAACATATATGTTCAGCATTTACCAGCATGTAGGTTCACAGAGTCTCCTCCTTGTGTCTGAAGGCACCTTCAACGTCCAGACTTGAGAGAGCTCCCCTCCTATTCAGCAGCTATCCGCATGGATTCTCACAGAGACTACTCCTGTGTCCGGGGTACATCGAGCACCCAGACTGAGATAGCTCAAACTCCTGGAGACACCTTCTGTGCCTGGACCCCTCCTGTGTCCAGACTAAGCGAGCTCCCCTCCTATTCAGCAGCTATCCGCATGGATTCTCACAGAGACTACTCCTGTGTCCGGGGTACATCGAGCACCCAGACTGAGATAGCTCAAACTCCTGGAGACACTTTCTGTGCCTGGACCCCTCCTGTGTCCAGACTAAGCGAACTCCCCTCCTATTCAGCAGCTATCCGCATGGATTCTCACAGAGACTACTCCTGTGTCCGGGGTACATCGAGCACCCAGCTGAGATAGCTCAAACTCCTGGAGACACCTTCTGTGCCTGGACCCCTCCTGTGTCCAGACTAAGCGAGCTCCCTGTCTATGTTCTCAGACACCTACTTCTGGTCTCCTAATTAACACCTGAGTAGTTTCAGGCCTGAGCTGCAAGTGTGCAATGAATGTAAGGTGTAGTGACCTTTCTCTACCACTAGGCTTACAAAGCCATACATTCCCCCATACCCGTCAGCAAAGTACCTAGGTGAAATGTACACCCATTCAACACACATACCCTCACTGTCTCACACAGCGAATATTGTGTTTTTTGGACTATATATGGCTGGAAACATTCCCTTGTATGTTCTAATTTGGTGTCCCTTACGGCATTTTGCTTTTTTTACTTCTTTTTGCTTTTAATTATGATTAATAAAGTCTTTTTGGTTATCAACTGGGATCTCTTCGTTTTTTCCTGTATAGATCTGTATATGGGTTATTGTTGGTTTATATGGTTGAAGTGCCCCTTGGACATTTGGTGATATTTATATTGTTTAAAACTATACAGACCTTTTAATGGGATTTTATCATTCCATATTGACTGAGCCCTAAGCTAAAAACATAGCTTGTTAGGGGATGTAGACTAAAAAAAATCATATTCTTAGTGTTCTAATCTCTACCTTTATTATGCAGATCTGAAGTTTAATCATATATACTAATTAGAGTCCATGATGCACCCTTGGTGTATTAAAACAGCTCATTGCACCATCCTGCCTATGTGTTTTGACCCCGCCTACCTCACTGGTGACTGATAGCACTTGCTTACCTGGAGCAAGCAATGTCTGCACAGAATGCTCAGATAAACCAGTGCTGTCAATCACCAATGACAGAGCCGGGGGGTGTGCAAAACCAGTGCTAGAATGGTGCATTGAGTTTCTTGGTCACGTGAAGGGTGCACCAAGCAGATTTGATTAAACCCTGCAGATTGGAGGTGGTGATTAGAACACTAAAAAATGATTTTTAAAGCGGCTATAGCCCCTACAAGACTGTGTGCTTTTATTGTACTGTCAGTGTTGGCTGGCAGACCTCCTTAAAACCTGAAGTTTAGGAATGAGTGAATCTGACAAAATTCTAATTAACCAACTCATGTCGATTTTACAGGGAAATGTTATTTGCACCCAAGTTATTTACGCTAAGGTATTGCTAAACTCTTTAGAAAAAGAAATGCATGATGTAAAAAAACAAAACAAACTTACCGCTTACCTGTCCCACCATCCTTGCACTCTGCTTCTTCTTATAACATTTGGCCATTGTGCACATTCATTTCACATCCTGCTCATTCATATTGGCCATCACACCTGCTGTCTTGATCCAAAACTGGTATGCTGGATTGACAAGGCCTCACAGGTCACTGTGTGCCATGACTTCACCTGGGTGATGCATATCGTGATGCCTTACATTCTCACAACATTGGACGCTTTGGCCTAGTCCACCTGGAAGACCTGTACTGTAAGAACCAGGAGAGAATGTGTGCCACATCTGTATAAGATAAAAGGACTGAACTGTAGGATGCAGGGACAGTGGGACAGCTGAGCAGTGAGGTGAGTATTTTTATAATTTTGTTTTAACTATTTACCTGGACTTATATGATTAAGTACAACTGGCATAACAGCTTTGAAATGTTGCTTAGGAGAGTTGAACAATTTTTTTTGACTATTGACATATTCACGCCAGTTTTAATAAGCTCTGTCAAAATGGGCAAAGCTGAGGAAGATTTGAAATGGGACCAGGGCATGCCTGCCCATCAAAGTCATTAACGATGAATGATGGCATTTTGGCTCCCAGAAAAGCTATTCCTTCTCCCTGACTTGAGTAGCATGTCTGGCGAGGCACACGGAAGTACACACCACTTAGAAGAGATGCCATATTCATTAAAAAGTATTTGACTCTTACAGAATTTGTCATTTTCTACTCCAGCCAGACTTACATAGAGCAAGCGTGTGCTATGCCAGTCTTGAGGAATCTGTCACATCATCCTTTACCTACTTTGACCTATAAAGAAATGCAATAAGCTAGTGCAAAGGGTGAACAGAATAAGAATCTACTATATAATCGTCTAATTCTGTCTGTCTGTAACAGAAATCCCGCATCTCAGATTGGTCGCGCCCGGCCGGATGCAACCAATCAGCGACTGGCGCAGTCCGTCCGTGAATTGGCACAGGATTTGAACCACGCACGCCACCGCTATCATCAGGAGATCAGCTGCGCTATCCGCTGATTTCCTCATGGTAGCCTCGGGTCATCTCCTGCCGCATGGAGGTCAGCGGCGACTCAGCCAGAAATATCCCGACCGGCAGCCTCCACGTAAACCCAGCAGCAGCCTCCACGTACACCCCACCAGCAGCCTCCACATATAATGGTCTTCCATATTCATGTAATAGTTTATATATTTTGATGATCTGTTTAATAATTTCATTCAGTTGTATTAAGTTCTATGAGCAATAACATTTAATGATAATGTATATATTTTACCCGGAAAATCCTGTGTATTCATTGCATTATTCTTAAATCTTCATAAATAAACTACATTAATATTCTAGAATACCCGATGCATTAGAATCGGGCCAGGATCTAGTTATATATAAAGAGAATATTAACATGGTTGACTAGGAATTAGATATTGATGGTCTATCCTTAAATTATGTCTTCAGTGTTAGTGAGAAGGCTGACACCCCGATCTAACAGCTGTTTGTAGGACCTTTGGCAGCTAGAGGTAAAGAATGTATGGAACCAACACACCACAGGTTTGTACACTGAATACACAATGGGGACACAACAGCGACAAGCACCAGCTGATTTGTGGAGGTGCGTGGTGTTGGACCTCCATCAATTTGAAATTAATGAACTATCCCAATAATCTATCCGTATCTATGCCATGGACATCAGCTTGTTCAACACATTTTTTACCGTAGTGAAACAATACATTTTCTTACTATATTATTCAATTTTCATGTTTTTGTAAATAACAAAAAAGGAAAAAATATCAGAATAATAAAAAGGAAACCATAGAACTGTTGTTGGCAAACACATATTAGCAATTTCAGTACATATCTTCAGCTCTCTGTCCTTGAGGTCTGAGACATCAACAATGACATCATAAAAGTTTTTAATGCCCTCAGCTCTTGTCTCCAAGGATTGCAAAAAAGAGAATGAAGGTAGACAATAAAGGTATTTTTTTCTGATAATGGATGTAAATGAACCTCATATTTTATAAATGCAACAATTCCACTTTTTATCTTTAGTTGTGGTCATTTTACCTTATCTAATGTGATTTATTTAGTGGATACATATTAAGAAGCTGGTAGCAAGCCCATTACTGAAGACCACTTCCAGAAGTATTACATTATTAACTAGTGGTTGATCGATAAATGTCAGACATGCAGTATTTTATAATATACTGTTACACTGTACCTTTCACTTCATGCTTTTTAATATAATAAGGTACAGTACTGTGAAAGCTTTTTTTCTGTGGCGTAATGGTCTATTTCAATAATTAATTACCTGTTATTGGTCACGAGAAAGTCAGAGTTTGGAGCATTGTTCAATCAAATTATTGGTGAATAAATGAAAATGGGGCATTTATCTAACAGAATAAAATGTCTTTTGCCTTGGGACTGAAACATTTATTAAATCTAATATGTTCTTAATCTTCTACATTATACCTCTTTATTTCACTGTTTATGTTCATCACAACAACATCTTTGGAATGGCTTCTCTATGAAAATATTCTCTAAAATAGCCTCTAAGTACACATTTATTTCAAATTTTCAAGGATAGAATGTGTGCTAGGACGTCAGTGTTTGGTCGAGAATTGCATTTCTTTCACTGTTGCTCTCAGTAAAGCAGCACATTTCTACATGCCTTTGTGATGTATTGCAGCACTGATTCATTCAACTGAATATGGTGTTATGATTTGCAGTAATAGGAAGGCACAAGACACAACTGTGTCTAACATAACATTGGTAGTGTTGCAGTAGCAAAGCAAGTAGTGTAGATGCTTAGTCCTGCTGAACATTAGAAACCCCAGGGTCTAGACTCTCCCTTGTCACATAATATTTTTTCTGAATATTGTAGTTACCATATATACTCATGTATAAGCCGACCCATGTATAAGCCGACCCCCTAATTTTGCCACAAAAAACTGGGAAAACTTATTGACTCTTGTATAAGCCTAGGGTGAAAAATGATTATGCCCTCATATGATGCTCCACAGATTATGCCCCATATGCTGCACAGATTATGCCCAATATGCTCCACAGATTATGCCTCCATATGCTCCAGATTATGCCCAATATGCTTCAGAGATTGCCCCATATGCTTCAGATTATGCCCCCATATGTTCCACAGCTTATGCCCCCATATGTCAGATATGCCCCATTGTCCACAGCTTATGCCCCCATATGATCCAGATTATGCCCCCATATGTTCCACAGCTTATGCCCCCATATGCTCCAGATTATGCCCCCATATGTTCCACAGTTTATGCCCCCATATGCTCCAGATTATGCCCCCATATGTTCCACAGCTTATGCCCCATATGCTCCAGATTATGCCCCCATTTGTTCCACAGCTTATGCCCCCATATGCTCCAGATTATGCCCCCATTTGTTCCACAGCTTATGCCCCCATATGCTCCAGATTATGCCCCCATATGTTCCACAGTTTATGCCCCCATATGCTCCAGATTATGCCCCCATATGTTCCACAGCTTATGCCCCCATATGCTCCAGATTATGCCCCCATATGTTCCACAGCTTATGCCCCATATGCTCCAGATTATGCCCCATTTGTTCCACAGCTTATGCCCCCATATGCTCCAATTATGCCCCATATGTTCCACATCTTATGCCCCCATATGCTCCATATTATGCCCCCATATGTTCCACAGTTTATGCCCCCATATGCTCCATATTATGCCCCCATATGTTCCACAGCTTATGCCCCCATATGCTCCAGATTATGCCCCCATATGTTCCACAGTTTATGCCCCATATGCTCCAGATTATTCCCCATATGCTTCAGATTATGCTCCATATGTTCCACAGCTTATGTCCCCATATACTCTATATTATGCCCCCATATGCTCCAGATTATGCCCCCATATGCTGCACAATTATGCCCCATAGTATAGGCCTCATATGCTGTTGCTGCAAAAAAAAAAAATGACATACTCACCTCTCGTCGCTGGGGGCCAGGTGCCGGGGTCCTGAGCAGGCGGTGACAGCGGCGCGCTATGGGGACAGGTGCCGGTGTCACCGCTCGCTCAGGACCCCAGCACCTGAGATATTTACCTGTCTTCTCTGCACGCTGCTCCCTCGGTCTGACTCCTCTTTCTGTGAATGATCTGGCAGGGGGCACGGCGCACACTAACGACGTCATCGCGCCCTCTGCCTGATCATTCACAGCAAGAGGAGTCAGATGAGGACGCAGCGTGCAGCAGTGGATCGAGGGACAGGTAAATATAGCTATACTCACCCCTCCGCCGCGCGTCCCTGCAGCCTCTCCTCTTCTCCAGGCGCTCTCCACAGCACTTCAGTCCTGCAGCGGTCACATGCTACCGCTCATTAAAGTCATGAATATGTGGATATTCATGACTTTAATGAGCGGTGCCATGTGACCGCTACAGGAAGGAGCCGGAGATCGTGGGAGAAGCAGGGGGGCTGCAGAGACCGCGCCGGCGGAGGGGTAAGTATGATCCGACACTCCCGCTCCCCCTCCCCCACCGACCCCCAATATGACCCGCGTATAAGCCGAGAGGGGGACTTTCAGCCCTAAAAAATGGGCTGAAAATCTCGGCTTATACATGGGTATATACGGTAAGTGGCTAGAACTGTTTTTTTTTTTTTGCAGTATGAAGTTCCTGGGTTCAATTCCCACAAAGGACAACATTTCCCAGGAGTTTTGTATGCTCCCACATGTTTATGTTGGTTTCCTCCTTTTGATATTCTGGTTTCCCCTTACACTCCAATCCAGACATAGTGATAAGGAATTTTGATTTTTTAGACCCATACAGAAATGACAATGTCTTTAAAAGGGTTTCCCATGAACAAAGTTCATTTTAATCAGTAGATTTTGGAATAATAATACTTTCCGCAATTGGAAGTGTTTAAAAAATGTTCCTATGCTGAGAAAATTTTATAAATGTGCCCCTGCTGTGTAATGGTTGCTTTTGTCACTGCATGGAACATGATCTGATCAAGCAAAAGAGGGGAATTCCAACATACAAAACATATTACAAAAAACTTTTTAAATGAAAATCCATTTTAAAAAAATGAAAATGCACAATTTCTTAAAGACAAACAAGTGTAAATTCTTAGGGAGGAGGGGTACTAGGAGCAAACGCGTTTCGTAAAGAGTTCCTTATTCATTGCCATTCAGGATTTACATTAAAAAAAGTTTTTTTAAGATGTTTTGTATGCTGGAATTCCCCTCTTTTCCTTGATACTTCTCCTCCGGCACTGCTGGTTTCCGTGTGTGAACTTCTAACATGGAAGAGCTATACATAGTCTGATCAAACCTCATTTCATGGGCAGGAGACGGAGCAAAAGAGAATAACTTCTATTTACCAATTCAGGCTTCAAACGCCTTCTTGACTGCCAAGACATAGCCGTCCACCAAAATTTAAATCTCAAGTAAGGAGTACACAAAGCAACCAAGATGCCCATGGTGATTGTGGAGGATCTGCAGAGATCCACAGCTCAGGTGGAAGAATCTGAACACTTCCGGTGCCTCCAGAAGTCACATAATTAGTAACTTGAGTCCACCTTTGTATAGTTTAGTCTCAGTATAACTACATCTTTTATGTGAAAGCTTCAGAGGTTTGGTTGAGAACATTAAGGATCAAACAGCATGATGAAAACCAAGTAACACACCAGACTGGTCAGAGATAAAGCTGTGGAGAAGAGTAAAGCAAGATTAGGTTATTAAAAAAATAGCCCAAGTTTCCAACACCTAATGGAGTACTATTCAATCTGTCATCCAAAAATGGAAAGAGTATGGCACAACTGCTAACCTACCAAGGCTAAATGCACCCAGAAAACATTATCCCCACCGTCAAACACAGTGGTGGCAGCATCATGATGTGGGGATGTATTTCTTCAACAGCGACAGTGAAGCTGCTGGTAAGAGTTAATGTGAAGATGGAAGGGGCCAAATACAAAGTAATCCTGAAGGAAAACCTGTTAGAGGCTGCAAAAGACTTGAGACTGAGGGCATAGCTAACCTTGCAGGGGGACAACGAACCAAAACATACTGCCAAAGCTATAACGGAATGGTTTCTATCAAAGCATAATAATGTGAATGGTGCAGTCAAAGTCCAGATCTTAACCCCAATGAGAATCTGTGGCAAGACTGGAAAATTGCTGTTCACAGAAGCTCTCTTTCCAATCTCACTGAGGTAGAGCTAGTTTGCAAAGAATGAGCAAAAATGTTAGCCTCTAGATGTGCACAGATGGTAGAGACATACAGTCAGGGCCAGAAATATTTGGACAGTGACACAATTTTCGCGAGTTGGGCTCTGCATGCCACCACATTGGATTTGAAATGAAACCTCTACAACAGAATTCAAGTGCAGATTGTAACGTTTAATTTGAAGGGTTGAACAAAAATATGTGTTAGAAAATGTAGGAATTGTACACATTTCTTTACAAACACTCCACATTTTAGGAGGTCAAAAGTAATTGGACAAATAAACATAACCCAAACAAAATATTTTTATTTTCAAAATTTTGTGGTGAATCCTTTGGAGGCAATCACTGCCTTAAGTCTGGAACCCATGGACATCACCAAATGCTGGGTTTCCTCCTTCTTAATGCTTTGCCAGGCCTTTACAGCCGCAGCCTTCAGGTCTTGCTTGTTTGTGGGTCTTTCCCTCTTAAGTCTGGATTTGAGCAAGTGAAATGCATGCTCAATTGGGTTAAGATCTGGTGATTGACTTGGCCATTGAAGAATATTCCACTTTTTTGCACTCATGAACTCCTGTGTAGCTTTGGCTGTATGCTTGGGGTCATTATCCATCTGTACTATGAAGCGCCGTCCAATCAAGTTTGCAGCATTTGGCTGAATCTGGGCTGAAAGTATATCCCGGTACACTTCAGAATTCATCCGGCTACTCTTGTCTGCTGTTATGTCATCAATAAACACAAGTGACCCAGTGCCATTGAAAGCCATGCATTGCCATGCCATCACGTTGCCTCCACCATGTTTTACAGAGGATGTGGTGTGCCTTGGATCATGTGCCTTTCTCTTTCTTCTCCAAACTTTTGGCTTCCCATCATTCTGGTACAGGTTGATCTTTGTCTCATCTGTCCATAGAATACTTTTCCAGAACTGAGCTGACTTCTGGAGGTGTTTTTCAGCAAATTTAACTCTGGCCTGTCTATTTTTGGAATTGATGAATGGTTTGCATCTAGATGTGAACCCTTTGTATTTACTTTCATGGAGTCTTCTCTTTACTGTTGACTTAGAGACAGATACACCTACTTCACTGAGAGTGTTCTGGACTTCAGTTGATGTTGTGAACGGGTTCTTCTTCACCAAAGAAAGTATGCGGCGATCATCCACCACTGTTGTCTTCCGTGGGCTCCCAGGTCTTTTTGGATTGATGAGTTCACCAGTGCTTTCTTTCTTTCTCAGGATGTACCAAATTGTAGATTTTGCCACTTCTAATGTTGTAGCAATTTCTTGGATGGGTTTTTTTCTGTTCTTGCAGCTTAAGGATGGCTTGTTTCACCTGCATGGAGAGCTCCTGTGACCACATGTTTCCTTCACAGCAAAACCTTCCAAATGCAAACACCACACCTCAAATCAACTCCGGCCCTTTCATCTGCTTAATTGAGAATGACATAACAAAGGGATTGCCCACACCTGTCCATGAAATAGCCTTGGAGTCATTTGTCCAATTACTTTTGGTCCCTTTAAAAACAGGGTGGCACATGTTAAGGAGCTGAAACTCCTAAACCCTTCATCCAATTTTAATGTGGATACCCTCAAATGAAAGCTGAAAGTCTGAACTTCAACTGCATCTGATTTGTTTTGTTTCAAATTCATTGTGGTAATGTCTAGAACCAAAATTAGATAAATGTTGTCTCTGTCCAAATATTTATGGACCTAACTGTACATCAAAAGACTTGTAGCAGTAGTTGCAGCAAAATGTGGTCCTAAGTATTGACTCAGGGGGCTGAATACAAATGCACATCCCAACTCTCAGAGTTATATTTTTTAAACATTTAGAAAACCATGGATTATTTCCTTTACATTTAACACATACTTGTTACTTTGTGTTGGAATATCACATAAAATTCCATTAAAAAACATTTAAGTTTGTGGATGAAATATAAAAAAATGTGGAAAAAATAAATACTTTTTCAAAGCACTGTACATCAACTAAAAATGTGCCAATATCTTAACTACATAAACATTAAGGAAATATGTTTTTGAATAGTAAAATTCATCATTTAATGCTTTATTTTTTTTCATTTCAATGTATTCTTATTTGTTGCAGCTTCTCCATGCTAAATCTATTTAGTAAATTCCAATAGAATTAACTTAAATGGCATCTATGGTGCATTGCAGTAAAATATAAATCATTTTTGTGAGTCCATTAGTATGCATAATTATTCTTAAATAGCTATCTATTGGTACACCATGGGTTCTTTGAATTATGTGATGACTTGCACCTATGTATTCAATGCTCTTTTTTGCAAACCCCAGTAAACACCTATTGTGTGAGCCGTCAATGACTTAAATTACAACCTTCCAAGATACCATTTCTGCATAAATAAAGGATTTCATTGAAAAGAAAAGAAATTATCTTTTGTTGGTGGAATTTAAAGGAAGAAAAAAATAAAGAGAATGGTAAACAAGATAAATGTGTCAGTGTGATTGTCTTTTGTCAAGGAATGATAAAAGTGGAGGACAATGGATGGTGGTAATACTTTTCACCCTCCCTAATTTTAATATAAATACAAGCAATTGGCTCTCTGCATGCTAAGTAACAGCACAAAAGATGACTAGCCTCTAAAGGGTATGCCACACTAAACAATATCGCTAACGGGATCGCTAAAAAACGTCACTATTTAGCGATCCCGTTAGCGATATTGTTCAGTGCGGCAGCTTCCAGCGACGAGCTTCCTGCTGTGATCTCGCTCGTCGCTGGAATCGCTCCGGACCCTATTTTCTCGTCGCGCTCCCGCTGGGTAAGTATCTTATCGCTGTGTGGCACCTTTTCTTAGCGATTTAGCGGTACTTTTGTACCGCTAAAGTCGTTAGAAGATGCTAACGGCGATAGCGTCGTTAACTATATCGCTAAATGTGACCGCATTTAGCGATATAGAAACAATCCCGCTAGCGATCGCATTAGTATGCGTCGTTATTGTGATCGCTAGCGGGATTGTTTAGTGTGGCAGTACCTTAAAACATTTTTGAAAGAACTAAACACTGATATTGACACCATTTCTTCTGTTTGGGATGTCATCTGTTAAGGGATAAAATAACAGACAGCAAATCAGCTTCTGACATTGATATGTTGTAATCAGGAAAAATAAGGAACTGCAAGGATTTTAAGGACTTTGACAAGAGCCACATTGTGGTACATAGCTGACTGTGCAGAAAGCACCGAGAAAACAGTCTTTGTGGGGTGTTCTCAATATGCAGTATTTAGTACTTACCTAAAGTGGGCCTAGACAGTGAAACTGGTGAGATATAAGTGCTCAAGGATTATTGATGCCTCTAGAGTAAATTGCAGCATTCTCCAGTAATGATGCAATCGTCCTTTCCCATGCCTCGGTTTAACATGATGGACATGTCTTTTTAATCTATATTAACTATGTAACTATATAAGGTTTAACTTAATTTCGTTTAGTTGTATAATGTATAAATTAATAAAAATCCAACAATAGCATCTGTTATGGTTATTGGGTTAAATTTTAGAGCACTTAATTATTGTAAATAAATTAAGATATACATATTGCACAGGCCTATTGGACTTACAGTTAGGTCCATAAATATTTGGACAGAGACAACATTTATCTAATTTTGGTTCTAGACATTACCACAATGAATTTGAAACAAAACAAATCAGATGCAGTTGAAGTTCAGACTTTCAGCTTTCATTTGAGGGTATCCACATTAAAATTGGATGAAGGGTTTAGGAGTTTCAGCTCCTTAACATGTGCCACCCTGTTTTTAAAGGGACCAAAAGTAATTGGACAAATGACTCCAAGGCTATTTCATGGACAGGTGTGGGCAATCCCTTTGTTATGTCATTCTCAATTAAGCAGATGAAAGGGCCGGAGTTGATTTGAGGTGTGGTGTTTGCATTTGGAAGGTTTTGCTGTGAAGGAAACATGTGGTCACAGGAGCTCTCCATGCAGGTGAAACAAGCCATCCTTAAGCTGCAAGAACAGAAAAAAACCCATCCAAGAAATTGCTACAACATTAGAAGTGGCAAAATCTACAATTTGGTACATCCTGAGAAAGAAAGAAAGCACTGGTGAACTCATCAATCCAAAAAGACCTGGGAGCCCACGGAAGACAACAGTGGTGGATGATCGCCGCATACTTTCTTTGGTGAAGAAGAACCCGTTCACAACATCAACTGAAGTCCAGAACACTCTCAGTGAAGTAGGTGTATCTGTCTCTAAGTCAACAGTAAAGAGAAGACTCCATGAAAGTAAATACAAAGGGTTCACATCTAGATGCAAACCATTCATCAATTCCAAAAATAGACAGGCCAGAGTTAAATTTGCTGAAAAACACCTCCAGAAGCCAGCTCAGTTCTGGAAAAGTATTCTATGGACAGATGAGACAAAGATCAACCTGTACCAGAATGATGGGAAGCCAAAGTTTGGAGAAGAAAGAGAACGGCACATGATCCAAGGCACACCACATCCTCTGTAAAACATGGTGGAGGCAACGTGATGGCATGGCCATGCATGGCTTTCAATGGCACTGGGTCACTTGTGTTTATTGATGACATAACAGCAGACAAGAGTAGCCGGATGAATTCTGAAGTGTACCGGGATATACTTTCAGCCCAGATTCAGCCAAATGCTGCAAACTTGATTGGACGGCGCTTCATAGTACAGATGATAATGACCCCAAGCATACAGCCAAAGCTACACAGGAGTTCATGAGTGCAAAAAAGTGGAACATTCTTCAATGGCCAAGTCAATCACCAGATCTTAACCCAATTGAGCATGCATTTCACTTGCTCAAATCCAGACTTAAGAGGGAAAGACCCACAAACAAGCAAGACCTGAAGGCTGCGGCTGTAAAGGCCTGGCAAAGCATTAAGAAGGAGGAAACCCAGCGTTTGGTGATGTCCATGGGTTCCAGACTTAAGGCAGTGATTGCCTCCAAAGGATTCGCCACAAAATTTTGAAAATAAAAATATTTTGTTTGGGTTATGTTTATTTGTCCAATTACTTTTGACCTCCTAAAATGTGGA
This sequence comes from Oophaga sylvatica, assembly GCA_033576555.1. NCBI lineage: Eukaryota > Metazoa > Chordata > Amphibia > Anura > Dendrobatidae > Oophaga > Oophaga sylvatica. Next base: position 256,292,031 of record JARQOD010000005.1, on the reverse strand, counting down.
GTGTTTGTAAAGAAATGTGTACAATTCCTACATTTTCTAACACATATTTTTGTTCAACCCTTCAAATTAAATGTTACAATCTGCACTTGAATTCTGTTGTAGAGGTTTCATTTCAAATCCAATGTGGTGGCATGCAGAGCCCAACTCGCGAAAATTGTGTCACTGTCCAAATATTTCTGGCCCTGACTGTATCCCACATAAGAGTTGCTGCATTGCAAATTACAAACAAGTTAATGGCTGCTTTGAAACAAATGCTACAGAACATAAATGGAATTGCAGTTTGCTGTATATATGGTATTGTAGCTGTCCAGTGGCCAATGCTGTCCCATGTCCAAGTCAAAAGCACCTATGATGGACATATGGTATGAGTATCAAAACTGGACCATGAAGCAATAAATAATGATAGCCTGGTCTTGTGAATCTCATTTCCTTTTACATCATATATCCATTGTATGAAGAAAAGAGGGCACCAAGATGCAGTATGAGAAGAAGTTAAGCCAGCGGAAGCTCAGGTAAATATTTAGCAGGCACTGTAGATCCTAAGGTTATCTTACAGTTTTGATTCAGTGAGAGGACATGAAAAGTGGTTGACATAAATTCCCCTTAAAACATTATCTTTATTTTGTATGTATAAAAATACCCTAAGTGAAAACACAATATTAACCCCTTCCCCACATGCGGCGTACTAGTACTGCTCTGTGTGAGGTGCATTCCCGCAAACAGCAGTACTACTACCGATCACGTGGCCTCACGCTGAGTGCCGCAACGATCGGGTGTAGGTGTCAGCTGTATATGAAATATATAAATGATGTAAATAAAAATGGTACCGCTGAAAACATAATCTTGTTCCGCAAAAAACAAGCTGCAATACAGCTCCATCAGAAAAAATATAAAAGTTATAGCTCTCAGAATAAAGTGATGCAAACATAATTATTTTTTCTATAAAATAGTTTTTATTGTGTAAAAGCCGCGAAACATAAAAAAAATATAAATGAGGTATCGCTGTAATTGTACGTACCCGAAGAGTAAAGCTGCCTTATCAATTTTACCACATGCAGAATGGTATAAAAAAAACAAAACAAAAAACAATTCCTGAATTGCTAGTTATTGTTCATTCTGTCTCTCAAAAATCGGAATAGAAAGCGATCAAAAAAGTCAGGTGCCCAAAAATGATATTAATAAAAACGTCAGCTCGTCCCACAAAAAACAAGCCCTCAAATGACTGTCGGCTGAAATATGAAAAAATTGTAGCTCTCAAAATATGGTTATGCATAAACTAGTTTTCACAATATAAAGCGTCTTTTAGTGTGTGACAACTGCCATACATAAAAAAGCGATATAAATCTGGTAGCGCTGTAATCACACCGACCCGAAGAATAAAGTTGCCTAATCAATTATACCGCAGGAAGAATGGCATAAAAAATAAATAAAACCAGTTCTTCACACGCTGTTGAGTTTTTCATTCTGCCTCCCAAAAGATCGCAGTAAGGCTTGGCACAAATTCATCCTGCGCTCTGCGCTGAGCACTTACACCTGGGTTTCTGTGTAAATCTCTGAAATACATGATACAGACACCCCAAGAAGAATATTCCATATAATGAGGCAGATGGAGGTGCTGTGGACACCATCTGACCTGTGATCCGGCGGTGTCCGTCTTTTAAGTAAGCATGAAATTGTTGTTAGCCACAGTTTTGTGCACTTCTGAAAAAGACACAGCTGAACAGGGGCCAGACAGAGTCCAGAGCAAATCTGCTGCCTCATTATAGTGAATGGATTCCTAGGGGGTTTCATCTGTCACGTCACTCGGAGATTTAGATGGAAATCCCAAAGTAAGTGATCAGCGTAGAGCGCCAGATAACTGTGATCCCATACGTTATGTAAAATGTTCCCAATAAAAGCTTCAACTAAATCCACAAAAAAGCAAGTCCGCACTCAGGTCCATCATCTGTTAACAGAAATATAGGGGGCTTCCACATTACTGGTAGCACAAAAGCTCTGGAAAAGCTAAATGGATTCACACTCCCCAAAAGAATTTCAGCAAATTCTGCAGTCCCAAATCCAAATGCCCCTCTCTTTCTGATCCCCAGTGTGCAAATAAAACACATATAGCATCCACATGTTTGATGAGAGCCCGCCTAACGTACGCGTGCGTGTCTCCAGAAGCATGAGCTGGGCATAATGTACTGGTTAGTGTTGAGCGATACGATACTGCAAATATCGGGTATCGGCCGATATTGGCTGTATCGGAATTCCGATTCCGAGTTCCGATATTTTCGTCATATCGGATACCGGAATCGGATTTGTCACTGTCACTGTCAGTGTCCGTCGGTCGGGTCTGTCAGGAGTCAGCGGCACTTACCCGGCAGAAGATCTCCGGCGGTCACATCCCGGACTGCTTAATGGCCGCCATCCTCTTCTCCCCAGCGGTCACATGCAGTATCTCGCGATAACTGCAGTGACTGCTGGGTAATCGCGGCCGTAAAGCAGTCCGATGACGTCACCGCCGGGGAAGCTGGTAAGCAGCTGTGCTGCGCCGGAATGTCAGGCTCTGCCTGTCATTCCGATGTAGCAGAGCTGGATCGTCGTGGGACAATCGTTACTATGGACTGCGTCGGACAGGTGGTATACTGTTGGTTTGTTTTTTTTATTTTTTTACAGGAGATCGATGGCGTCGCAGGAATGAGAGAGTAATAAAAAAAATGAAAACTGTGTTGTCTCTTTTATTTCATTAAAAGACTTTTTTCTTGCTGTGTCTTTTTTTTACACATTTAATAACTTTGGGATTAATAATGGATCGGTGTCTTATTGACACCTCTCCATTATTAACCGGGCTTATTGTCACCGTGCAATCAACGGTGACATTAACCCCTTATTACCCCGCTTGCCACCGCTACAGGGCAAGTGGGAAGAGCCGGGTAAAGTGCCACAATTGGCACATCTTTTGATGCGCCAAATGTGGGGCTGCTGTAGCCTGGTATTATCAGGCTGTTGAGGGCCAAAATCCATGGGCCTTGACAGTCTTTTAATACCAGGCCGCAGCAGTCTGCATTTTACTTGGCTGGTTAACAAAAATAGGGGGGATCCCACGCCGTTTTTTTTTCGAGGGGATCCCCTATTTTTGTTAACCAGCCAAGCTAAGCAGACTGCTGTGGCCTGGTATTATCAGGCTGGCAAGGTCCATGGATCTTGGATCCTTACCAGCCTGAAAAACCAGGCCTCAGCGGTCTGCTTCATCTGGCTGGTTAACAAAAATAGGGGGGACCCCACACTAATTTTTTTCGAGGGGATCCCCTATTTTTGTTAATCAGCCAAGATATGCAGACTGCTGTGGCCTGGTATTATCAGGCTGGCAAGGTCCATGGATCTTGGCTCCTTAACAGCCTGAAAATCCATTCCTCAGCGGTCTGCTTCATCTGGCTGGTTAACAAAAATAGGGGGGACCCCACGCCATTTTTTTTTCGAGGGGATCCCCTATTTTTGTTAATCAGTTCCCTCTGACGTCACTGATGGTGTCCCTGGCTGACCTGAAGTGAAAGTGGAAAGCAATCAATTAAGCTTTCCACTTCCTCTCCTGTCAGCCAGGAGAGGAGCTCATTCATTTGGGGGTTTACTGTGAGGCTGCAGCATTAGCTGCGGTCCCTGCAGTAAACATTAACCCTTTCTGAAGGATTACACCGTGGGACCTGACTGTACATCGAATTGGTAAGAATAATTTTGCTTTATTATTTTATTTTTATTACAGGAAGTGGTTTTAGCAGGTAAATAAAATATGGTCAAAAACTGTGTGATTATTTCATTAAACTTCTTTTTTATTAAAGTGTGTGTGTTTGATTTTTCTTTCATACAATAGGATTAATAATTGATAGTTGTCTAATTGACAGCTCTCAATTATTAACCTGGCTTAAAGTGACCTTTCAATTGCAAGGTCATTTTAACCCCTTATTAACCCATTCACCACCGCTACAGGGCAATGGGAATAGACGGGCAAAGTGCCAGAAAGGGCAAATCTAATTAGAGATTTGCCCTTTCTGGGGTGTCTGGGGGCAGATATTAGTAGCTGGGGGGGCAAAAATAATGGTCCCTCTCTGGGCTATTATTATCTGCCCCCACTCACTGGCTTTGTCTGTCTGGTTGCGAAAATAGGGCGGGAGCCCACGCATTTTTTTTCAGCAATTTTGCACCTCATATATATATATACATGTCATTGAGTTTGTGACACATATATATATATATATATATATATATATATTTAGAGTTCATACACTTCTACATAGTATAATAGCCGCTAATTCAATTGCCGGCTTTTGTGAAAATGCAGAACCCGACATGAAATGACACTTGGTTTACATAGAGTTAACCATGTCTTTTCATGTACTTTGATATCTGATTTGCACAAACAATTACATGAGTGTAAGTGTGCAAAATTTCACACCTCTAGGGGTCAATTAAAGGTGTAAATTCGTAGCAAAAAAGTCCTTTTTTTTTACAACGAATTTACACCTTTAATTAACCCCTACAGGTGTGAAATTTTGCACACATAGACTGATGTAATTGTTTGTGCAAATCAGATAGCAAACGACATGAAAAGACATGGTTAACCCTATGTACACCAAGTGTCATTTCATGTCGGGTGCTTCTGTCTTTTCACTGAAGCCGGCTTTACCGGCAATTGAATCAGAGGATATTTTACTATGTAGAAGTGTATAAACTATACATATATGTATATATATGTCACAATGACATGTATATATATATATGTATTCTATGTGTGTATATTTAGTGTTTACAAGGAAAGAATGGGTTTTTTTTAGTTCCGATATTTTGTTCCCATAGACTTACATGGGACTTCCGGTATCGGTATCGGGTATCGCCGATATTTTAATGGTATCGGCGATACCATTCCGATTCCGATACTTAGGGATATCGGAAAGTATCGCTCAACTCTAGTACTGGTCACTAAAACGGCAGTTTGCAATTTTCACTCAGTAACATCCACTGCTGCCTTTTTCTGGAAAACACCCATGGAGTAAAAATCATCCCTACATCTGTAGATAAATTCCCAAATGGTTATAATTTCCAAAATGTGGTCACTTGAGGGGGGTTCTGCTTTTCTAGCACTTAGAGGCTCTCTATATGGAATCCACAAGCTAGTCTAGGAAAATCTGCGCTCCAGGAGGCAAATAATGTTCTGTCCCTTCCAAGTCTCTGCGTATGGCAAGGTAGTACTGTAGTTAAAAGTTTGGAAGTTGTGAACTTTTCAAAATTTTTATCAAATTTCCATTTTTTAAACAAATAAATGCAAGTCATATCAAAGAAAGTTTACCACAATCATAAAGTACAATATGTCATGAGAAAACATTCTCAGAATCACCGGGATCTATTGAAGTGTTCCAGAGTTATTACCTCATAATAGATGAGAACGAAAAAAAGAAAAATCCAGCGTAGAGTAGAAGTAATAAAAAGTTCAATTCTTTAATAAATGCGATAAAAAATAGACAGCAAAATACAAGCAGTACAGGTCCACAAAAATGTAACAGAGCGATCTGTTACATTTTTGTGGACCTGTACTGCTTGTATTTTGCTGTCTATTTTTTATCGCATTTATTAAAGAATTGAACTTTTTATTACTTCTACTCTACGCTGGATTTTTCTTTTTTTCGTTCTCATCTGCTCTGGTTGCTCTGCCATATCCGTGCGAGGAGTGAAGATCCACATGCAATGTGAAGATTGGGGTAAGCTGACTCCATTTGTTTCTTTATTACCTCATAATGTGACAGTGGTCAGAATTGTAAAAATTGGCCTGGTCAGGAAGGTGAAAACAGGCTTCGGGGTGAAGGAGTTAAATACAAATGTTAAAACATAATTATAGATCCTATTCACCAAAATCAGGATCAAATTAACCTGAGAGGTCGTATCTCTCCCTATTTCATGATCCTTGCCTGATCCGCGGAGGTTGGCCCTCTAGGATCATAACAATGGCACCCCCGCTCAACATCGGCTATATTGTAAAGGGTTGGCCGAGGGGTGAACTTAGGCTACTAGTTTCACACTAGCATTTCACTGACCTGCGTTGGTCTGCGTACGGCCGCCGCTAAGCTCCGCTCCCGGCCGCGCCTACTCCCGGCTGCTCCGCCTATGGGCGCATGACGCTGCATTCGACCTGCATACCCTATCTTAAGCATTAGGTACGCAGGCCGTTCGCAGGTATGCGTTTGCCGGCACATGCGTCCTTTTGACGATGCGCCGAGCACACCAAAATGCAACACAGTGCGTTTGGCGCAGGTCGGCACACCGTCAAAAGGATGCATGCGCCGGCAAACGCATACCGGCGCACGGCCTGCATACCCAATGCTAAAGAAAGAGTATGCAGGTCGCATGGAGCATAATGCGCTCATAGGCGGAGCGGCCAGAAGGAAGGCACAGCCGGGGGCGGAGCCTAGTGGCAGCCTGCGCAGACCGACGCAGGTCAGTGAAATGCTAGTGTGAAACTAGCCTTATTGGGGGCAGCTGAATTCTTCACTCCTGTTACCTCTATTTTCCTGGGGTGTTCTTCCCATGACAGAGTATATAGAATAATTAGAATCAGAGTCCAGAATCACATCAAACAGTTCTGCTTTATTTTCCTCCGGATACAGCACATCCAAAACACCATTAGCACGTTTTATACGGTACCAGCAGTACATTTTCCACCACTCCGCTTCTTCTCTTCTACTACACCAGAATGGACCACAAAGTATTGACGGGATGAGGAGCCCAGTGAAAACGGCACTTTGATCTCTTCCCCTGGAGACACTTCAATCCAGTATAGAAAGACACATCTACTAGGTCGTCCACCCCTCTCTGGTTATCCTGCCCGGATACTTGCTGGTGGCCCACTCGCTACTATGCTCATGCACGCACTCTTCTGCTGAACGTTCCCATAGTGGATCTTCCACTGGCCTCTGCTACGTCAGCCCACAGACTTTGGGCTCACGTTCCCATGGTGACTCCTTCACCGGCTACTCTTTGGTTGCTGGTACCTTCACTCTACTTGTCACTGTCCAGGGCCCAGGTACATGGACATCCTTACTCTAGCAAGGTCCACCTCCGACTGACTTCCACTATGAGGAAATGTTCCTGACAGATCTCCGCTACGAGACCTTTCCCTGACAAAAAGTCCCTAACCATTTGTCCCTATTGGACTGGATGTGCTCAATGCCCCCTTCTAGTGTCCTACCCAAGTACTGCACTGACATTATTTTAACTGACAAACTGGATCTCTAACATGCCCCCATTAGTGATCCCTCGCATGCTATATCTATACCCCCACATATCAGACATACCACTAGAAGAAGACATCATACAGTATCTAAAAGGCATACATTTACACACATAAAAAGAATGAAACATATCAGGGGTTAATACCCTTGACCTCCTTACATTTCCCCTTCCTTTACCTATTGCCGTCCTGTCAATAGGGGCACTAACATGTGCACATTAATATTTACTGACACATATATCAAACGTTAAACACATTTTTAATCAGCCTAAAAACTTTACCAACAAAAAAAATAAAGTGTCTTAGTCTCCCCCTTACTTTGAGGGAAGCACTGTTAATAATAATAAAAAAAAAAAAAAAACTTCACAGGAGAGGTTACACTGACAGTACCTTCTACACGACGTGCAGGGCTCTTCTGCCCATATGAGACGCGGAACAGTCTCCAAAAAACAAATTTACTTCTGTGCAAAGAGCACGGTTTATTTACGTCTGCGCGGGGATTCAGCGGTCCGTTGTTGTTTAAGCGGTGCGCTTCCCTCCAGAACTTCCACCTTCTTTGACATACAAAAGAACAGCCACCACAAAGTATCACTGGGTGCAGTACTCTTTGTAAAACGAGACCCAGTCTCCTTCCTTCAGGGCTCATCCATGTTTAATAGAGGACGCGTTCACATAAATCTTGTTTCGGGTGCCCTCCTCCTTTATGAACCCGTAGCCTCGCTCTAAGTTAATATAGAGCAATTGGCCATAGGAACGGGGAACTGGCATCGCACCTTCGCCCTTCTGATGCAGGAGCGTCCAGATTTCCCGCTCCCTAGCCTTCTTTTCCTCAATGATTTCAGCGATCCAAACGGACTGTTGAGTGGCAGACAGGGAAGCGGCAGACTCAGGAGAAGCCGAGCGGGGGCAGGGGTGTTCGACTGCGGGGACCTTGGACCTCACGTCACCACAAGGAAACGACGGGGGAACCGTAGGATCCTCCACCAACTGGGATGGAATAGCACTCACCCCGCTTGGTTCCATCGCTCCGCCCTGGATATCCCTCAATTCCTCATCCGCCAACCCCACAGCCTCTTCTTTATCCCCAGCACTGGACTCAGGGTGTACCGGAGTTTTTCCTCCTACCGCCCGGCAGGTTCAACGTACAGGGCTGCTGAGTCCTCGTGGGAAGGGAGTGATGGCTCATCCCGGGGTACTGTCAGCTTGGTCAAGACAGTGGGCAGACGCTCCTCTATGCTGTCGACGGGCTCCAGTTTGACAGGTTTGACCATCACAGGCTCCGTCTCTCGCTGAAAACTTCCACCTCGAGTGAGGGCCAAGTCCCGCTGCATCGCTTCCCAATTCTGGGTGAGACACCTGACCTCCCTTTCTCAATGCCATCGCCACTCCATTTGTCCGATTTCCCTGCAACTGAAACGGTACATCGTGTCCGTGACTCCGGATGTCAATGTCGTCGGTCCATGACACTCAGAGCATTCTGCAGGGCCGCTCTCGTTCCAGGGTAGGACTCTCGTCGGCCTCTCCACCCATTTTCCAGCATTAGGTGGGAAAGAGCGTATGTCCATCTCTGTTTTCTTCTCCTCGCAGGGGCGGTCCCGACATTGTGGAAAGTTCTCTGTTGGTGCCTCTGGGACGCTGCCACACCCACAAAGTACATCTTGCTGACAAGGACAGCCCTTTTTGGCACCAGTATTCTCCATCTTATCAGACGCCTTCCTGGGATCTGTAGACTCTTCATTCATCTTTTCTTTTATTCAAATCTGGTACTTTAGCCACATCCATTTTACGGTACTTTTCAGAACGTTCCTCAATCTGTGGTACAGGATAATAGCCTCCAGCTTTGCTGCTCTCATATACTTCATAATTGCCATGGTTTCACTGCCAGGTGAGGCAGCGAGATCCTGCCAACTACGCCACTTGTAAAGGGTTGGCCGAGGGGTGAACTTACTGGGAGCAGCTGCATTCTTCACTCCCGTTACCTCTATTTTCCTGGGGTGTTCTTCCCCATGACAGAGTATATAGAATAATTAGAATCAGAGTTCAGAATCACATCAAACAGTTCTGCTTTATTTTCCTCCGTACACAGCACATCCAAAACACCATTAGCACGTCTTATAAGGTAACAGCAGTACATTTTCCACCACTCCGCTTCTTCTCTTCTACTACACCAGAATGGACCACAAAGTATTGATTGGATGAGGAGCCCGGTGAAAATGGCACTTCGATCTCTTCCCCTGGAGACACTTCAATCCAGTTTAGAAAGACACATCTACTAGGTCGTCCACCCCTCTCTGGTTATCCTGCCCGGATACTTGCTGGTGGCCCACTCGCTACTACGCTCAAGCACGCACTCTTCTGCTAAGCGTTCCCACAGTGGATCTTCCACTGGCCTCTGCTATGTCAGCCCACAGACTTTGGGCTCACGTTCCCACGGTGATCTTTCACCGGCTACTCTTTGGTTGCTGATACCTTCACTCTACTTGTCACTGTCCAGGGCCCAGGAACGTAGATGTCCTTACTCTAGGAAGGTCCACCCCGACTGACTTCCGCTACGAGGAATTATTCCTGACAGATCTCTGCTACAAGGAGATCTTTCCCTGACAAAAAGTCCCTAACCATTTGTCCCTATTGGACTCGATGTGCTCAATGCCCCATCTAGTGTCCTACCCAAGTACTGCACTGACATATTTTATAACTGCCTAACTGGATCTCTAACATGCCCCCATTAGTGATCCCTCGCAAGCTATAGCTATACCCCCACTTATCAGACATACCACTAGCAGAAGACATCATACAGTATCTAAAAGGCATACATTTACACACATAAAAAGAATTAAACATATCAGGGGTTAATACCCTTGACCTCCTTTCAATACCTATAATATCCTTACCTGTCTGGTGTCAGAAAAAGGAAAGGAAATAATAAATGCATACTTTAATTTAATGTTCCACTCCAAATTAAGCCAGACATTAAACATACTGTATAAGGTATAAGACCTCAAGCATAGAATTTCAGTTCTTGTAGTTAGTTTCATAGCTGATTCAATATAGAAAATGTACAGTCATGTTGCAGGTACAAAACCATCTCTTGAAAATTATTCCTCTGAACTCCTCTTGTCTAGTACACGTTGTATTGAAAGAAGGATGGTCACACTAGATTCCTGGGTGAAAAACTGAACCTAGATAACACCCCTACCTGACAGTGGAGGTTGGTACCCTTGAGTCATGATAATGGCGCCCCCGTTCCTCGATAACTTACGCTAGTTCTCCCTTACCTATCTAGAAACAAGGGAGACTCCTAGTGATAGGATATAAATATTAGTCTAACACTGCACATAATAATCATTCAAAGCGGGGACCACCCGCTACAGAAAGTGAGCAGATCCACCCATTTGGACATAAAGTAGCCCATCCTTCAAATAAATAATAATAGCATGTGTCACGGGTTAACTTGTCTTATCACATGTCGTGCCTCTACACGTGTCCCTCTTTATGATGCCGGGTTCACCAGGAGGAGGTGGTGATGGAGCTCTTCTGTAATGTAACAAAGTCTTGCTGAAAAAAGTATGAAATCTCATAGATCCTAATGTTACTTATTATTCAGACCAATGTTTATATATGCATGACAAATGCCAATACATTGATATGTTCATTGTATGTATGAAAACATCCTTTTTTTTCTTTCAAAAAATTTCTAATTTATTAGAAAAGTAAGTTGACAAAACATGTTTGAATGTGTGGGAAAAAAAGCTCATCAAACATTCTAAACAATTTTTATGTCACAAACGATATGAAGCAAATCCAATTCTGTATATCTAAACATGACCTTGTATCAATAACGATCAATAACTTGATTCGATTACAGAAAGATAGGTATCCAAAGTTCTGTAGGTCAAAATGTGACATCCAATACTTGTCATAGCCTGGCATGACCATATAAAAGCAAAACCTCAGAAGGTAAAGTTTTTTACATTTCAGTAATATAGTCTATTGATAACAGAATGCCACATTTATTCAATTGAAATATAATATACTAAAAATTCTCCAATCAACCATTTTGTTAGTATGCATGTATATGCACGTAATGCTCAAAAATGACTAAAGTAGCTACTCTATTAAATATATAAACAAGGAGAAAACTGAGTACGTACTACTTGATAAAAGCATGTATTTTATTGAAAAAATAAACAATCACAAACACATAAATAATGGGGAAAGGAGATATAGGTGAATCAGTGACGATTAAACTAGAGATGATGGGGCCGGGGACACTATTTAAGTGGTAACAACCAGGGTATAATAAATACAGATAATCAATAGTAAAGGGTATGAGGAGTAACTATCCTGATGATAATCAGAAAAGAAAATCTATTTAGCACAAGTATAATATACACACATGTTAAGTCTGGAATATTCAGTATGAGGTTAGCTGGAAGTGGATCTCCAGCAATCCATGGAGTATGGCAGAGTCAAATGTGGCTCCACAACCTTGCTTACCAACACACTGGAAACTGACATGGTCATGGGTGCAAAACTTGCCAGTGAGTGCATGAAGTATTACATAGAGTAAATGACTAAGAAAAGGATGATGACACTGACGATAAGCATATAAAGTAACAATTATCCATAGCTATTTTATAGCAGCGCATTGGTTCACTGTCCCCTATTTAATTTTAAATTTAATTCTACTTGAATTTTACAAAAAACAGTATTCTCCAGAATACACTTTGCATAGTAATTCGCTATGAGGAAATTCATCAAAAATGAGGGCCATGACAAAGCCTCTGAGGTCATTGTGCATTGTAAGATCGCAATGTAAGTCGTATTGTTGTAACATCTCCACTTTTGCATGGTACACAGGGACGTCCAGTGCCTTGTCACCACCACAGGTCATGGCCTAGAGGAAATAAACTGGCATGCAACAGCAAAACAAAATAGAGACGTATGGAGCTCAAAGCAGGTAATGAGCAGTTGGAGTGGTTGCACCGTTCAGTAGTGAGGTATAAGGATGTTCTTTCTTTTTTCCATCTTACATTTATTATTCTCTAGGATCTATAATAGCCCCAAAGAATAATAAGGGACATTTAATTGGCGGAGAAGAACTTTGATGTGATTCCAATTTTCTGGTACAAAACTCATGATTCAGCAATAGGATTACTCCATCCTAGGAGCATTACTTTACATTTATCAACATTAAGTCTCATTTGCCAAGCGTTTGCCAATTCAGACATCTTATCCAGATCTGTTTGCACTATTGTATTTTCAAGGACAGATTTTAATATTCTACATCGCTTGTAGTGGTGAATGAGCGTGCTCGTCACTGCTCGTTATTTGCTCGAGCAAAAACATACATCCAGACCTGGCTTGTTACAATAGCATCATTGTACAGTGCAAGCACTGAAACAAGTCCATATGAGGTGTGTAAATTTTACTGGGATACTAATCGTGCAAAGTTTTTTCAGCAGGGAAATATTATATGCCATTTATACTGCACCAGGTGTGCATCAAAAGTATACAGCCAGACTTCGCTGGTTAGCAATAGCATTACTAAATTGCTACTGCAGTATAAAAAGTCCATCTGAGGCTAGTTTTACACTAGCGTTTGACTGACATGCGTCGGTCTGTGCACAGACACTGCTAAGCTCCGCCCCCGGCTTCACCTCCTCCCGGCCGCTCCGCCTATGGGCGCATGACGCTGCATGCGACCTGCGTACCCTATCTTTAGCATTGGGTATGCAGGCCGTGCGCAGGCAGAGTGCAGGTCTGCGTTTGCCGGCGCATGCATCCTTTTGACTGTGTGCCGACCTACGCCCAACGCACCATGTTGCATTTTGGTGCACACCATCAAAAGGACGCATGCGCTGGCAAATGCATACCTGCGCACGGCCTGCATACCCAATGCTAATGATAGGGTACGCTGTTTTGAACACTCTGGATCTGACTTCTGACTTTGGCTGCTGATAGTAATGAAGCTGCTTTGGCTAACAGAAGTTCATCACCTGGGAGCGATGAGTGGCAATCAGGTGGGACTGACTGGGGAGATATAAGTGAGCTACCTACCCATGATCCTCGCCGGTGATTTGTTGTTCCTTGTCCCATTTGGAAGTCAGCTTGCTTCCTGCTTTTCCTGCAACCTTCCGATAAGTTATTTCTGCTTGTTTCTTTGGTTTTTGTTTTCTTTTTGTTTTTCTGCCTTCCTGGAGTGAGGTCAGCCAGGTTCCCTGACTGGGACCTGCGCTGATCTCTGTTTCTCATGTACCACTGTTTTTGTGTTCAGTCCCTGTTGTTTCAGTATCTGCTGGTTGGCTACCAGTTCACACCGAGTTCTGATCTAGCGGGGGAGAGATCGTGTGGTCTCAGTATTTTTTGGAAATCTGAAGTGTTGGAATTTTTCTCAGGGTTTTGCCAGATTGCAGACAGTATTCTTTCTTGTCCTATTCTATCTAGACAGTTTTGGGCCCCAGCATTTGCTTGCTCTATTTTCTGCCTGCGTTTGTATTTTATCTTGTCTCACCACCAATATATGTGTGGGGGCTACCTATTCCTTTGGGGCGCTACTCCGGGGCTGTTAGCTTTCCCCTTTCTCTTCTTAGGCTTAGTTAACTCTCCGGCTGTGTCGAGGCATCTAGGTCATCGCAGGTACGTCCCATGGCTACTTCTAGTTGTGCGGTCACTTTAGGGGTCTGCAATCCACTAGTTACCAACCTCTCTGGGTGTCTGGTTGCCCTTGTTATTTTTGCTACTGTCCTCCTTAGCTAACAAATCATAAGAGTACACAGGTTGCATGCAGCATCATGTGCCCATAGGCGGAGCGCCCGGGAGGAGGCGCGGCTGGGTGCGGAGCTTAGCGGAGGCCATGCGCAGACTGACGCAGGTCTTCAAACGCTAGTGTGAAACTAGCCTGAGTTGGGCAAATTTTCCTGTGATACTACTCCTGCAAAGGTTTCTCAACAGGGATAGATCATATGTAATTTAAAATGGAAAAAGCGTGTGGTAAGGTACAGGGAAGTGGATGTGATGCTGATAGTGTGCACAGAGGACAAGGCTGTGTGCAAGATGAAACACACACATCATGTCTTGAAGCCAGATCAGTGTGAAAAGGTTGATGGATGGGTAGCAGATAATGCTCCCAGTCAGTTTGACAGCACCACCCTGTCTTCTACATGGTCCAGTCTCAGTAGTCGTCTTTCTGGACAACATAATCCTCAATGTAAAAGAAAGTAAAGGGTGTTAACCCTATGCTAGCTCACAAACCACCACCGGAGCACGAGACTGAAATTCTGGACCAAGACATGCAGCAGCAGAGAGAATGAAGAGAGCAGTCCAGCTTCTGTAGAAAGTGCAATTCTTTATTCAATCCAAAAATAAAATCGTCACATAATGGTGTCCTCAAATTCAAAAAGCGGAGAGTATGCACTACTAGCTGTACCAGCAACGCGTTTCGACCTTAGATGGTCTTTGTCAAAGCTTTTGTAAATTAAATTGTAAGGCTCCAACTGTCAGATCATCAGGAATACATGTATATAATGACACAACATCACAACAAAGCCATGAATAGGTGGATAACCAAATCTTTTGAGCAAATATTCCAAGAACTTTGTTGGAATCCCTAATGTATCCAGGAGTTCTTTGAACAAGGGATTGTAATAAGGAATCAACTGACATAGGTGTTCGAAAAACTTATGGCACAAGAAACAAAAGTCTGGTGGGACCATACTACGCTTAACATCTATTTGACCAAGGAGATGATCACAAGAGGCTTGCGTATTAAGAAGATTCCTACCCCAACATATCCTGCTGAGTTTATGGATGAATGGAATACTATCCTAAGCAATTGCTCACTGAATTTAATGAGACTTATCATAAAACATGAGGAAACTAAACTCGTAGAAATACAACAAGGAATGGATTTAATAAAATCTTCCATGATTGAATTTAAATCATTGGCACAATTTGATTCTTTGATTGCCGAAATGAATAAAAAAAAACAGCATTGGAAGAAGAAATAATGGATCGTAAAAAAGAAAATTTACCAGAAATCTACATGACTATTCTACTAACAAGGTCTACGAATGGGGTAATTGGGAAAATGTCAATAGAACTCCCAAATTCATTTTAAAGCAAAGCCATGCTCACAATAAATACAAAAACTTTGGAAAAAAGGTAATCAAGCAGCATGACTATTTCACCTCATCAGATTCTGATTCTTCAGATAATCATCTAAGTGCCTCTGATGTTTCTTTAAATGAAAGCACAACAGGTGCAACAAAAAATAAGTGGCGTCGCGTCCACATTACATGACCTTAATGAGCGGTATTACGTCACCGCTCAGCACAGGAGACCTGCAGGAAGCCGAGTACAACGCAGGATTGCCGGGACATTCAGCGATGGCACGGGGAGAGTGAGTATGATGTCCCAGCCAACCCCTCCCTCGCTGGTTTCTGCCCAGTGACTCGTGTATAAGCCGAGAGGGCATTTTCAGCACAAAAAAAGGTGCTGAAAATCTCGGCTTATACACGAGTATATACGGTAAATAAGAAAATATGCAAATTCAGCAACAGAAAATAATGCACAATTGCACTGCCATGAACTCAGTTTGAAGGATGTGTCTGTGACATGACAATAAAACATTGTGGAAATGACTTGACATTATCACAAAAGAACATTGTGACAGTAACAAATCAATTCAGTATGAAGAGCTCTGAGCAAATTGAAGGCAGCAATGAACAAAAGTCTTACAACTGTTCCTGTTGATCACAAATATGTCTCAAATATTGTCAGATTTTAATTTATTTGTAATTGAACCCTTAAAGAAGTTGTATTTTGTCATTAAGTAGTAGTTTATTAGCTTTTCTGATTCATATTTTGTTTTCAAAGGAAAATAAAGCCACAAACTGCAATAATCACTTATTACAATATGTCAACAATAAAAATAAAAATTAGAAACATAGATGTAACCAGTGTAACATGATTGAAAATTCCTGTAAGTTGTTATAAAATAATAGTATAAACCCAACTTGATATATAAGTTGAGGCTTAGGGTATGTGCACACGTTGACAATTGGGAATTTCCTGAGCGGATTCTGCATCTCTTGGTAGAATCCGCAGGTAAAAATCCACGCGTTTTTTGTCCGGATTTTCTGCGAATTTTCTGCTGATTTAATGCAGATTTTCCTGCATTTTTTGGCCTGCATTTTACTATAATGAAATGGGTGTAGAAACGCTGTGGAATCCGCACAAAGAACAGACATGCTGTGGATTCCTTGAGTAGTTTTCCGAAGCATGTGCACATCAATTTTTTTTTCTCAATTGCTTTACATTGTATTGTAAAACACTTGCGGATCTGCAGCAATTCCATGCGGAAAATCCGCTGTGGATCTGCAACAAACCCGCAATTTGTGCACAGCCTTAGGTATCCTAAAGAAAATTATGTATAAGATCCCCTTGTAGGCAGTCTCAGCAAACAGAGACCAAGTGTAAGGTTGGAGTCGACTAGTGGTGACACTAGCTGTTGTGAATGGGTTTGAGATGAGTTCTGAGCAGAGGCTTCCTCTGGTGGTTACAAGCGGTGCTGGTCTGTCCAGTGAAAATTGTGAGGACTGGGAATCAGGTGTTACTGACTGGTCTTATATAAGGGAGTCACCTTTCCATCAGGGTTGCCGGTGATCAATTGTTCTGGTCTGAATCCTTCATTCCTGTTTCCCTTGTAGCCTGCTGTGTCGTGTCTGCATCTCCTGCTAACAGATAAGACATTTTCTTCTTTTTGTTTTTGTGCTATATTTTTGCATTTTGTCCTGCACTTCTGTGGGGGCCTTCTGGGTCCCCTCCGGGGGCTTTTGCCCTCTCAGTTTAGTTCAGCCACTTATGTTTGTACTTTTGCTTTTTCCAGTTTTTTCAGTGGCTGCTGTTTTTGATTTTGTTACACCAGAGAACTAATTTAGGTGGAAGAGGTCGTGTGATCTCAGGTGTTTTTGAAATTAGTAGAGTTGGTGCTTTTCAGGGTTTTCTGGGATTGCAGTAAGTACCCTTCCTATCCTTTTCTATTTAGTTAGTTTGGGCCCCAACGTTTGCTCATACTATTTTCTTTCTGTGTCAGTATTTCATCTTGTCTAACCGCCATTACTTGTTTGGGGGCTTTCTATTATCTTTGGGGTTCTGCTCCGGGGCAGATAGCTTTCCTATTTCTATCTTTAGGTGTAGTTAGTTTCTCAGGCTGTGACGAGGCGTCTAGGACCAACGTAGGAACGCTCCACGGCTGCCTCTAGTTGTGGTGTTAGTCAGGGTACTGCAATCTCATAGATTCCAACTGCTCTGGTGTATTGCCTTTTTACCTGCACTCCTCAGCTACCGAAACATAACAACTAGCTATGCCCCCTGAGGAAGGAGGATTCCAAAACGTGCGTAGGGGCAGACAGGCTGACCACCGGAGATCCTGCCAGGTAATTAATGATCAGGACATATGTGCTATATTTCCAAGTTCCGGATTTAACCCCTTCACCCCCAAGGGTGGTTTGCACGTTAATGACCGAGCCAATTTTTACAATTCTGACCACTGTCTCTTTATGAGGTTATAACTCTGGAACGTTTCAACGGATCTGCGCGATTCTGAGATTGTTTTCTTGTGACATATTGTACTTCACGTTATTGGTAAAAATTCTTCGATATAACTTGCGTTTATTTTTGAAAAAAATGCAAATATGGTGAAAATTTTGAAAATTTTGCAGTTTTCAAACTTTGAATTTTTATTCCCTTAAAACAGAGAAATATGTCACACAAAATAGTTAAGAAATAACATTTCCCTCATGTCTACTTTACATCAGCACAATTTTGAAATCAAAATTTTTTTTTCTTAGGAAATTATAAGGGTTAAAAGTTGACCAGCGATTTCTCATTTTTATAACGAAAATTTACAAAGCCATTTTTTGTAGGGACCACCTCATATTTGAAGTCACTTTGAGGGGTCTATATAGCAGAAAATACCCAAAAGTGACACTATTCTAAAAACTGCACCCCTCAAGGTACAAAACCACATTCAAGAAGTTTATTAACCCTTCAGGTGCTTCACAGGAGCTGAAGCAACGTGGAAGGAAAAAATGAATATTTAACTTTTTAGCCACAAAAATGATCTTTTACAAACTTTTTTTTTATTTTCACAATGGTAAAAGGAGAAAATGGACAGATAAAGTTGTTGTGCAATTTCTCCTGAGTACGCCAATACCCCATAAGTGGGGGAAAACCACTGTCTGTGCGCACAGCAGAGCTCATAAGGGAAGGAGCGCCGTTTGACTTTTTCAAACTAAAATTGGCTGGAATTGAGATTGGATGCCATGTCGCGTTTGGAGAGCCCCTGATGTGCCTAAACAGTGGAAACCCCCCACAATTGACAGCATTTTGGAAGCTAGACCCCCTAAGGAACTTATCTAGATCTGTTGTGAGCACTTTGAACCCCCAAGTGTTTCACAAAAGTTTATAATGCCTGATTTTTTAGTCCCAAATTTTTGATTTTTCCCAAGGAAATTGGACCCCAAAAGTTGTTGGCCAATTTGTCCTGAGTACGCTGATACCCAATATGTGGGGGGGGAAACTGTTTGGGCGCACGGCAGGGCTTGGAAAGGAAGTAGTAACGTTTTGGAATGCAGACGTTGATGGGGTCATGTTCCGTTTGCAGTGCCCCAGATGAGCCTAAACAGTAGAAACCCCCCACAAGTGACCACATTTTGGAAACTAGACCCCCTAAGGAACTTATCTAGTTCTTTGGTGAGCACTTTGAACCCCCAAGTGCTTCACACAAGTTTATAATGCCCGGGCATGAAAATAAAAAATCTTATTTTTTTCCCACAAAAATTATTTTTAGTCATTAATTTTTTATTTTCCCAAGGGTAACAGGAGAAATTGGACCACAAAAGTTGTTGTCCAATTTGTCCTGAGTACGCTGATACCCGATATATAGGGGGGAACCACTGATTGGGCGCACGGCAGAGCTCGTAATGGAAGGAGCACCATTTGACTTTTTCCAACCAAAATTGGCTGGAATTGAGATTGGACGCCATGTTGCATTTGGAGAGCCCCTGATGTGCCTAAACAGTGGAAACCCCCCACAAGTGACCCCATTTGGGAAACTAGACCCCCTAAGGAACTTATCTAGATCTTTGGTGAGCAATTTGAACCCCCAAGTGCTTCACACAAGTTTATAACGTAAAATTAAAAAATCATTTTTTTTTCCACAAAAATTATCTTTTCACCCCAATTTTTATTTTCCCAAGGGTAACAAGATTCCAAAAGTTATTGTGCAATTTGTCCTGAGTACGCTGATACCCCATATGTGGGGGTAAACCACTGTTTGGGTGCATAGCAGAGTTTGGAAGGGAAGGAGCGCCGTTTGACTTTTTCAACGCAGAATTGGCTGGATGCCATGTCGTGTTTGGAGACCTCCAGACCTGCCTAAACAGTGGAAACCACAGACAATTGACACCATTTTGGAAACTAGACCCCTCAAGGAACTTATCTAGATGTGTGGTGAGCACTTTGAATCCCCAAGTGCTTCACAGAAGTTTATTACGTACAGCCGTAAAATAAAAAGTTTTTTTTATTTTTACAAAAATGATTTTTTCGTCCCCAATATTTTATTTTCACAAGGGTAACAGGAGAAATTGGACCCCAAAAGTTGTTGTCCAATTTGTCCTGAGTACGCTGATACCCAATATGTGGGAGAAAACTACTGTATGGGTACACGTTGGGGCTCGGAAGGGAAGTAGTGACGTTTTGGATTGCAGACTTTGATGGAATTCTCTGGGGGCATCATGTCGCATTTGGAGAGCCCCTGATGCACCTAAACAGTGGAAACCCCCCACAAGTGACCCCATTTTGGAAAATAGACCCCACAAGGAACTTATCTAGATGTGTGGTGAGCACTTTGAACCCCTAAGTCCTTCACAGAAGTTTATAACGAACAGCCGTAAAAATAAAAAATTTTTTTTTTTTTACAAAAATTATTTTTTTCGCCCCCAATATTTTATTTTCACAAGGGTAACAGGAGAAATTAGACCCCAAAAGTTGTTGTCCAATTTCTCCTGAGTACGTGGATACCCAATATGTGGGAGAAAACTACTGTATGGATACACGTTGGGGCTCGGAAGGGAAGTAGTGACGTTTTGGATTGTAGACTTTGATGGAATGGTCTGGGGCGTCATGTTGCATTTGGAGAGCCCCTGATGTGCCTAAACAGTGGAAACCCCCCACAAGTGACCCCATTTTGGAAAATAGACCCCAAGGAACTTATCTAAAATTATATTTTTGCCCCCAGTTTTTTATTTTCCCAAGGGTAACAGAAGAAATAGGACAAATTGCACAATAACTCTTAGGGTCCAGAGTACGCTGATACCCCATGTGGGAGTAAACTACTGTTTGGGTGCATGGCAGAGCTCAGAAGGGAAGGAGCACCGTTTGACTTTTTCAACGCAGAATTGGCTGGAATTGAGATCAGACGCCATGTCACATTTGGAGAGCCCCTGATGTGCCTAAACAGCGGAAACCCCCCAATTCTAACTCCAACCCTAACCCCAACACACCCCTAACCCTAGTCCCAACCCTAACCACAAACCTAACCCTAAACACCCCTATCCCTAATCGCAACCATAACCCTAAGGCCGGCGTCACACTGGCGACAGAATCGGACGACTGCAATACGATGAAAAATCGTATTGCAGTCTGCCCTATGTTAATCTATGGAGCAGCTCCCAGTATCAGATTTTTTGTGGTCCGTTTTAAACGTCCGTGTGCAATCGCAGCATGCTGCGATTGTCACCGATTGTGGGTCGACTATCGCCAATGCAAGTCTATGGGAGCGATGAAAAATCTGATTACAAACGGACCGCATGTGTGACTTGCGATTAAATCGCATCGGTGTCCTTTAGAAAAGCCGGCAATTGATCCCCGGCTATACTGTAAAATCACACTGACAGCTTTAATAAAGAATAGAAAGAATAGATATATACACATAGAATACATATATATATATATATATATGTAATTGTGACATGTATATATATATATATATTTATAGTTCCTAGACTTCTACATATTGTAATAGCCGCTAATTCAATTGCCGGCTTTTGTGAAATCACAGAAGCCGACATGAAATGATACATTGTTTCCACACAGTTAACCATGTCATTTCCTGTATTTTGATATTTGTTTAGAACTTACAATTACATGAGTGTATTTGTGCAAAATTTCAGACATGTAGGGGTTAATTAAAGGTGTAAATTCGTTGAAAAAAAATGCGTGGGCTCCCGCTGTATTTTCTCCACCAGACAGACAAAGCAAGCGAGTGGGGGCAGATAATAATAGCCTAGGGAGGGTACATTTTTTTTGTGCCCCCCCTGGCTACTAACATTGCCCCCAGACACCCCAGAAAGGGCAAATCTATAATTAGATTCGCCCTTTCTGGCACTTTGCCCGTCTATTCCCATTGCCCTGTAGCGGTGGCGAATGGGTTAATAATGACACCTTAATGTCACCTTAGTATTGAAAGGTGACCTTAAGGCAGGTTAATAATTGAGAGCTGTCAATTAGACAACTATCAATTATTAATCCTATTGAAGTAAATAAAAAAACACACACACACTTTAAGAATAAATAATTTTAATGAAATAAAAACACATATTTTTGACCATCTTTTATTTCACTCTTAATCCGTTCGAAGCCCTTGTTCTTCTAAAATAAATATAAAATAATAAAACAAACATTATTCTTACCTATCTGGCAATCTGTCACGTCCCACGATGTAATCCTTCACAAAGGGTTAACTACTAGCAATCAGATAAGCAGCGCAAGTAATCCTGCGTGCTCATCTGATAGCTCCTGAATGAATGAGCTTATCTCCTGCCGACAGGAGAGGATGTGATTCATGAATGAAGCTTAATTGATTGTATCCACTTTCACCTTAGGTCAGGTCACTCAAGTGAAAGTTGTAATAAATCAATTAAGCTCCATTCATGAATCTATTCCTCTCCTTTCGCTGGGAGAGTAACTTATTCATTCAGGGGAATACAGGTCTGAGACAGCATTATTAGTTCTCTGCGACCTGTAACCTGTTAACCCTTTCTGATGGATTACACCGTGAGACCTGACTGTACATCGGATTGGTAAGAATCATTTTGCTTTTTTATTTTATTTTTATTACAGGAAATGGTTTTAGCAGGAAAATAAAATATGGTTAAAAACTGTGTGATTATTTCATTAAACTTCATTTTTATTAAAGTGTGTGTGTTTGATTTTTCTATCATACAATAGGATTAATAATTGATAGTTGTCTAATTGACAGCTCTCAATTATTAACCTGCCTTAAGGTCACCTTTCAATACTAAGGTGACATTAACGCCTTATTAACCCATTCGCCACCGCTACAGGGCAATGGGAATAGACGGGCAAAGTGCCAGAAAGGGCAAATCTAATTATAGATTTGCCCTTTCTGGGGTGTTTGGGGGCAGATGTTAGTAGCCAGGGGGGGCACAAAAAAAATTTACCCTCCCTAGGCTGTTATTATCTGCCCCACTCGCTTGCTTTGTCTGTCTGGTGGAGAAAATACAGCGGGAGCCCACGCATTTTTTTTCAACGAATTTACACCTTTAATTAACCCTACATGTCTGAAATTTTGCACAAATACACTCATATAATTGTAAGTTGTAAACAAATATCAAAATACAGGAAATGACATGGTAAACTGTGTGGAAACAATGTATCATTTCATGTCGGCTTCTGTGATTTCACAAAAGCCGGCAATTGAATTAGCGGCTATAACAGTATGTAGAAGTCTAGGAACTATAAATATATATATATATGTATGTGTCACAATGACATGTATATATATATATGTGTTCTATGTGTATATATCTATTCTTTCTTTTGTGATTGAAATACTATTCTTTTGGATCCATTATATGTCAGTTTTGCAAGCCTGCGAGAAATTCTCGCAAGTCGGATGAAAATCGGATGTTACAAGGTACACACACATGCGACTAAATCGCATCTTTGAAGGAAAATCGGATGACAGAAGGATGTGTGATGTTTGCATTTTGATCCGACAATCGACCGACTAAAACGGACCGATTTTTTGTAGTTGTGTGTGACTCGGCCTAATACTAACTTTAGCGCCAACCCTAACCCTAAGTTTAGTCGCAACCCTAAACTTAACCATAACCCTAATGGGAAAATGGAAATAAATACATTTTTTTAATTTTATTATTTTTCCCTAACTAAGGGGGTGATAAAGGGGGGTTTGATTTACTATTTATAGCGGGTTTTTATGATTGGCAGCTGTCACGCTAAAAGACGCTTTTTATTGCAAAAAATAGTTTTTTGCATCGCTACATTTTGAGAGCTATAATTTTTGCATATTTTGGCCCACAGAGTCATGTGAGTTCTTATTTTTTGCGGTACGAGTTGATGTTTTTATTGATACCATTTTTGAGCATGTGACATTTTTTGATCGCTTTTTATTTCGATTTTTGGGAAGTTAGAATGAACAAAAATCAGCAATTCATGAATTTCTTTTGGGGGAGGCGTTTATACCGTTCCACGTGTGGTAAAATTGATAAAGCAGTTTTATTCTTCGGGTCAGTACAATTACGGCGATACCTCATTTATATAATTTTTTTATGTTTTGGCGCTTTTATAGAATAAAAACAATTTTATATAAAAAATAATTATTTTTGCATCGCTTTATTCTGCGAGCTATAACTTTTTTATTTTTTCGCTGATGATGCTGTATGATGGCTCGTTTTTTGCGGGACAAGATGACATTTTCAGCAGTACCATGTTTATTTATATCCGTCTTTTTGATCGCGTGTTATTCCAC
The DNA here is from genome assembly GCA_033576555.1 of Oophaga sylvatica. Taxonomy (NCBI): domain Eukaryota; kingdom Metazoa; phylum Chordata; class Amphibia; order Anura; family Dendrobatidae; genus Oophaga; species Oophaga sylvatica. Next base: position 256,267,915 of record JARQOD010000005.1, on the reverse strand, counting down.
TTTTTGTTCAGCGGTATGATGATAAAGCACTGATTTTTTCTTTGTTTTTATTTATTTTTTTAAGGGGTTCACAAAAGGGGTTAACTAGTGGGACAGTTTTATAGGGGGGGTCGTTACGGACGCGGCGATACCAAATATGTGTACTTTTATTGTTTTATTTTTTTTTTATTTACAGGAAGAAATGAATTTATTGGGGAATATTTTTTTTTTTATTTATTTATTTTGGAATTTTTTTTTTACACATGTTTATTTTTATTTTTTTTACTTTTTTACATTGTCCCAGGGTGGGACATCACTGTAAAATGTGAGATCGCTGGTCTCACAGTGTGCACAGACTCTGTGAGGCCAGCGATCTCATAGGCAGCGCTGCAGGCTTCTCAGTGCCTGCTCTCAGCAGGCACTGAGGAAGCCGCCTCCCTCCAGGACCCCGGCGCCATCTTGGAGCCGGGTCCTGGGAGGGAGGAAGCACTCAGAACAGCGCGATCACATCGCGCTGTTCTGAGGGTCTCAGGGGAGCTCGCATGGAGCCCCCTCCCTGCGCGATGCTCCCCTGTGCCCCGGTACACCGCGATCTTGTTTGATCGCGGTGTGCCAGGGTTAATGTGCCGGGAGCGGTCCGTGACCGCTCCTGGCACACAGTCCCGGGTGTCAGCTGTGATAATCAGCTGACACCCGGCGGTGATTAGCTGCGCTCCCCCCGGGAGCGCAGCTGATCGCTATGACGTGCTATCCCGTCCATGGTCAGATTGTCACGGGTTTTATGGACGGGATAGTACGTCAGATGTCAGAGAGGGGTTAAAGGTGTACTATACAATATTCTGCATCTCTACTTAATATGTGTTATACCATTGCGTTCTTATACTTCTGTGCAGGGTGTATATATATTTTGATAATAAATAAATGGATCTTTGCTGTGATGGCTGATATAGCCTTATATTGGATTGTGTAACAGAGTATCTATTTGGTATCACCTGTCTTCCGCATTGCATGGCTTCATGTTTGCCCACATTTTAACCTCGTTTATCCACACCTGTCCATGTGACCAATAAAAGTAATTTGCATTCATATATTTGGACTTTGTGATTGTTTTTGTTGGTGTTTCCTTCCCCTAGTGGAGTCACACCAGCGTCTTACATCCGATGGGATATGCTAATGACCCTCTGCTCCTGCTCTGCTGCGAGCAAAACCGAATGTCATGCTACTGGGCTCCGATCCACTCGCACAGCTGCGGAGGAGGCGGAGAAATTAATTTGGCGTATATCACACCAAACTCAGATCATATCCGAGTGCTGTGCATTGTGTCACTCGCACTCATAGACTTATATGGGTGTGAGTGAGCAGTGTCTTGGTGCCAATTGTAGCATGCTGTGATTGTTCTCACATGTAGATTCAGCATGAGAAAAATAATTGCAGATTTCAGCTGCCCCATACAGTAACACGGGGCAGAGTGATATGCGATGTTTTATCACATACCACTCTGCCATATTGTCCTGTAATGTGACTCCGGCCTAACTGTTACCCCTGCATCTCTTGCAGCTATGCTTCTTAACCCTACATCAGGCACAATAGGCCTGACAGGCACAGCTCACATACACAAGTGATCAAAATTGTCTGTACCACTTGTTTAATGACAGAAAAACCAATAATGGTTACAGAAATAACTTGAATCTGACAAAAGTAATAATAAACCTAAAAGTATATGAAAATGAACAAATGAAAGTCAGACATTGCTTTTTAACCACGCTTCTACGGAATTTTTTAAAAAACAAAACTGATGAAATAGGCCTGCACAGAAATGATTGTACCCCGAAAATAATGTGATAAAAGGGACATGTTAAATCAATGTGTGCCCAATAGTTAGCATCACCGGTGTGTACAATCTTGGAATCAGTGAGTGGGCCTGTATAGAGGGCTACAGATTCTCACTGTGCTGTTTGGTGACATGGTGTGTATCATACTCAACATGGAACAGATGAAGCAAAGGAAGGAGTTGTCTCAGGAGATTAGAAAGAAAATTATAGACAAACACATTAAAGGAAAAGTTATAAGACCATCTCCAAGCAGCTTGATGTTCCTGTGACTACAGTTGCACATATTATTCAGAAATTTAATTTCCATGGGACTGTAGCCAACCTCCCTGGACATGGCCGCCTGAGGAAAATTGATGACAAATCAAAGAGACGGATAACACGAATGGTAGCAAAAGAGCCCAGAAAAACTTCTAAAACAAGGAAAGAAAAAGGGCGCATGTGCAGACTCATAGGGCTACTTTTTTACAAATAGTGCCAATGCACTCACCTGCAATGGTTGTGTGCATCTACACAACCAAGATTAAACGTGTGATGAATGAGGCTCCGGGTCACCTCTCTCTATTTGTGATGTCGTCCCATCGGTGTTTGCATCAAGCCTCCGTGTTCCTCTGATGGTCACACAATCCCACTCGACCGGATGACACGTCACCTTAGGTCCTCAGTTATTAACCCGGTGACTGTAAACCAGAGGTCCTCGATACATCCAAATAAATCAGGCTGCTCCTGCCGCTGTTAACTCTGTATGGAGACTTTCGCATGTAAACAATGGTGCAGCGGTCTCAAGGGGCGCCAAAGGAATAATGGACAATTTAATAAATGTTAGCCAAACTTTGTTCTTCCTCCAATACCACTGCCACAATGCGTTTCAACGGTCCAAACCGTCGTGGACCGCGTTGTGGCAGTGGTATTGGAGGAAGAATAAAGTTTGGCTAACATTTATTAAATTGTCCATTATTCCTTTGGCGCCCCTTGAGACCGCTGCACCATTGTTTACAAGCAGAAAAACTTCTAAACAGATTACAGGTGAACTTCAAACTCAAGGAACATCAGTGTCAGATTGCACCATCCGTTGTTGTATGAGCCAAAGTGGACTTCATGGGAGATGACCAAGGAGGACACCATTGTTGAAAAAAATCATAAAAAAGCCAGACTGGAATTTGCCAAACTACATGCTGACAAGCCACAAAGCTTCTGCGAGAATGTGCTATGGACAGATGAGACAAAAATGGAACTTTTTGGCAAGGCACATCAGCTCTATGTTCACAGATGGAAAAATGAAGCATATCAAGAAAAAAAACCCTACTGTGAAACATGGAGGAGGCTCTCTTATGTTATTTGGCTGCTTTGCTCCATCTGGCACAGGGTGTCTAGAATCTGTGCAGGGTACAATGAAATCTCAAGACTATCAAGGGATTCTAGAGAGAAATGTGTTGCCCAGTGTCAGAAAGCTTGGTCTCAGTCGCAGGTCATGGGTCTTGCAACAGGATAATGACCCAAAACACACAGCTAAAAACACCCAAGAATAGCTAAGAGGAAAACATTGGACTATTCTGAAGAGGCCTTCTATGAGCCCTGACCTAAATGCTATTGAGCATCTTTGGAAAGAGCAGAAACATGCCATCTGGAAAAGGCAACCTTCAAACACGAGACAACTGGAGCAGTTTGCTCTTAAGGAGTGGGCCAAAATACCTGTCGAGAGGTGCAGAAGTCTCATTGACAGTTACAGGAATCGTTTGATTGCAGTGATTGACTCAAAAGGTTGTGCAACAAAATATTAAGTTAAGGGTACCATCATTTCTGTCCAGACCTATTTCATTAGTTTTATTTTTTTCAAAATTATCTGGAAGCATGGTTGAAAAGCTATGAAACCAATGAAATATGTTCATTTTCATAGATTTTTGATTTATTTTTGCTTTTGTCAGATTCAAGTTATTTCTGTCACCATCCTGGGTTTTTCTGTCATTAAACGAGGAGTACCAACAATTTTGACCGTGTATATTTGTTTCCCCCTCCCAGTACCTTCCTATATTTAGGTGCTGCTTGAAAAACACCACTCAATTTTATTGCCCTCCTTGCAGAGAGCAGGTGTGACCTCCTTGGCTTCTCAGGCTCAATGCACAAGAAAGTTCTCACTTTTAAAGGTTTGTACTTTCTGAGTTTTTGTCTACATAATTGTTTATTTTGCACTTTTTATGAATGAATAATGCAAAGTTTGTGGATATTTCATGGAAATAAGTAGGGTTTTTTATGAATGAAGGGTTTTTCTTATAAATGCCTCTCAGGCACTTTGCGCTCAAACACATAATAATAATTTCTGATATGATAATATAATCTGTCAACCTTGTTTTGTCTGTATGCAATGTGTTTCTTCTGATTAACTTTTAACATCTGAATCTGAGTGAATATGACTCTAGTAGCATCTAAGTGCCTTAGAATTAAGCTTTTTCCTAATTGTAATGTTTAGTAATAGTCATGTTCTGAAAACTGGAAGCGTTTTGATGGTAGTGAAATTTTGGTGCTTTATTATGTTTATGGATATTAACCCCATTACGACCTTGGACGTATAAGTATGTCCAAAGTCGCCTGCCCCTATTTGCTCCGGCGATGAGCCCACAACTTTTCAGGCAAGACAGTTGACTTCAGATACCCAAAAGTGACACCATTCTAAAAACTGCACCTTCAAGGTTCTCAAAACCGCATTTAAAAAGTTTATTAACCCTTCAGGTGCTTCACAGAAATTTAAAAAAAATAACATTTAACTTTTTTCAGATCAAATTTTTTTTATTTTGACAAGGGTAACAGGAAAAAAATGGACCCCAAATTTTGTTATGCAATTTCTCCTGAGCATGGCAATACCCTATATGAGGGAGAAAACCAGTTCTTGGGTGCACGGCAGAGCTCAGAAGCGAAGGAGCGCCATTTGACGTTTTGAATGCAAAATATGCTGGCACAATTGGAGAAAGCCATGTTGCATTGGAGAGCTTCTGATGTGCCTAAACATTGAAAATACCCCACAAGTGACGAACTGATCTAGATGTGTGGTGAGCATATTGAACCCTCAGGTGCTTCACAAAATATTATAACGTTTAGCCATAAAAATAAAAAAATAATTTCCACACAAATATGTTTTAGCACAAAATATTGCATTTTCATAAGGACAGGAAAAAATGCACCATACAATTTGTTAAATTTTTCATGAGCACACCAATATCCAACACGAGCAAGAAAGCTACTGTTTGTGCGCACAACAGAGTTCAGAAGGGAAGGAGTATCATTTGACTTTTTGAATGTAAAATTTCCGGGAATCATTAGCGGATGTTATGTTCTGTTTGGAGAGGCCCTGATGTGCCAAAACAGTGAAAAACCACCACAAATGACCCTATTTTGGAAACTAGACCCTTCAAGAAATGTATTTAGATGTGTGGTGAGCACCTTGAACCTCCAGGTGCTTCACAGAAGTTTATAACGTTGAGCCGTGAAAATAATGAAATCACATTTTCCTCACAAAAATGTTGTATTAGCCCCAAGTTTTAATTTTTCTAAGGGCTAATAGGAAATTTTTCTACAATAACCTGAGGTCCATTTTTTCCTGAGTACGCCAATACCCTACATGCAGTCACGAAATATTTTTCAGGCACAGTGCAAAGCTCAGAAGGCAAGGAGCACCAAATTTTAATGTTATGGTTTGCAGGTACCATGACCCACTGCGAGAGCCCATGAGGTGCCGGAACAGCAGAAGCCCCCATAAGTGACCTGAATTTACAAACTACACCTCTCAATGAATTCATCTAGGGGTGCAGTGATCATATTGACACTATGGATGTGTCACAGAATTTTATACGATTGGGCAGTGAAGACAAAATAATTACATTTTTACCACCAAAATTTAGTTTTAGCCCCAGATTTTACTCTTTCACACAAGAAGTGTGTAAAAATGGCACCATAATTTGTCCCACATTTTCTACTGAACTTGGCAATATTCCATATGTGGCTGTACAGTACTGCTTAGCCATACGGAGAGACTCGAGAGGTGACTGAGTGCTATTTGCCTCCTGGAGTGCAGATTTTCCTAGAATGATTTGCCGACTCCATATACAGAGCTCCTAAGTGTTATAATTAGTGTTGAGCATTCCGATACTGCAAATATCGGGTATCAGCCGATATTCGCTGTATCGGAATTCCTATTCTGAGATCCGATATTTTTTGCATATCGGATACCGGAATCGGACCTTGGCAGTAAAGTCTATGGGGAGTTCCTGTGTCACAGAACGAAGTACGTGACACAGGAACTTCCTGAAAGTGTCACTGTCAGTGTCGGTCGGGTCTGTCAGGAGTCAGCAGCACTTACCTGACAGAAGATCCCGGTGGTCACGTCCTGGACTCATTGATGGCCGCCATTACCCTCTCCCTGGCGGTCACGTGCAGGTTCTCGCGATAACTGCACAGGCTGCCGGTACTGGGTAATCTCGGCCAGCTGTCGCTAGAGTACAGCTGTCCGGATGACGTCACCGCCGGGGAATCAGCTATAATAAGCAGCTCTGCTGTATCTGGATGTCAGGCTCAGCCTGGCATGCAGATGTAGCAGAGCTGGACTCTTCGTGGGACACTCGTGATTTTGGACTGCGTCGGACAGGGAGTATTTGTGCTGGTTTGTTATTTTTGTTTTTTTACAGGAGATCGATGGCATCGCAGGATGAGGGTGAAATAAAAATAATGAAAACTGTGTGTGTTTTTATTTCATTAAAAGACTTTTTTCTGGCTGTGTATTTTTTTAAAAATTTACAAACTTTATGATTAATAATGGATCGGTGTCTTATTGACGTATCTCCATTATTAACCGGGCCTATTGTCACCGGGCTTATTGTCATCTTTGCATATGCAAATTGTGGGGCTGCTGCAGCCTGGTATTTTTAGGCTGTTGAGGGCCAAAATCCATGGGCCTTGACAGTCTTCTAATACCAGGCCGCAGCAGTCTGCTTTTTACTTGGCTGGTTAACAAAAATAGGGGGACCCCCACGCCATTTTTTTTTCGAGGGTATTTTTCTTAACCAGCCAAGCTTAGCAGACTGCTGTGGCCTGGTATTATCAGGCTTGCAAGGTTCATGGATCTTGGATCCTTACCAGCCTGAAAAACCAGGCCTCAGTAGTCTGCTTCATCAGGCTGGTTAACAAAATTAGGGGGGACCCCACGCCATTTTTTTTTCGAGGGGATCCCCTATTTTTGTTAATCAGTTCACTTCAGGTCAGCCGGGATTCCCTCTGACGTCACTGATGCTGTGCGGTGTCCCTGGCTGACCTGCAGTGAAAGTGGGAAGCAATCAATTATGCTAACCACTTCCTCTCCAGTCAGCCAGGAGAGGAGATGATTCAGTCGGGGGTTTACTGCAAGGCTGTCAGCATTAGCTGCGGTCCCTGCAGTAAACATTAACCATTTTAGAAGGATTACATCGGGGGACCTGACTGAACATCGGATAGGTAAGAATAATGTAGCTTTATTATTTTATTTTTATTACAGGTGAACAAGGGCTTCGCAGGGAATGGCAGTAAAATAAAATATGGTCAAAAACTTTGTGTTTATTTCATTAAAATGATTTTTAATTAAAGTGTGTGTGTTTTATTTTTATTTCATACAATAGGATTAATAATTGATAGTTGTCTAATTGACAGCTCTCAATTATTAACTCGGCTTAAAGTCACCTTTCAATAGCAAGGTGGCTTTAACCCCTTATTAACCCATTTGCCACCGCTACAGGGCAATGGGAATAGATGGACAAAGTGCCAGAAAGGGCGAATCTAATTATAGATTTGCCTTTTTTGGGGTGTCTGGGGCAGATGTTAGTAGCCAGGGGGGCCAAAAATAATGGTCCCTCTCTGGGCTATTATTATCTGCCCCCACTCGCTGGCTTTGTCTGTCTGGTTGAGAAAATAGGGCGGGAGCCCACGCATTTTTTTTCAACAATTTTACACCTCATATATATATACATGTCATTGAATTTATGACACATATATATATATATATACAGTATATATTTATAGTACATACACTTCTACATAGCATAATAGCCGCTAATTCAATTGCCGGCTTTTGTGAAATTACAGACCTGACATGAAATGACACATGGTTTACATAGAGTTAACCATGTCATTTTATGTAGTTTGATATATGGTTTTCACTAACAATTACATGAGTGTATGTGTGCAAAATTTCACACATGTAGGGGTTAATTAAAGGCGTAAATTCGTAGAAAAAAAATGTGTTTTTTTACAACGAATTTACACCAATGTAATTGTAATCCCCAACAATGTTACCAGCAAAGCACCCCCACACCATCACACCACCTCCTCCATGCTTCACGGTGGGAACTAGGCATGTAGAGTCCATCCGTTCACCTTTTCTGCATGCAAAGCAGTAATCAAAGCAAAAGGTGGCTACTTTGAAGATCCTAGAATTTAAGACATATTTTCAGTTGTTTTCACACTTTTTTGTAAAGTGTAATGTATAATTCCACATGTGTTAATTCATAGTTTTGATGGCTTCAGTGTGAATGTACAATTTTCATAGTCATGAAAATACAGAAAAATCTTTGAATGAGGTGTGTCCAAACTTTTGGTCTGTACTGTATATATGTCACAATGACATGAATATATAAATATGTATTCTATGTGTGTATATCTAGTGTTTACAAGGAAAGTAAGGGTTTTTTTTAATTACGATATTTCTGTCCCATTGACTTGCATTGGGTTTCCGGTATCGGAATCGGCGATACCCGATACTTTTTGAGTATCAAGCGGCATTGGCCTATTCTCTGTATGGACAAGGATTTGAACAACGTCATCTCTAAGAATCCACAAATCACCTTTAGAAAAGGGTGGTCCATTAAAGACAGGTTGGTCCGCAGCCATTTTTCCCCAGAGACACCCAATAACACAACATGGCTCAACAATCAGCCCAAAGGATGTTCCAGGTGTGGCAGCTGTAAATATTGTGGAGCGGTCCAACAAGGCAAGGATTTTATGAGTATGGTGACCCAAAAGAAATATCCAATTAAACAATTTATTAATTATAAAACAGTAGGAGTAATTTACAAAATCACCTGTAGATGAGTAGGGTTGAGCATTCCGATACTGCAAATATCGGGTATCGGCCAATATTAGCTGTATCGGACTTCCGATTCCGAGTACCGATATTTTCGTCATATCGGATACCGGAATCGGAATGTCACTGTCACTGTCAGTGTCCGTCGGTCGGGTCTGTCAGGAGTCAGCGGCACTTACCTGGCAGAAGATCTCCGGCGGTCACGTCCTGGACTGCTTTGATGGCCGCCATCCTCTTCTCCCTGGCAGTCACATGCAGTTTCTCGCGATAACTGCAATGACTGCTGGGTAATCGCGGCCGTAAAGCAGTCCAATGACGTCACCGCCGGGGAAGCAGGTAATCAGCTGTGCTGCGTCGGGATGTCAGGCCCTGCCTGGCATTGCGATGTAGCAGAGCTGGATCATCGTGGGACACTCGTTACTATGGACTGCGTCGGACAGGTGGTATACTGTTGGTTTGTTTTTTTTCTTTTTTTACAGGAGATCGATGGCGTCGCAGGAATGAGAGAGTAATAAAATTAATGAAAACTGTGTTGTCTCTTTTATTTCATTAAAATACTTTTTTCTGGCTGTGTCTTTTTTTTAAACATTTAAAAACTTTGGGTTAATAATGGATCGGTGTCTTATTGACGCCTCTCCATTATTAACAGGGCTTATTGTCACCGTGCAATCAACGGTGACATTAACCCCTTATTACCCCGCTTGCCACCGCTACAGGGCAAGTGGGAAGAGCCGGGTAAAGTGCCACAATTGGCACATCTTTTGATGCGCCAAATGTGGGGCTGCTGTAGCCTGGTATTATCAGGCTGTTGAGGGCCAAAATCCATGGGCCTTGACAGTCTTTTAATACCAGGCCGCAGCAGTCTGCATTTTACTTGGCTGGTTAACAAAAATAGGAGGACCCCTACGCCGTTTTTTTTTTTTTTGAGGGGATCCCCTATTTTTGTTAACCAGCCAAGCTAAACAGACTGCTGTGGCCTGGTATTATCAGGCTGGCAAGGTCCATGGATATTGGATCCTTACCAGCCTGAAAAACCAGGCCTCAGCAGTCTGCTTCATCTGGCTGGTTAACAAAATAGGGGGGACCCCACGCCAATTTTTTTTCGAGGGGATCCCCTATTTTTGTTAACCAGCCAAGATATGCAGACTGCTGTGGCCTGGTATTATCAGGCTGGCAAGGTCCATGGATCTTGGCTCCTTAACAGCCTGAAAAACCAGGCCTCAGCAGTCTGCTTCATCTGGCTGGTTAACAAAAATAGGGGGGACCCCACGCCAATTTTTTTCGAGGGGATCCCCTATTTTTGTTAACCAGCCAAGATATGCAGACTGCTGTGGCCTGTTATTATCAGGCTGGCAAGGTCCATGGATCTTGGCTCCTTAACAGCCTGAAAAACCAGGCCTCAGCAGTCTGCTTCATCTGGCTGGTTAACAAAAATAGGGGGGACCCCACGCCAATTTTTTTCGACAGAATCCCCTATTTTTGTTAACCAGCAAAGATAAGCAGACTGCTGTGGCCTGTTATTATCAGGCTGGCAAGCAGGGTCGGACTGAGCCACCGGGACACCGGAGAAACCTCCGGTGGGCCCCAGCTCCTGCGTGGTGGGCCCTGATTTGAAAGGATAGGTCGCACAGCACGCCGATACAGTTACATTCTGCGGCAGAGCAGGGAGAATCGCTCTCCCTGTTCTGCCGCCCGGAAGCTATGGGGCCTGAACAGGCGGTGGGGGGGCCCGGTGCCAGCAGTGGGCCCCCCACCCGTCATCGGAGGGTCAGCTGTATCGGCATCCAGCCGATACAGCTGATCGCATAGAGAGAGAAGGAGCGAGTGCTCCTTCTCTCCCATAATCCCCCTCTCAGCGTCTGACAGCGGGCGCGATGACATCACCTGCCGGCGCCCGCTGTCAGACGCTGAGAGGGAGAACAGTGAGCAGCACAGGAGCCGGGAGGTGAGTATTGTTTTTTTTTTTTATTTAATGGGGGTGCATTATACTACAGAGGCTGTATATGGGGGGTGCATTATACTACAGAGGCTGTATATGGGGGCTGCATTATACTACAGAGGCTCCATATTGGGGTGCATCATACTACAGAGACTCCCTATCGGGATGCATTATACTACAGAGGCTGCCTATGGGGGTGCATTATAATATAGCGGCTGCCTATGGTGGTACATTATATTATAGACTCTGCCTATGGGGGTTTATTATAATATAGAGGCTGCCTATGGGGGTGCATTATACTATATTGAGGACTATCTGGTGTATTATGCTGTATGGATGCTATCTAGGGGCCATCATACAGTGTTGGACCCATTAAATAGTTTGGGGACATTAAGGGGTCAGTATATATCCAGTGAGGGGGCATTATTCTGTGTATAGGGGAGATGTACAGGGGGAGACTTGGGACATTATTAAATGTAAAGTGGACACTTATTGTTATAGGGGAACTCGGGTTACTGTGACTGTCAAAGGGGCACACAGGGCATTATTACAGTCTAGGGGACAAAATGTGGGCACTGTTTTCTAGGGCACTTGCACCCGGCATTACTATATTCTAGAGGGGTGCTTTAAAATTTAGAGGTCACACAGAACCACACAGCAGGTGCAGTAATAGGGACACATACGGCAGCACCCTCAGTATTGGGGTATCAGGTGCAGTAATAGGGACACATACGACAGCAGCGGCTCAGTATTGGGGTATCAGGTGCAGAAATAGGGACACATATGGCAGCAGCGGCTCAGTATTGGGGTATCAGCAGGATGAGGAGTTTGTGCAGGTTGAGAATAGTCCAATTGGTGACCGTGACAGTGCTAAAAATATGAGAAGTGAAATGTGTCTTTGTTGTAATCTCTGCAGTCGAGTCCTGGCTGGAGAAGTCGTCATGTCGGTCTGGGCCAGATGGAAAAGACATGAAAAGTGAACAATTCCATTAGAAAGAACATCAGCGGTAAGTCATTATCTGTACCTGTGCTGTAATCTATTATATGTTCTGTAGGACTGGTATTATTTACCACAGACCATATGGCGGTAATATCAATATTGGTCTTTTTATATATAGATTATTTTTGGCAACAGCGCGGTCATTTGCTGAGGTTCTCTGATTAGGGGCCCACTCAGAAGTTTCGCCCCCACTAAACCAAAACCCTAGCTACACCTCTGGCTCTCTCTCTAGTCTTTCTTTCTCTCTCTAGTCTTTCTCGCTCTCTGTTCTTTCTTTCTCGCTCTCTGTTCTTTTTTCTCTCTGTTCTTTCTTTCTCTCTCTCTTTTCTTTCTTTCCTCTCTTTCTTTCTCTGTTTGTTCTTTCTCTCTCACTGCTCTTTCTTTCTTTTCCTCAGTACCAGCCACTGGGCCCTCATTACCAGTCAGTGTGATCAGCAGTGCTAAATGGGTACGCTTGGGGCGAGTGTTATGATTTGGTAGCTGAGGAGAGCAGGCAAAAAAGGAAATACACCAGAGCAGTTGGAAACTATGAGATTGCAGTACCCTGACTAACCACCACAACTAGAGGCAGCCGTGGAGCGTTCCTACGTTGGTCCTAGACGCCTCGTCACAGCCTGAGAAACTAACTACACCTAAAGATAGAAAGAGGAAAGCTATCTGCCCCGGAGCAGATCCCCAAAGAACATAGAAAGCCCCAAACACGTAATGGCGGTTAGACAAGAAGAAATACTGACACAGACAGAAAATAGTATGAGCAAACGTTGGAGCCCAAACTTACTAAATAGAAAAGGATAGGAAGGGCACTTACTGCAATCTCAAAAAACCCTGAAAAGCACCAACTCTACTAATTTCAAAAACACCTGAGATCACACGACCTCTACCACCTAAATTAGTTCTCTGGAGTAACCAAAAACAAAACAGCAGCCACTGAAAAAACTGGAAAAAGCAAATGTACAAACATCAGTGGCTGAACTGAACTGAGAGGGCAAAAGCCCCCGAGGGACCCAGAAGGCCCCACAGAAGTGCAGGACAAAATGCAAAAATCAAGCACAAAAACAAAAAGAAGAAAATGTCTTATCTGTTAGCAGGAGATTCAGACACGACACAGCAGGCTACCAAGGAAACAGGAATCAAGGATTGAGACCAGAACAATTGATCACCGGCAACCCTGATGGGAAGGCGACTCCCTTATATAAGACCAGTCAGTAACACCTGATTCCCAATCCTCACAATCTTCACTGGACAGTCCAGTACCGTTTGTAACCACCAGAGGGAGCTTCTGCTCAGAACTCACTTCCAGCCTATTCACAACAGTACCCCCCTTGAGGAAGGGTCACCGAACCCTCATTTGAGCAACCAGGTCGGTCAGGATGAGTTCTATGATACGCACGGATGAGTCTCCTAGCATGGATGTCCGAAGCAAACACCCAAGAATTGTCTTCCTGACCATAACCTCTCCATTTAACCAAATACTGGAGTTTCCGTCTAGAAAAACGAGAATTCAATATTTTCTCAACCACATACTCCAGATTGCCCTCAACCAAAACAGGGTCAGGAGGCACAGTAGTAGGAACCACTGGCTCAACAAACCTCTTCAACAAGGACTTGTGGAACACGTTATGGATCTTAAATGTCCCTGGAAGAAGCAAACGAAAAGAAACAGGATTAAGAATCTCCATGATCTTATAAGGTCCAATGAACCTAGGCTTAAATTTAGGAGATGCCACTCTCATAGGAATATTTCTTGAGGACAACCAGACCAAGTCCCCCACTTTAAACCGAGGACCATCAGTCCTATGCCGGTTAGCAAACCGCTGGGCCCTCTCCTGAGAGAGGGACAACCTCTCCACTACCTGGTCCCAAATCTGTTGCATACGCTCCACAACAGAGTCAACACCTGGACAGACAGAAGCCTCCGTCTGTCCTGAAGAAAATCGAGGGTGAAACCCAGAATTACAGAAAAATGGAGACATCAAAGTGGCAGAGCTAGCCCTATTATTAAGAGCAAACTCAGCCAAAGGCAAAAAAGAGACCCAGTCATCCTGATCAGCAGACACAAAGCATCTTAGATAAGTCTCCAATGTCTGGTTTGTTCTCTCAGTTTGACCATTGGTCTGAGGATGAAACGCTGAGGAGAAAGACAATTGAACACCAATTTTAGAACAAAAGGTCCTCCAAAATCTGGAAACAAACTGGACTTCTCTGTCAGACACAATGTTCTCAGGAATGCCGTGTAAACGAACCATGTGCTGAAGGAACAAAGGCACCAATTCAGAGGAGGAAGGCAACTTAGGTAATGGCACAAGATGTATCATCTTGGAAAACCTATCGCAAATCACCCAGATGACGGTCATTCTCTGAGAAACAGGGAGGTCGGAAATGAAATCCATAGAGATATGGGTCCATGGTCTCTTGGGCACAGGTAACGGCATCAACAAACCACTAGAACGAGAGCAAGGCTTGGAGCGAGAGCAAGTCCCGCAGGACTGCACAAACTCCCTGACATCACGAGACAAGGTAGACCACCAAAAGGACCGACTAACCAAGTCTCTGGTACCAAAAATTCCGGGATGACCGGCCAACGCGGAACAATGAATCTCAGACATTACACGCTTTTTCCACTGGTCCGGGACAAACAATTTCCCAACAGGGCAGCGCTCGGGCTTATCCTCCTGACACCCCTCCAGAGCCAGTCTCAAATTGGGTGAGATGGCAGAAAGAACTACACCCTCTTTCAAAATAACAGAAGGATCAGATAACTCAGGAGAGTCCGCCAGGAAACTCCTCGAGAGGGCATCCGCCTTAACATTTTTAGTGCCAGGAAGAAATGAAACCACAAAATTAAAACGTGTGAAAAACAAGGCCCACCTGGCCTGTCTAGGATTAAGTCGCTTGGCAGATTCCAGATAAACTAGATTCTTATGGTCCGTAAGGACCACCACCTGATGTTTGGCTCCCTCCAGCCAATGTCTCCACTCTTCAAAAGCCCACTTCATGGCTAATAACTCCCGATTACCCACGTCATAATTACGTTCAGTGGGAGAAAATTTTCGAGAGAAAAAGGCACAAGGGTTACTTTTAGAGGTCTCTGGATCTCTTTGGGACAAAACGGCACCTGCCCCAATTTCAGAGGCATCAACCTCCACCTGAAATGGTAGAGAAACATCAGGCTGCCGTAGAACAGGAGCAGAAGTGAATCTCTGCTTAAGTTCCTGAAATGCAGAGACTGCCTCAGGAGGCCAATTCACCACATCAGAACCCTTCTTGGTCAAATCAGTTAATGGTTTAACAATAACAGAGAAATTACCAATAAATTTACGATAAAAATTGGCAAAACCCAAGAATCTTTGAAGAGCCTTTAATGAAGTAGGTTGGACCCAATCACAGATGGCCTGAACTTTGACCGGGTCCATTTCAATAACAGATGGGGACAAAATGAATCCCAGAAATGAGATCCTCTGAACGCCAAAAAGACACTTTGACCCCTTCACATACAGAGCATTCTCTCTCAAAATCTGGAACACAGTCTGAACATGTTTTACATGAGAGTCCCAGTCATTGGAAAAAATCAAGATATCATCCAAATAAACAATCAGAAATGTATCCACAAAATCCCTGAAAATGTCATTCATGAAGGACTGGAAGACAGAAGGAGCATTAGTGAGCCCAAAGGGCATCACAAGGTACTCAAAATGCCATTCAGGGGTATTAAATGCTGTCTTCCATTCATCCCCGTGCTTAATGCGAATAAGGTTATATGCCCCCCTGAGGTCAAGCTTGGTAAACCAAGTAGCGTTTTTCACCCTGGAAAACAGATCAGAGATCAAGGGTAAAGGATATTGATATTTCACAGTAATATTGTTCAAGAGACGATAATCAATACACGGCCTTAAGGAACCATCCTTTTTGGCCACAAAGAAAAAATCGGCACCTAAGGGTGAAGAGGATGGTCTGATATGACCCTTCTCCAATGACTCCTTGATATAAGACCGCATAGCGTCATGTTCAGGTGCAGACAAGTTAAAAAGGCGACCTTTAGGGAATTTACTACCAGGCACTAATTCAATAGCGCAGTCATAGCTCCTATGGGGAGGTAAGGATGCAGATTTACTTTCGCTAAACACATCAGAAAAATCAATTTAAAAGTCAGGAACATCCTGAGCCTGGGGGGAGGCAGAAAAAACAGGAGTGTTGGTATTAACACATTGGCAGCCCCAACTGGTAACAGACACAGATTTCCAATCCAAAACTGGATTATGAGACTGTAACCAAGGGAAACCCAGTACGATAATGTCATGCAGATTATACAGAACCAAAAATTTGCAACTCTCCTGATGATCAGGTTCTACCCTCATTATCACCTGAGTAGAGAACTGAGGTTTATTCTGAGCCAAAGGGGTATAATCGATCCCCAGTAGGGGAATAGACTTCCGTAGGGGTATCAAGGGAAACCCACAACGTTTAGCAAAATCAAAATCCATCAGGTTAATAGCTGCTCCAGAATCAACAAAAGCCTGAGCAGAAAATGAGGACAGAGAGCATATCAGGGTAACAGTTAATAAAAACTTAGTCTGAACACTACCCAAGACAACTGAGCGTGCAAAACGTCTTCCCCGCTTAGGGCAGACTGAAATAGCATGAGAGGCATCACCACAGTAGAAACATAACCCATTGTGCTTTCGAAATTCATGACGCTGTGCCCCAGAAACCACTCTATCACACTGCATGGATTCAGAAGCAGGTTCACAAGGCAACATTATTCCACGCATACCTTTCCGCTCACGCAAACGTCTGTCAATTTGAATCGCTAATGACATAGAATCATTGAGACCAGAGGGAACAGGG
>JARQOD010000005.1:256209825-256251124 GCA_033576555.1 Oophaga sylvatica | reverse complement strand
TTAGCCAGTAAAATTGATGTAAATACTTCTATGCCCAAAAATGACAGCAGTATTCTAGGAGTGATACCCTTTTACTTATGGCTAAGTGCACACGTTCAGGATTATTTGCGTTTTTTTCGCGTTTTTTCGCAGAAAAAAACACGTAAAAATGCATGAATTAACCCCTTCACCCCCAAGGGTGGTTTGCACGTTAATGACCGGGCCAATTTTTACAATTCTGACCACTGTCTCTTTATGAGGTTATAACTCTGGAACGCTTCAACGGATCTTCGCGATTCTGAGATTATTTTCTCGTGACATATTGTACTTCACGTTATTGGTAAAATTTCTTCGATATAACTTGCGTTTATTTTTGAAAAAAATGCAAATATGGCGAAAATGTTGAAAATTTTGCAATTTTCAAATTTTGAATTTTTATTCCCTTTAAACAGAGAAATATGTCACACAAAATAGTTAAGAAATAACATTTCCCACATGTATACTTTACATCAGCACAATTTTGGAATCAAAATTTTTTTTTCTTAGGAAATTATAGGGGTTAAAAGTTGACCAGCGATTTCTCATTTTTACAACAAAAATTTACAAAGCCATTTTTTTAGGGACCACTCATATTTGAAGTCACTTTGAGGGGTCTATATAGCAGAAAATACCCAAAAGTGACACTATTCTAAAAACTGCACCCCTCAAGGTACTCAAAACCACATTCAAGAAGTTTATTAACCCTTCAGGTGCTTCACAGGAGCTGAAGCAACGTGGAAGGAAAAAATGAATATTTAACTTTTTAGCCACAAAAAATGATCTTTTACAAACTTTTTTTTTATTTTCACAAGGGTAAAAGGAGAAAATGGACAGATAAAGTTGTTGTGCAATTTCTCCTGAGTACGCCAATACCCCATATGTGGGGGAAAACCACTGTCTGTGCGCACAGCAGGGCTCGTAAGGAAAGGAGCGCCGTTTGACTTTTTCAAACTAAATTTGGCTGGAATTGAGATTGGATGCCATGTCGCGTTTGGAGAGCCTCTGATGCGCCTAAAGAGTGGAAACCCCCACAAGTGACCGCATTTTGGAAACTAGACCCCCTAAGTAACTTATCTAGATCTGTGGTGAGCACTTTGAACCCCAAGTGTTTCACAAAAGTTTATAATGCCTGGGTGTGAAAAGAAAAAGAAACAATTTTCCACAAAAATGATTTTTTAGTCCCAAATTTTTGATTTTTCCCAAGGAAATTGGACCCCAAAAGTTGTTGGCCAATTTGTCCTGAGTATGCTGATACCCAATATGTGAGGGGGAAACTGTTTGGGCGCACGGCAGGGCTTGGAAAGGAAGTAGTAACGTTTTGGAATGCTGACGTTGATGGGGGTCATGTTCCGTTTGCAGTGCCCCAGATGAGCCTAAAGAGTAGAAACCCCCAACAAGTGACCACATTTTGGAAACTAGACCCCCTAAGGAACTTATCTAGAGCTTTGGTGAGCACTTTGAACCCCCAAGTGCTTCACACAAGTTTATAATGCCCGGGCATGAAAATAAAAAATCCTATTTTTTTCCCACAAAAATTATTTTTAGTCACTAATTTTTTATTTTCCAAAGGGTAACAGGAGAAATTGGACCACAAAAGTTGTTGTCCAATTTGTCCTGAGTACGCTGATACCTGATATGTGGGGGGAACCACAGTTTGGGCTCACGGCAGAGCTCGGTATGGAAGGAGCACCATTTGACTTTTTCCAACCAAAATTGGCTGGAATTGAGATTGGACGCCATGTTACATTTGGAGAGCCCGTGATGTGCCTAAACAGTGGAAACCCCCACAAGTGACCGCATTTGGGAAACTAGACCCCCTAGGGATCTTATCTAGATCTTTGGTGAGCAATTTGAACCCCCAAGTGCTTCACACAAGTTTATAACGTAGAGCCGTAAAATTAAAAAATCATATTTTTTCCACAAAAATGATCTTTTCATCCCAATTTTTATTTTCCCAAGGGTAACAATACTCCAAAAGTTATTGTGCAATTTGTCCTGAGTACGCTGATACCCCATATGTGGGGGTAAACCACTGTTTGGGTGCATGGCAGGGAAGGAGCGCCGTTTGACTTTTTCAACGCAGAATTGGCTGGATGTCATGTTGTGTTTGGAGAGCTCCTGATCTGCCTAAACAGTGGAAACCCCGACAAATGACACCATTTTGGAAACTAGACCCCTCAAGGAACTTATCTAGATGTGTGGTGAGCACTTTGAACCCCCAAGTGCTTCACAGAAGTTTATAACGTACAGCCGTAAATAAAAAATCTTTTTTTTTACAAAAATGATTTTTTCGTCCCCAATATTTTATTTTCACAAGGGTAACAGGAGAAATTGGACCCCAAAAGTTGTTGTCCAATTTGTCCTGAGTACGCTGATACCCAATATGTGGGAGAAAACTACTGTATGGGTACTCGGAAGGGAAGTAGTGACGTTTTGGATTGTAGACTTTGATGGAATGGTCTGGGGGCGTCATGTCGCATTTGGAGTGCCCTGATGCGCCTAAACAGTTGAAACCCCACAAGTGACCCCATTTTGGAAAATAGACCCCACAAGGAACTTATCTAGATGTGTGGTGAGCGCTATGAAGCCCCAAGTGCTTCACAGAAGTTTATAACGTACAGCCGTAAAAAAAAAAAAATAATTTTTTTAAAAAAATGATATTTTTGCCCCCAGTTTTTTATTTTCCCAAGGGTAACAGAAGAAATAGGACAAATTGCACAATAACTCTTGGGGTCCAGAGTACGCTGATACCCCATGTGGGAGTAAACTACTGTTTGGGCGCATGGCAGAGCTCAGAAGTAAAGAAGCACCGTTTGACTTTTTCAATGCAGAATTGGCTGGAATTGAGATCAGACGCCGTGTCACATTTGGAGAGCCCCTGATGTGCCTAAACAGCGGAAACCCCCCAATTTAACTCCAACCCTAACACCAACACACCCCTAACCCTAGTCCCAACCCTAACCACAAACCTAACCCTAACACACCCCTAACCCTAATCCCAACCATAACCCTAATACTAACTTTAGCGCCAACCCTAACCCTAACTTTAGCCGCAACCCTAACCTTAACCCTAACCCTAATGGGAAAATGGAAATAAATACATTTTTTTAATTGTATTATTTTTCCCTAACTAAGGGAGTGATAAAGGGGGTTTGATTTGCTATTTATAACGGGTTTTTATGTTTGGCAGCTGTCACACGCTAAAAGACACTTTATATTGCAAAAAATAGTTTTTTGCATCGCCACATTTTGAGAGCTATAATTTTTGCATATTTTGGCCCACAGAGTCATGTTAGGTCTTATTTTTTGTGGTACGAGTTGAAGTTTTTATTGGTACCATTTTTGAGCACGTGACATTTTTTGATCGCTTTTTATTTAGATATTTGGGAGGTTAGAATGAACAAAAATCAGCAATTCATGAATTTCTTTTGGGGGGGGCGTTTATACCGTTCCGCGTGTGGTAAAATTGATAAAGCAGTTTTATTCTTTGGGTCAGTACGATTACGTCGATACCTCATTTATATCATTTTTTTATGTTTTGGCGCTTTTATAGAATAAAAACAATTTTATATAAAAAAATTATTATTTTTGCATCGCTTTATTCTGTGAGCTATAATTTTTTTATTTTTTCGCTGATGATGCTCTATTGTGGCTCGTTTTTTGCGGGACAAGATGACGTTTTCAGCGGTACCATGTTTATTTATATCGGTCTTTTTGATCGCGTGTTATTCCACTTTTTGTACGGCGGTATGATGATAAAGCACTGATTTTTTGCTTTGTTTTTTTTTTTTTTTTAAGGGGTTCACAAAAGGGGTTAACTTGTGGGACAGTTTTATAGGGGGGGTCGTGACGGACGTGGCGATACCAAATATGTGTACTTTTATTTTTTTATTTTTTTTATTTGCAAGAAGAAATGAATTTATTGGGGAATATATATATATTTTTTTATTTATTTTGGAATTTTTTTTACACATGTTTATTTTTATTTTTTTAACTTTTTTACTTTGTCCCAGGGTGGGACATCACTGTATTTTATCAGATCGCTGGTGTGACAGTGTGCACAGCACTCTGTCACAACAGCGATCTCACAGGCAGCACTGCAGGCTTCTCAGTGCCTGCTCTCAGCAGGCACTGAGGAAGCCGCCTCCCTGCAGGACCCGGTGGCCATCTTGGATCCGGGTCCTGGGAGGGAGGAAACCCTCAGAACAGAGCGATCACATCGCGCTGTTCTGAGGGTCTCAGGGGAGCTCGCAGGGAGCCCCCTCCCTGCGCGATGCTCCCTGTGCCCCCGGTACACCGTGATCATGTTTGATCGCGGTGTGCCAGGGGTTAATGTACCGGGAGCGGTCCGTGACCTCTCCTGGCACACAGTCCCGGGTGTCAGCTGTGATAATCCCAGGGAGCGCAGCTGATTACTATGACGTACTATCCCGTCCATGGTCAGATTGTCACGGGTTTCATGGACGGGATAGTACATCGGATGTCAGAGAGGGGTTAAGCATCCTATCATTTAGAATTAATTCTGCAATTTTTGTGCACATGGTGCATTTTTTTTCCGCGAAAAAAACGCATCGCGGAAAAAGAAGCAACATGTTCATTAATTTCGTGGAATTCTAGCGTTTTTCCCGATATTGACCTAGAAAGTTCAGGAAAAAATCGCGGTAAAAACGCGCAAAATCCACGCAAAAAAAGCACCAAAAACGCGCATTTTTACCGCGAAAAAAAGTCCGGTTTTGCTCAGGAAAATTCTGCACACATTCCTGAACGTGTGCACTTAGCCTTAAGATACCTTAAGATAAGCCAAGGAAATCAAATTAATTTTCTTGCTACAAATGGAGAGGTGATGAGAGTGATAGTTTAGTGATCTAGAGTCATTTCAGTGGAGGAGTAAACTATGTCCATCAAGTTCAAACGTTTCCCATCAATTGCACATTTTATCACTAAATTAACTATAACCGGCAATGTTATGTGTATTGAGGAAATCATACAGCCCTTTTCTAAAAGCTGTCATAGTATCTGCCATTACTACCTTTTGCGGTAGGGCATTCCACAGTCTGACTGCTCTAACTATAAGGTCGGCGTCACACTTGCGAGTTTGATGCGAGTAAGTCGCACGACTTTCTCGCATCAACACCCGGCACGGCCGCCCGCTCTCGGACCCGAGTGTGCGGCTGCATAGAAATACATGCAGCCGCACACTCGGGTCCGAGAGCGGGCAGCCGTGCCAGGTGTTGATGCGAGAAAGTCGTGCGACTTACTCGCATCAAACTCGCAAGTGTGATGCCTGCCTAAGGAACCCTTTCTATTTAACTCCCAGAATTGCCTTTCTTCCACCCGTACTGAGTGCACCCTGGTCCTTAGTGTGGTCTTTGGAAGTAATAAGTCATGAGCCAGTCCTTTGCACTGACTACACATACTGTATATTTATACATGTAAATGAGATATTCCCTGAAACGTTTTCTAATCTAAACAAGCCTAATTTTTCCAACCTCTTATCACATGAGAGGCCTTCCATTCATTGGAATAATCTATTTGCCCACCTTTGAACTGACTCTAACTTATGAATAACCTTTTTAAAATGTGGAGTGCAAAACTGAATCCCATATTTTAAATGTGGCCTCAAAAGTGATTTATCAAGGGGCAACAATACATTGGAATTGCAGGATTTTATTTCTCTTTTTATACATCCAAAAATAATGTTTGCTTTTGCAGTGGCTGCAGACATTGAGTACTGCTGCTCAGCTTACATGTAACCAGAATACCCAAGTCTTTCTCCTGTTCTGTAATCTTGAGAATGCTTTCATTCAGAGTCATACTGGAGCATCTTGGGCCCACCAGAGAAAATTATTCTTGGGGCCTGTCACTGATGTGGTTTGTGGAACCAGTGTGCCACGCACCACGAAGAGCCTGGATGGGCATGACTAAGCGATCACCTGACTGTTCAATAGAGCCTCTGATGGTGAGGTTAGACTTGGCTCCCACCAGGACAGACCAACGGGTGTGCAGAAGCTGGACCCAGAAGGACAGACTGGATGGAGCAGCAGGCAGAGCTTGCATCAAAGTGAAGCTGATCAAGTTAATTTCCTAGTGCATCAGACAGAGTTTGTGTCGGTGTGCAGCAGACAGGATTTGCATCAGAGTGCAGCTGGCAGGATTTGCATCAGAGTGCAGCGGGTTGGATTTGCATCATATTGCAACTGGCAGGATTTCCATCAGAATGCAGCTGGCAGGATTTGCTTCAGAGTGCAGCGGGCAGGATTTGCAGCAGACTTGCAATGGTATGCGACCTTACACAACATAGACTGAAACAGGAAGGTTGCTCAGGCACCTCCCCAGTGGGGAGGAAGCAATATAAACATAATGTCCTACAGCCATTGGCTGGGGAGGAAATAGCAAGTGTACGCACTGACCCTTTAAGAGAAGAGCAGTGTGACAGTGTGCTATGTGTGCCACATGGCTGGGAGCGGCAGCGGGCAGCGGCGGTGGGCAGCAGCGGCTGCGTGGGAGTGTGGAGCAGCGGACCGGACCGGACAGCGGGGACCGGTGCATGTGGAGGCAGCAGGCAAGCAGGGTGAGTAGTCTGTGGGGGGGCCCAGGCACAGCCGCAGCATCCACCAAGCACCACCAACAGGGCCCAGGGCAGGAAGGGGGGGCCCCAACATCCATTAACAGGGCCCCCAGGGCAGGCAGGAGGGGCCTGCCCCAGGGCATGCAGAAGGGGCCTGCAGCATCCACCAACAGGGCCCCAAGGGCAAGGAGGAGGGGCCCTTCCCAGGGCATGCAGAAGGGGCCCACAGCATCCATCAACATTGACCACCAGGGCAAGCAGGAGGGGCCTGCCCCAGGGCATGCAGAAGGGTCCCGCAGCATCCACCAACAGGGCGCGTAGAGCAGGCAGGAGGGGCCCTCCCCAGGGCAGGCAGGGGGCCTGCAGGCACATCATCCTGCAACAGGAGCCCTGGGGACCCTGTTGGTGGATGCTGCAAGCCCCTCCTTCCTGCCCTGGGCCGGGGCCCTGTTGGAATACTGCGTGTGGCTGGCCCCCCCTGCTTGCACTGGGCCAGGGCTGGCAGGGGGGGGCTGGCCGCACGCAGCATTCCAACAGGGCCCGCCGCCCAGGGCAGGCAGGAGGGGCCCACAGCATCCACTAACAGGGCCCCCAGGGCAGGCTGGGAGGGCCGGCACAGGGCAGGCAGGAGGGGCCCGCAGGTGCAGCATCCAGCAACAGGGGACCTGGGGACGGGGACAGGGCACTGTTGGAATGCTGCGTGCGGCCGGCCACCCCTGCCTAACCTGGGCCGCACGCAGCATTCCAACAGGGCCCTCGGAGCAGGACACAGTGTAAAAGATATAATTTTAAAAAATAAATAATTGTAAAATTCTATATATAAAAAAATAATATTCCATCATTAAATCAATCTTTGAAAAAATTTTTATCTCAACACTTAAAGTACACATATTTAGTATCACCACCGCGTCCGCAACGACCCGACCTATAGAATTGTCCCACTAGTTAAAGGGAATCTGTCACCCCTTTTTTGCCCTATGAGATAGGGCCACCGCCATCAGGGGCTTATCTACGGCATTCTGGAATGCTGTAGATAAGCCCCCGATGTCACCTGAAAGTGAAGAAAAACAAGTTATAAAATACTCACCTGGGGCGTTCCGGGGGGGTCCGGTCCGTTCGGCGCCTCCCGTCTTGTAGCGAAGAATGCTGTAGATAAGCCCCTGATGGCGGTGGCCCTATCTCATAGGGCAAAAAAGGGGTGACAGATTCCCTTTAACCATTAAAAAAAGGCCAAAAAACAATGCTTTATCATACTACCTAAAAAAAGGGTAATAGAAGTGGAATATTTCCAAGAAAGGGCAGAATGATTTTGGAAGGTTCGCGTGGTGGAGCAGGAGCTAGGGTGGAGGCAGACCTGGGGGTGGAGCCTGGGCGGAGTCTCAAGGGGGGCCCCATAAATTTTGCCAGTATGGGGCCCCGAAATTCCTAGTGGCAGCCCTGAGTTCACCACAAATCACAAATATCCATAACCTTGAATCACACTGAAAATATATGTATGTGTGATTGAATTGGAGCAGTACTCTAAAAATGAAATCTGCCATCAGGTTTTTCTACCCCATCTAAGTACTGCATAATGTAGGGGCAGAGACCCTTATTCCAGCAATGTATCTCCTATTGGGATATATGTTGTATTTTTTTAAATAAAATCCCTCTTTCATTCTGCAGATCTACCAGTTCTCTGAATGATGAGTTCTATATTACTCCACATCACAACACAGATTGACAGATTTCTGTGAACACTGAGCATAGACAATAAGCTGTCAATCTCATACAGAGCTCATGAATATAGAGGACAATCTTCTGCTGATAAAACAGTGATTTTATTGAAACTACAACAAGCAGCTCAGTAAGTGACACATAGCTAGAATCATGGTATTTGTCGCTACATTATGCTGTTCTCAGATTAGGTATAAAAAACTATGGTGACAGATTCCCTTTACAAACATGAACAAAATTGTGGGTACCCTTCAGTAAAAGTAAAAAAAACACAATGTTTACTGAAATAACTTAAAACTTATACAAGTAATTTTAACTCCTTTCCGACGTTGGGTGTAAATTTACTCTGATGTCGGACTCCCTCCCTTTGATGTGGGCTCACCACCAGAACCCATATATTTCCTGTGGCATGTCAGCTGTTTTGAACAGCTGACGTGCTCGGAATAGCTGCGGGCGGAATTGCGTTCCACCCGTGACTATTAACCAGTTATTAACCAGCTAAATGCACTGTCAAACTCTGACAGTAGCATTTAACTCGCGCTTCCGGCTATCAGGATGGAAATCCGCCCTCCGGTGACCTTTGTCACATGATCGCGGGTCACCAGTAGGTTGGAATGACAACCAGAGTTCTCCTAGAGACCTCTATGGTTGTCAACTGCCGGATTGCTACAAGTGCCACATGGTGTTCGGTGCTCATAGCAAGTCAGCAATTCTGTTACATAGAGGCGATCTGATCATCGCCTGTATGTAGCAGAGCCAATCGGCTTCTAGTCTCCCAAATGTAAAAAAAAATGTTTTTAAAAATATTTAAAAAATATATCTAAAAGTTCAAATCGCCCGCCTTTCGCCACATTCAAAATAAAACAATAAAAAAATCAAACATACACATATTTGGTATTTCGCCCGATCTATCAATAAAAAAAAAATTATCCTGATCACTAAACGGCATAGTGAGAAAAAAAGTAAACATGGCATTATTACATTTTTTTGGTCACTGTGACATAGCATTAAAATGCAATAATGGTTTGTGTGTGAGGGACAAGCCATTTTGGATTTTAAGTTCAAGACAACTCCTTCCCCTCCTGAAATGTGCCCCCACCCTTGCATTCCCCAAGGCCATAAAAAGCCATGCAGTGTTTATCTTTAATTAAAATACCAAGAACAGATCCTTTAACGCTCATGCCACAATGGTGTGAAAACTTCTGCAGCTGCAAGCCAACTGGCTCTTTTGTGTGACTAAACAAAAGGTACAGCAGAGCTATGAGGTATTAAATCTGGAAAAGGACCTATAATAACAGAATGCAATATCTCTGAGTATAGCTGAGCACATCACCCAAATCAGCGTTCCTTCCCCCATACGCCCGTGCTGGGCAGCCAATTGTAGCACTCTGCACTATGGAGTTATAAAGCTTAGCCACCCAGAATTACATATGATAGGCAAATTTGGACTTTATGCGCAGATAAAATCCAGCCAAATCCAGTGGCACTGCTGCCATTCCATTCAGAACTTCGGGCAGAAAGTTGTGGGCCATCCACAGTGTTAGACTGAAAATCCAACTCTCAAAGATGGGAGGAGAGAGACTGCACAAGCCAGGAGTGGGCGCAGAGTTTTATCTCGATCCACGAATCCCCACGTCCGCACGCTCGGTTGGTTATATGATACGCTAACCGGGTGGGTTCCTGACCCGATATAAGCCTGCTGTCAGACGGGGATTATTTCAAATGAGGAACTGGTGGCAGAATACCGTTTTGTTTTAGTGAGGAACTCTGGCAGTGATGGCCGGGATGTTTATATATATCCCCAGCCTTGACTGGTGGTATATATCCCCTCACTGGGAGAGCCTCACTAATTCGTACCTATAAGAGAAGCCTTTCTGGTGACTATTTGCCCTTGGTGCAGTTCTCTGACTGACCTGGGGTAAGTGGTGGCGCCAGAGAGCCGACCCCTGCTAGGTCCTTCTCTCCCCTCCCCCATAGGTGAGCAAATTCGACCCCCCCTTCCCCTGTGAGCTCCCTCACAGGGTGATAAAAATATTGTATTTTTACCAAAATAGGATCATTAAAGAATTCAGATTAGCATGCAAAAAATAAATCCTCACGCGACCCAAGATCACGAAAATGGAGACGCTACGGGTATCGGAAAATGTCACAGTTTTTTATTAAATAAAAAATAAAGATAAAAATCTGGCATCACTGTAATTGCTTCGACCTGAAGAATAAAGTCACTTAATCACTTATATTGTACGAGGAATGAAATAAAAAATAAAACTAATTCATCACTTGCTGTTGATTTGTTCATTCTGCCTCTCAAATATCACAGTAAACCTCGGTGCACATTTATCCTGTGCCCTGCACTGAGCGCTTACACTGGAGTTTCCGTCTAAATCTCTGAAATACGTAATTCAAATGGAATCCCCATCAGAAGATCCATATAATAAGGCAGATGAAGGAACTGTGGTCGCCATAGGACTTGTGATCTGGTGGTGTCCATCTTTTTAAGATTTCATAAAAGTGCCATCGGCTAGTTTTGTGCACTTCTGAAAAGAATGACACTGTTGAACAGAACCAGACAGAGTCCAGAGTAACTCTGCTGCCTCATGATAGTGAATGGATCCCTCAGGGATTTCAGCTGAATCACGTCACTCGGAGATTTAGAATGAAACCCCAATATCGGTGTCCAACGCATAGCGCCTGATAAATGTGATCCTAAATGTTATGTAAAATGTTTGTAACGAAAGCTTCAACTCAATTTACAAAAAAAGCAAGTCCCCATTAAGGTCCGTCATCTGTTAACAGAAATATAGGGGCTTCCTCATTACTGGTAGTACATAGGCTCTGGAAAAGCAAAATAGCTCCTTGCCCTCAAAAGAAATTCAGCAGATTCTGCGCTCCCAAATTCAAATACCTCCTCCCTTCTGAACCCCACAGTGTACCTAAACCGCATATAACATCCACATGTTTGGCATTTCTGAAGCGATGAGAGCCCACCTAACTTATGGGTTCATGTCTTCACAAGCATGAGCTGGGCAATATGTACTGGACATTGTAAGGTACTGGGCACTACAAAGTACTGGTCTCTACAGTGTACTGGTCACTACAACGGCAGTTTGCAATTTTCACTTGGCAACATTAGTTGCTGCTTGTTTCTGGAAAACACCCATGGAGTGAAAATCGTCACTACACCTGTAGATAAATTCCCAAAGGGTTATAATTTCCAAAAAGGGGTTATTTGAGGGAGAGATTCTGCTGTTCTAGCACTTAGGAGCTCTATGAGAAGCAGATTGATTAAAATTAAAACTTAACTTTTACTAAGTATTTTAAAATTCAAAAGTGCCAAGTGCTATAAAGTGCTGGTGCAACATATCAAAACAACAAAAAACAGTGTGAATAAAATGACAAAAAATATACATTTATGCCACTTGTTCACCATAAGCCTATATCAAACTTTTTTTTATTCCACAAGGCAAATTTTTCTACCAGTATATAGATAAAGCCTTCAACGAGGGGTAGTCCGATTCTCCAACAAATTTATATGTGGTATTATTCTACTCGTATCTATGTGCTACCCCTGCTGGGATGTTTCTAAATTCCTTGCCTCTGGCTTTTACACACTTAGGTGCAAAGCAGAAATGAGTTATACACTTAACAATCGGTAATAACACCAGAGATTTACATATTCAAATACACATGGGGTTCCAGCAACTCTCAAACAATACCTTAATCGGTCGCTGTGCCATGGTAGATAAGAGAAGTTTATTCTCTATGTAGATCTATAGAGGTCTTATAGTGGAGGGGAATTTATTATAATTCCATTATCTTCCCACATAACCACAATTTAATTACCCCTTGCACGGTCAAACTATGGTTTTGTGGCAAATTCGTTGCTCTTTGCTACTAAAGCAGCGCTAAATTGCTGTCTCATAGTGTTTCAAATTAATATGCCCGTAATATACAATCATTAATCCCCCATCCATGGAGCCTTGGGGTTAATAGTAACAGTAAATAATAGTAACAGTACCCGCCAATAAATAGTTATCATGATGGGTTTTAGTTATGCAATATAATGTATACTCATCTGTGGCATCTAAAAGTGAGCGTCCATTCTCAATGATCGTGCTCCTTTTTTAGGGGGAGACCTCCAACAGCCAAATAACAGCTGGGTGATCTCTACCCCTTAGAATGTCTCCCGATGCATTTCATCGGTTAGCGAATCATCAGGGGAAAGAGAACATTCAGAGTTGTGAGACAAAGCATGCCGCCATGTTATTCACCTTGTCTTTTATAAGTTTCAAAGTCCCGCAGCTCAATCTCCGTTTCCGGACGCCGGGGGAAAGCACTTCCAGTAAGTGGAACGCATCAGGCCGAGAATGCACCGCATGCGTCACTTCTGGTACTCATCATCAACACAGGAGAACATCACCTCCGTTTTTTTTCCATAGCTTTATACGACGCTATTGTAGCCATGGTAATGAACGCTAATACATATTTGTCCAACAATGTATCAAAATATAATGGGAGGTAATATTAAGTGACGAGCATAATCCACATCTCCTAAGCTACCAAGTACGTATAGTTAATCCCAGAAATACTATTAAGGATGTGTTTAGGGTATTCTATAGACATAATCTCTGTGGTGTTCCCCTACTCTTTTCCTCAATTCTCTTCTTGTCTTGCCTATATACTCAAGGCCTCATCTATAGAGTTGAGCGATACTTTCCGATATCCAAAAGTATCGGTATCGGAATGGTATCGCCGATATCCAAAAAATATCGGCGATACCCGATACCGATACCGGAAATCCAATGTAAGTCTATGGGACAGAAATATCGTAACTAAAAAAACCTCTTTCTTTCCTTGTAAACACTAAATATACACACATAGAATACATATATATTATATATATATATACACATGTCATTGTGACATATATATACATATATTAATAGTTTATACACTTCTACATAGTAAAATAGCCTCTGATTCAATTGCCGGGTAAAGCCGACTTTTGTGAAAAGGCAGAAGCACCCGACATGAAATGACACTTGGTTTACATAGAGTTAACCATGTCTTTTCATGTAGTTTGCACAAACAATTACATGAGTGGCTGTGTGCAAAATTTCACACCTGTAGGGGTTAATTAAAGGTGTAAATTTGTTGTAAAAAAAATGGACTTTTTTGCTACGAATTTACACCTTTAATTAACCCCTACAGGTGTGAAATGTTGCACACAGCCACTCATGTAATTGTTAGTGAAAACAATAGATCAAACAACTTGAAATGACATGGTTAACTCTATGTAAACCATGTGTCATTTCATGTCGGGTTCTGCATTTTCACAAAAGCCGGCAATTGAATTAGCGGCTATTATACTATGTAGAAGTGTATGAACTATAAATATAAATATATATATATATGTGTGTCACAAATTCAATGACATGTATATATATATATGAGGTGTAAAATTGTTGAAAAAAAATGCGTGGGCTCCCGCCCTATTTTCGCAACCAGACAGACAAAGCAAGCGAGTGGGGGCAGATAATAATAGCCCAGAGAGGGACCATTATTTTTGCCCCCCCCTGGCTACTAACATCTGCCCCCAGACACCCCAGAAAAGACAAATCTATAATTAGATTCGCCCTTTCTGGCACTTTGCCCGTCTATTCCCATTGCCCTGTAGCGGTGGTAAATGGGTTAATAAGGGGTTAATGTCGCCTTGCTATTGAAAGGTGACCTTAAGCCAGGTTAATAATTGAGAGCTGTCAATTAGACAACTATCAATTATTAATCCTATTGCATGAAATAAAATAAAACACACACACTTTAATTAAAAATCATTTTAATGAAATAAAGACACATGTTTTTGACCATCTTTTATTTTACTGCAAAAACCATTTCCTGTAATAAAAATAAAATAAAAAAGCAAAATTATTCTTACGTATCCCATGCACAGTCAGGTCCCACGGTGTAATCCTTCAGAAAGGGTTAATGTTTACTGCAGGGACCGCAGCTAATGCTGCAGCCTCACAGTAAACCCCCAAATGAATGAGTTCCTCTCCTGGCTGACAGGAGAGGAAGTGGAAAGCTTAATTGATTGCTTTCCACTTTCACTTCAGGTCAGCCAGGGACACAATCAGTGACGTCAGAGGGAACTGATTAACAAAAATAGGGGTTCCCTTCGAAAAAAAATGGCGTGGGGTCCCCCCTATTTTTGTTAACCAGCCTGATGAAGCAGACTGCTGAGCAGTGGCGTACCGTGAATGAAGCAGACCATGCAGCTGCTATGGGGCCCGGACAGGTGAGGGGGCCCGCGACGGTCAGTTAGCTGTGCTGACACAGTACTACCAGGGGGTCGGCGGGGGAGGGGGAGCGCAGCTCTTCTATATACTCACCCTTCCGCCGGCGCGGTCTCTGCAGCCCCTGCTCTATTCCCACGGTCTCCGACGCCTGTGTTCAGCGGTCAGGTGGTACCGCTCATTACAGTCATGAATATGCATATATTCATGACTTTAATGAGCTGTCCCACGTGACCGCTGAACACTGGCGGCGGAGACCGCGGGAGAAGAGCAGGGGCTGCAGAGACCGCGCCGGCGGAAGGGTGAGTATAAGGGATATTTACCTGTCCCGTTCCACCGTTGCTCGCGTCTTCTTGCTACAATGTTCAGGTCAGAGGGCGCGATGATGTCGTTAGTGCGCGCCGCGCCCTCTGCCTGATCATTCACTGCTGGAGGACCCCGAAGACAGCGGCACTCAGCAGTGGAGAGAGGACAGGTAAATATCTCAGGTGCCGGGGCCCTGAGCGAGCGGTGACATCGGCACCTGGTGTCACCCCCTGCTCAGGACACCGGCACCTGGCCCCCAGCGACGAGAGGCGAGTATGTCTTTTTTTTTTTTTGGTTGCAGCAGCTGCGGCAGCATAAGGGCCTATACTATGGAGCATCTATGGGGACACAATCTATGGGGGCACAATCTATTGGGGCATGATCTATGGAGCATCTATGGGGCACAATCTATGGGGGCATAATACATTTTTTTGTTTAATGTGTCCCCTCACTGTGCTGGCACTTTACATTTACAATGGCTCTGGGTTTTTTTTTTGGGGGGGGCCCATTCAGACTTTTGCTATGGGGCCCCATGATTTCTATGTATGCCCCTGCTGCTGAGGCATGGTATTTAAGGCTGTTAAGGAGCCAATATCCATGGACCTTGCCAGCAGCGTCGGACTGGAGTACCTTGGGCCCACCAGAGAAAAATTATTCTTGGGGCCCACCATCATACTTCCCAACCTTTGAAGAAGGGAAAGAGGGACAAAGGCTGTGGCACGCTGTGCCTGCTGCAGCAAATTTTAGGCCATGCCACGTTGCACCACAGACTGTCCAGGAGTTGGTGGATGCTTTAGTCCAGGTGTGGGAGGAGATCCCTCAGGAGACCATCCGTCACGCTCATCAGGAGCATGCCCAGAATTGTAGGGAGGTCATACAGCATACCTCCCAAGTTTTGAAGACAGGAAAGAGGGTCAGAGGGTGCAAATTTTAGGCCACGCCCCGACCACACCCATTTCACAGCTAATCACACCCATATCCTCGCCTGTTGTGAATAGGCTGGAAGTGAGTTCTGAGCAGAAGCTCCCTCTGGTGGTTACAAACGGTACTGGACTGTCCAGTGAAGATTGTGAGGATTGGGAATCAGGTGTTACTGACTGGTCTTATATAAGGGAGTCGCCTTCCCATCAGGGTTGCCGGTGATCAATTGTTCTGGTCTCAATCCTTGATTCCTGTTTCCTTGGTAGCCTGCTGTGTCGTGTCTGAATCTCCTGCTAACAGATAAGACATTTTCTTCTTTTTCTTTTTGTGCTTGATTTTTGCATTTTGTCCAGCACTTCTGTGGGGGCCTTCTGGGTCCCCTCGGGGGGCTTTTGCCCTCTCAGTTCAGTTCAGCCACTGATGTTTGTACATTTGCTTTTTCCAGTTTTTTCAGTGGCTGCTGTTTTGTTTTTGGTTACTCCAGAGAACTAATTTAGGTGGTAGAGGTCGTGTGATCTCAGGTGTTTTTGAAATTAGTAGAGTTGGTGCTTTTCAGGGTTTTTTGAGATTGCAGTAAGTGCCCTTCCTATCCTTTTCTATTTAGTAAGTTTGGGCGCCAACGTTTGCTCATACTATTTTCTGTCTGTATGAAACATATATCCTTCCCCACATATGAGGCCAGAATCAGAGCTATTTATCCAAAAATTATTTTATTATAAATACCAACAATAAAAAGTTTATGCAGAGTATCACAAAAACAGGTCATGAGGAAAGGACAATTTTTCCCCACCATGTAACACACTATGAAACACACTTAACCAAATCATATCTCAAGTGAAGTAAAATGGCCCTATATAAAAGGTCCAGTATGCGTGTATATCTGAAGCGCAGAAATAGCAGCTATAATCAATTAATTGATACCAGTGGGAAAGTGCATAGAAATAGAATCAAATGGTAAAATTATACCGATTAAACTTACATGTGGGAGAAAGTCCTGACCGCAGCCTGCCGCCCCAACGCGCGTTTCGCCGCTTCTTCGTCAGGAGGCGTGGCTAGGGTCAGGTCTATGCCCCATAAATAGTGCCGAAACAGGTGAAAGCCGTAATAATTAATGCATGACATATACTAAGCTTCCGGGTGTCAGTGGAACATGGAGTTTAACAAGCTTCCGGATGTCAATGAAGCATGGAGGTTAGCAACCAATCAATTGTCTAATACGCACTCTACGTCACCATCACCAAGGAGACAGCACAATGTTTGAACCAATGATGGTGGAGGTATTAATCAGAACGAGTTCAAGGCGCTTATCCTGGCCAATCGGAAGCAAGGTTACGTCCCCAGTGGGCAGTGGTGTGGCGCATGCGCAGGCTACGTCACACCTGAGGGGACTTCCTTCAGCGCCCGTGAAGCGTCCATCCTCCCTTCGCTGCTGAGCAGCAGAGAAAAGATGACGCAACTGATGGGCGGATCGGGAAATCCCGGTGCGCGGCAGCCCGCGCATGCGCTCTGCCAAAGGAGGAAAATCAATCAGAAAACTTGTAAGTGCAGACGTTAGGAGTGAGGATGAAGGGAATATGTGAATAATATTGTTACTAGTGAAGAAATAGTGCTACAAAATGAATAAAAAATAAAAAATAGGAGAAAATAGAAAGAAATACGAAAAAGGGGAATTAAGCAATAAAATTGTACCATTTGAACAGCTCAAGACTATAAAAACGATACTATGCAAAACCAATAACACAACTAAGGAAATAAGAGAACATAATCTAAGCATATCTAATAACATCTAATGCATACAAAAGTACATTGGATTAAAATCAGACGATAATACACAAATTCTTAATTTTAAATTTTCTTTTTCTTTTTCCTTATTTCTTGATCTTCAAGAATTCTCCAACAGTGATGAAGGGCATCAAGCTTAAGCCCAAGATGCCCGCAAGCCCCTCCAACCTCCAAAGCGCACGACACCATCACAGAAATGGAGAAATTAGACTCTACAGGTGAGTATAAATGCTGAAAAATAAAATTTAATATGAGTAACAAAATAAAAACAACAGAAAAAAAAAATCAAAATGCGGGGATAAACCTTATAAAAGGCACAAAGTGACTGAGCAATATAGAGGGAGAATTATAAAAATGAAAAAATTATATTTCTGACCATGTGGGTTTACAGGAATGAGCCAAGCCATGGCTTTCATTTAGGCCATATGGGACCAAAGAATTTAATCGATGAATCCAACGACTTTCAATCTGGGAAAGAATTTTGAATATATTGCCTCCTCTAATTCCAAGATTGACTTGGTCAATAGCCATAATTTTTAATCCTCGTGCATCTGAACCATGTTGGATCTTGAAATGTCTAGGGAGGGTTTTAAGTTGTTCATCTTCATTGGAATCCTTTGCTTTGATGATATCCCGCACGTGTTCCCTAATTCTCAGACGAAGCTCCCTAGTGGTCATCCCAATATAAATCAGGTTACAAGGACAACGTGCCAAATAGATAACGCCCACTGATGAGCAAGTCAAATACTTTCTAATTAGAAAGTCCTTGGTTCCATCAGAATTAGAAAATTCTTTACTTCTAATCGTATTATCACAAGCCTTGCATTTTTTGCAAGGAAAGAAACCTTTTATCTCACCAAAGACATTTCTCTGACCCGACTTGTTAGGGCAATAATGACTCTTGACCAGTAAATCAGATAAGTTTTTAGCTCTTTTGGCAGTGATCAATGGTTTCTTGGTCAAGGTTTTCTTCAAATGGGATCAGTCAAAAGAATGTTCCATCTATCATGAATAATCTAGTAAAGTCGTTCCATTGGCTATTGAACGGTGTAATCAATCTTACTTGGGGATTGGTCAGTTCATTTTTCTTCGTTTTCTTAGAGTATAGAAGAGAATTTCTAGGCACATTTTGGGCTCTATGTAAGCATATCTAATTGATCTATGTCCATATCCACGTTCACGAAACCGGGAATATAAATCTTTGGCCTGTTCCTGGTACGCTTGTTCGTTGAGCAAATTCTTTTTGCCCGTAAGTACTGGCTAACAGGGATTGATTTAATGGTGATGGTAAATGAGAGGATTTAGCATGGAGAATAGAGTTAGTTGCCGTGGGTTTTCTAAAGATGTCGGTAAGGATGGTACCTTCACTGGTCATTGAAATATCAATGTCCAAGAAGGTAACATGACGTCCGCAGGTATAAGTCAGGAATATATTCCTGTCATTATTATTAAGCTTAGACATAAACTCACTTAATTCCTCGCTTGTTCCTTCCCAGACAAAAATGATGTCATCTATATATCTGGACCAATTTTGAACCTTCTCAATACCCGGGATAGAGGAACACTGGAAAAGATTACGTTCCCAAAATCCTAAGAATAAGTTGGCATATGAGGGGGCACAAGCTGCCCCCATTGCTGTCCCTTGTAGTTGCAAGAACACCTGATCCTTAAAGGTGAATACTTATGAGTTAATATAAACTCTAAAAGGGTAATGATGAAAGATACAAGTTCATTGTCCAAATTGCTATTATTTAGGAACCAAGATACAGCCTCAAGGCCCTGATTGTGCCTAATTGAAGTGTAGAGAGCTTCTACATCAGCAGTAACCAAAGGGTCATATTATCTTCCAAATGGAGTTGGTCAAGTTGTCTTAATGCTGCAGTTGTGTCCAAAATATGTGAAGGCAAAGTTGAAACGATTGGTTTCAGATAATGATCTATGATCTTACATATCATCTCATTAAGACCCTCATTGCCTGAAACGATCGGGCGTCCCGGAGGGTCATTGGGATTTTTGTGTAGCTTGGGAAGCAATAAAAGGTGGGCAATCTGGGTTTAAGGGTCTCCACGAAATAAGTGTTTTTTTGGGGACAATTCCCATCATATACGCCTCAGAAATATGTCAACAAGTTCTTTTTGATATTCATTAAGTGGAACATATGTCAATTTCTTGTAACATTTATTATCAGATAAAAGTTTAAATGCCTGTTTTTCGTAGAGATCATTAGGCCAAATGACCAGATTGCCCCCTTTGTCCGCTAATTTAAAGGTTACATCATTCCAACTTTGTAAATCTTGCACAGTTCTCCATCCCCAATATCAGAAGGTCCAAGATGATATTTATGATTAATTTTTTCAATATCTTGTGTAACCATTTTAACAAAAACCTCAACAGCCGGGCAAGTATTGATATTAGGAAATTTCTTAGATTTGTTGAACAAGAAATCAGGGAATGTGCTCACCAAATCAGAGGGTTGCTCTCCTCCGCAAGAGATTCCAAGATAGCAATGGCCTCCAGTTCTTCCATAGAATTTAATGTTAATCCCATGTTATTTTTTTCATGATATCTTTTTAAAATAAGTTTTCTTGCAAACAGGTGAACATCTTTCACCGTCGTGAATAAGTCTAGAGATTGGGGGGGAGAAAAAGTTAATCCCTTTTCTAATAGAGAAAGGTGCTCAGAAGTCAAAGTATGAGAAGAGAGATTGATTACCTTTGGGTGATCATTTCTTTTATTATCAAAATTATTATTGCCATATCTACTTTGATGTCTATTTCTCCCTCCAAATCTAGTGTTCATCTGTCTAGAGGTTTGGAGTTCTTGCTCAGAATTAGATGGGGCATTACTTGATGCAGACGATATGGAAGAAATGGAGGGACTTCTAAAAGGCGGTTTGGGTCTAGATTGGTCCCAAATTTTGCTCTGCCATCTAAAGATTTTTTTCTGCTCGTAATCCTGTTTATCTCTCGTGTACTTTTTAATTTTTGTTGTACTGATTTGTTGGTCCCATTTTTCAAGGTCCAAATTTATTTCTTCATGGAATTTATTCAATTCTTCAGGAGTTAATTTAGAATTAAGATCTCTTTGTAGACTGGTCAGGTCCCCATCAATTTCAATAAGAGATGAGGCATTTTTATTATTAATAATCTCCATGAAAGTGATTGAACAAGCTGAAGCAGCATTAGTCCATTTATTAATCAGTTCCTCATTATCCAGTCCAAACGTGGGATATAGTTGTATGCGTAAACCACGTGGTACAATTTTTTGCTGAATGTAATTATCCAACGTGGTTTTAGTCCACCATATCCGAGTTTTTTTATTTAAACATATTTTTATATTTAGACATCAGTTCCTTATTATCACTCTGTGCACCATTAAAACTAATTGTGGTACTCTGTTTGAACAAATTAGACTGCTTTGTCTTGCCAGACCTTCTCTCTGGCTTTCAAATCCATGAGGAAATTCAACACTGTTATAAAACAGAAAACTAACAGTTAATACTAGAAAAATCCAAATTGGAGTCAAGTAAATTGTTAAGCTCAAAGAACTATATGAAACATATATCCTTCCCCACATATGAGGCCAGAATCAGAGCTATTTATCCAAAAATTATTTTATTATAAATACCAACAATAAAAAGTTTATGCAGAGTATCACAAAAACAGGTCATGAGGAAAGGACAATTTTTCCCCACCATGTAACACACTATGAAACACACTTAACCAAATCATATCTCAAGTGAAGTAAAATGGCCCTATATAAAAGGTCCAGTATGCGTGTATATCGTGAAGCGCAGAAATAGCAGCTATAATCAATTAATTGATACCAGTGGGAAAGTGCATAGAAATAGAATCAAATGGTAAAATTATACCGATTAAACTTACATGTGGGAGAAAGTCCTGACTGCAGCCTGCCGCCCCAACGCGCGTTTCGCCGCTTCTTCGTCAGGAGGCGTGGCTAGGGTCAGGTCTATGCCCCATAAATAGTGCCGATAACAGGTGAAAGCCGTAATAATTAATGCAGTGACATATACTAAGCTTCCGGGTGTCAGTGGAACATGGAGTTTAACAAGCTTCCGGATGTCAATGAAGCATGGAGGTTAACAACCAATCAATTGTCTAATACGCACTCTACGTCACCATCACCAAGGAGACAGCACAATGTTTGAACCAATGATGGTGGAGGTATTAATCAGAACGAGTTCAAGGCGCTTATCCGTGGCCAATCGGAAGCAAGGTTACGTCCCCAGTGGGCAGTGGTGTGGCGCATGCGCAGGCTACGTCACACCATGAGGGGACTTCCTTCAGCGCCCGTGAAGTGTCCATCCTCCCTTCGCTGCTAGGCAGCAGAGAAAAGATGACGCAACTGATGGGCGGATCGGGAAATCCCCGGTGCGCGGCAGCCCGCGCATGCGCTCTGCCAGAGCAGGAAAATCAAATGTAAGTGCAGAAGTTAGGAGTGAGGATGAAGGGAATATGTGAATAATATTGTTGCTAGTGAAGAAATAGGTGCTACAAAATGAATAAAAAATAAAAATAGGAGAAAATAAGAAAGAAATACGAAAAGGGGAATTAAGCAATAAAGATTGTACCATTTGAACAGCTCAAGACTATAAAAACGATACTACGCAAAACCGATAACACAACTAAGGAAATAAGAGAACATAATCTAAGCATATCTAATAACATCTAATACATACAAAAGTACATTGGATTAAAATCAGACGATAATACACAAATTCTTAATTTTAAATTTTCTTTTTCTTTTCCTTATTTCTTGATCTTCAAGAATTCTCCAACAGTGATGAAAGGGTATCAAGCTTAAGCCCAAGGATGCCCGCAAGCCCCTCCAACCTCCAAAGCGCACGACACCATCACAGAAATGGAGAAATTAGACTCTACAGGTGAGTATAAATGCTGAAAAATAAAATTTAATATGAGTAACAAAATAAAAACAACAGAAAAAAATAAATAAAAAAAATACAAAATGGGGGGATAAACCTTATAAAAGGCACAAAGTGACTGAGCAATATAGAGGGAGAATTATAAAAAATGAAAAAATTATATTTCTGGACCATGTGGGTTTTACAGGAATGAGCCGAAGCCATGGCTTTCATTTAGGCCATATGGGACCAAAGAATTTAATCGGTGAATCCAACGACTTTCAATCTGGGAAAGTATTTTGAATATATTGCCTCCTCTAATTCCAAGATTGACTTGGTCAATAGCCATAATTTTTAATCCTCGTGCATCTGAACCATGTTGGATCTTGAAATGTCTAGGGAGGGTTTTAAGTTGTTCATCTTCATTGGAATCCTTTGCTTTGATGATATCCCGCACGTGTTCCCTAATTCTCAGACGAAGCTCCCTAGTGGTCATCCCAATATAAATCAGGTTACAAGGACAACGTGCCAAATAGATAACGCCCACTGATGAGCAAGTCAAATACTTTCTAATTAGAAAGTCCTTGGTTCCATCAGAATTAGAAAATTCTTTACTTCTAATCGTATTATCACAAGCCTTGCATTTTTTGCAAGGAAAGAAACCTTTTATCTCACCAAAGACATTTCTCTGACCCGACTTGTTAGGGCAATAATGACTCTTGACCAGTAAATCAGATAAGTTTTTAGCTCTTTTGGCAGTGATCAATGGTTTCTTGGTCAAGGTTTTCTTCAGAATGGGATCAGTCAAAAGAATGTTCCATCTATCATGAATAATCTTAGTAAAGTCGTTCCATTGGCTATTGAACGGTGTAATCAATCTTACTTGGGGATTGGTCAGTTCATTTTTCTTCGTTTTCTTAGAGTATAGAAGGGAATTTCTAGGCACATTTTGGGCTCTATGGTAAGCATATCTAATTGATCTATGTCCATATCCACGTTCACGAAACCGGGAATATAAATCTTTGGCCTGTTCCTGGTACGCTTGTTCCGTTGAGCAAATTCTTTTTGCCCGTAAGTACTGGCTAACAGGGATTGATTTAATGGTGGATGGTAAATGAGAGGATTTAGCATGGAGAATAGAATTAGTTGCCGTGGGTTTTCTAAAGATGTCGGTAAGGATGGTACCTTCACGGTTATTGAAATATCAATGTCCAAGAAGGTAACATGACGTCCGCAGGTATAAGTCAGGAATATATTCCTGTCATTATTATTAGCTTAGACATAAACTCAATTAATTCCTCGCTTGTTCCTTCCCAGACAAAAATGATGTCATCTATATATCTGGACCAATTTTGAACCTTC
This sequence comes from Oophaga sylvatica, assembly GCA_033576555.1. NCBI lineage: Eukaryota > Metazoa > Chordata > Amphibia > Anura > Dendrobatidae > Oophaga > Oophaga sylvatica. The sequence continues at coordinate 256,227,276 of JARQOD010000005.1, read as the reverse complement.
TCAATACCCGGGATAGAGGAACATTGGAAAAGATTACGTTCCCAAAATCCTAAGAATAAGTTGGCATATGAGGGGGCACAAGCTCCCCCATTGCTGTCCCTTGTAGTTGCAAGAACACCTGATCCTTAAAGGTGAATACGTTATGAGTTAATATAAACTCTAAAAGGGTAATGATGAAAGATACAAGTTCATTGTCCAAATTGCTATTATTTAGGAACCAAGATACAGCCTCAAGGCCCTGATTGTGCCTAATTGAAGTGTAGAGAGCTTCTACATCAGCAGTAACCAGGATCATATTATCTTCCAAATGGAGTTGGTCAAGTTGTCTTAATGCTGCAGTTGTGTCCAAAATATGTGAAGGCAAAGTTGAAACGATTGGTTTCAGATAATGATCTATGATCTTACATATCATCTCATTAAGACCCTCATTGCCTGAAACGATCGGGCGTCCCGGAGGGTCATTGGGATTTTTGTGTAGCTTGGGAAGCAAATAAAAGGTGGGCAATCTGGGTTTAAGGTCTCCACGAAATAAAGTGTTTTTTTGGGGACAATTCCCATCATATACGCCTCAGAAATGATGTCAACAAGTTCTTTTTGATATTCATTAAGTGGAACATATGTCAATTTCTTGTAACATTTATTATCAGATAAAAGTTTAAATGCCTGTTTTTCGTAGAGATCATTAGGCCAAATAACCAGATTGCCCCCTTTGTCCGCTAATTTAAAGGTTACATCATTCCAACTTTGTAAATCTTGCACAGTTCTCCTATCCCCAATATCAGAAGGTCCAAGATGATATTTATGATTAATTTTTTCAATATCTTGTGTAACCATTTTAACAAAAACCTCAACAGCCGGGCAAGTATTGATATTAGGAAATTTCTTAGATTTGTTGAACAAGAAATCAGGGAATGTGCTCACCAAATCAGAGGGGTTGCTCTCCTCCGCAAAAGATTCCAAGATAGCAATGGCCTCCAGTTCTTCCATAGAATTTAATGTTAATCCCATGTTATTTTTTTCATGATATCTTTTTAAAATGAGTTTTCTTGCAAACAGGTGAACATCTTTCACCGTCGTGAATAAGTCTAGAGATTGGGGGGAGAAAAAGTTAATCCCTTTTCTAATAGAGAAAGGTGCTCAGAAGTCAAAGTATGAGAAGAGAGATTGATTACCTTTGGGTGATCATTTCTTTTATTATCAAAATTATTATTGCCATATCTACTTTGATGTCTATTTCTCCCTCCAAATCTAGTGTTCATCTGTCTAGAGGTTTGGAGTTCTTGCTCAGAATTAGATGGGGCATTACTTGATGCAGACGATATGGAAGAAATGGAGGGATTTCTAAAAGGCGGTTTGGGTCTAGATTGGTCCCAAATTTTGCTCTGCCATCTAAAGATTTTTTTCGGCTCGTAATCCTGTTTATCTCTCGTGTACTTTTTAATTTTTGTTGTACTGATTTGTTGGTCCCATTTTTCAAGGTCCAAATTTATTTCTTCATGGAATTTATTCAATTCTTCAGGAGTTAATTTAGAATTAAGATCTCTTTGTAGACTGGTCAGGTCCCCATCAATTTCAATAAGAGATGAGGCATTTTTATTATTAATAATCTCCATGAAAGTGATTGAACAAGCTGAAGCAGCATTAGTCCATTTATTAATCAGTTCCTCATTATCCAGTCCAAACGTGGGATATAGTTGTATGCGTAAACCACGTGGTACAATTTTTTGCTGAATGTAATTATCCAACGTGGTTTTAGTCCACCATATCCGAGTTTTTTTATTTAACATATTTTTATATTTAGACATCAGTTCCTTATTATCACTCTGTGCACCATTAAAACTAATTGTGGTACTCTGTTTGAACAAATTAGAGTTTGTCTTGCCAGACCTTCTCTCTGGCTTTCAAATCCATGAGGAAATTCAACACTGTTATAAAACAGAAAACTAACAGTTAATACTAGAAAAATCCAAATTGGAGTCAAGTAAATTGTTAAGCTCAAAGAACTATATGAAACATATATCCTTCCCCACATATGAGGCCAGAATCAGAGCTATTTATCCAAAAATTATTTTATTATAAATACCAACAATAAAAAGTTTATGCAGAGTATCACAAAAACAGGTCATGAGGAAAGGACAATTTTTCCCCACCATGTAACACACTATGAAACACACTTAACCAAATCATATCTCAAGTGAAGTAAAATGGCCCTATATAAAAGGTCCAGTATGCGTGTATATCGTGAAGCGCAGAAATAGCAGCTATAATCAATTAATTGATACCAGTGGGAAAGTGCATAGAAATAGAATCAAATGGTAAAATTATACCGATTAAACTTACATGTGGGAGAAAGTCCTGACCGCAGCCTGCCGCCCCAACGCGCGTTTCGCCGCTTCTTCGTCAGGAGGCGTGGCTAGGGTCAGGTCTATGCCCCATAAATAGTGCCGATAACAGGTGAAAGCCGTAATAATTAATGCAGTGACATATACTAAGCTTCCGGGTGTCAGTGGAACATGGAGTTTAACAAGCTTCCGGATGTCAATGAAGCATGGAGGTTAACAACCAATCAATTGTCTAATACGCACTCTACGTCACCATCACCAAGGAGACAGCACAATGTTTGAACCAATGATGGTGGAGGTATTAATCAGAACGAGTTCAAGGCGCTTATCCTGGCCAATCGGAAGCAAGGTTACGTCCCCAGTGGGCAGTGGTGTGGCGCATGCGCAGGCTACGTCACACCATGAGGGGACTTCCTTCAGGCCCGTGAAGCGTCCATCCTCCCTTCGCTGCTAGGCAGCAGAGAAAAGATGACGCAACTGATGGGCGGATCGGGAAATCCCGGTGCGCGGCAGCCCGCGCATGCGCTCTGCCAGAGCAGGAAAATCAAATGTAAGTGCAGAAGTTAGGAGTGAGGATGAAGGGAATATGTGAATAATATTGTTGCTAGTGAAGAAATAGGTGCTACAAAATGAATAAAAATAAAAAATAAAAAATAGGAGAAAATAAGAAAGAAATACGAAAAGGGGAATTAAGCAATAAAGATTGTACCATTTGAACAGCTCAAGACTATAAAAACGATACTATGCAAAACCGATAACACAACTAAGGAAATAAGAGAACATAATCTAAGCATATCTAATAACATCTAATACATACAAAAGTACATTGGATTAAAATCAGACGATAATACACAAATTCTTAATTTTAAATTTTCTTTTTCTTTTTCCTTATTTCTTGATCTTCAAGAATTCTCCAACAGTGATGAAAGGGTATCAAGCTTAAGCCCAAGGATGCCCGCAAGCCCCTCCAACCTCCAAAGCGCACCGACACCATCACAGAAATGGAGAAATTAGACTCTACAGGTGAGTATAAATGCTGAAAAATAAAATTTAATATGAGTAACAAAATAAAAACAACAGAAAAAAATAAATAAAAAAATACAAAATGGGGGGATAAACCTTATAAAAGGCACAAAGTGACTGAGCAATATAGAGGGAGAATTATAAAAAATGAAAAAATTATATTTCTGGACCATGTGGGTTTTACAGGAATGAGCCGAAGCCATGGCTTTCATTTAGGCCATATGGGACCAAAGAATTTAATCGGTGAATCCAACGACTTTCAATCTGGGAAAGTATTTTGAATATATTGCCTCCTCTAATTCCAAGATTGACTTGGTCAATAGCCATAATTTTTAATCCTCGTGCATCTGAACCATGTTGGATCTTGAAATGTCTAGGGAGGGTTTTAAGTTGTTCATCTTCATTGGAATCCTTTGCTTTGATGATATCCCGCACGTGTTCCCTAATTCTCAGACGAAGCTCCCTAGTGGTCATCCCAATATAAATCAGGTTACAAGGACAACGTGCCAAATAGATAACGCCCACTGATGAGCAAGTCAAATACTTTCTAATTAGAAAGTCCTTGGTTCCATCAGAATTAAAAATTTTTACTTCTAATCGTATTATCACAAGCCTTGCATTTTTTGCAAGGAAAGAAACCTTTTATCTCACCAAAGACATTTCTCTGACCCGACTTGTTAGGGCAATAATGACTCTTGACCAGTAAATCAGATAAGTTTTTAGCTCTTTTGGCAGTGATCAATGGTTTCTTGGTCAAGGTTTTCTTCAGAATGGGATCAGTCAAAAGAATGTTCCATCTATCATGAATAATCTTAGTAAAGTCGTTCCATTGGCTATTGAACGGTGTAATCAATCTTACTTGGGGATTGGTCAGTTAATTTTTCTTCGTTTTCTTAGAGTATAGAAGGGAATTTCTAGGCACATTTTGGGCTCTATGTAAGCATATCTAATTGATCTATGTCCATATCCACGTTCACGAAACCGGGAATATAAATCTTTGGCCTGTTCCTGGTACGCTTGTTCCGTTGAGCAAATTCTTTTTGCCCGTAAGTACTGGCTAACAGGGATTGATTTAATGGTGGATGGTAAATGAGAGGATTTAGCATGGAGAATAGAATTAGTTGCCGTGGGTTTTCTAAAGATGTCGGTAAGGATGGTACCTTCACTGGTTATTGAAATATCAATGTCCAAAAGGTAACATGACGTCCGCAGGTATAAGTCAGGAATATATTCCTGTCATTATTATTAAGCTTAGACATAAACTCACTTAATTCCTCGCTTGTTCCTTCCCAGACAAAAATGATGTCATCTATATATCTGGACCAATTTTGAACCTTCTCAATACCCGGGATAGAGGAACATTGGAAAAGATTACGTTCCCAAAATCCTAAGAATAAGTTGGCATATGAGGGGGCACAAGCTGCCCCCATTGCTGTCCCTTGTAGTTGCAAGAACACCTGATCCTTAAAGGTGAATACGTTATGAGTTAATATAAACTCTAAAAGGGTAATGATGAAAGATACAAGTTCATTGTCCAAATTGCTATTATTTAGGAACCAAGATACAGCCTCAAGGCCCTGATTGTGCCTAATTGAAGTGTAGAGAGCTTCTACATCAGCAGTAACCAGGATCATATTATCTTCCAAATGGAGTTGGTCAAGTTGTCTTAATGCTGCAGTTGTGTCCAAAATATGTGAAGGCAAAGTTGAAACGATTGGTTTCAGATAATGATCTATGATCTTACATATCATCTCATTAAGACCCTCATTGCCTGAAACGATCGGGCGTCCCGGAGGGTCATTGGGATTTTTGTGTAGCTTGGGAAGCAAATAAAAGGTGGGCAATCTGGGTTTAAGGGTCTCCACGAAATAAAGTGTTTTTTTGGGGACAATTCCCATCATATACGCCTCAGAAATTATGTCAACAAGTTCTTTTTGATATTCATTAAGTGGAACAATGTCAATTTCTTGTAACATTTATTATCAGATAAAAGTTTAAATGCCTGTTTTTCGTAGAGATCATTAGGCCAAATAACCAGATTGCCCCCTTTGTCCGCTAATTTAAAGGTTACATCATTCCAACTTTGTAAATCTTGCACAGTTCTCCTATCCCCAATATCAGAAGGTCCAAGATGATATTTATGATTAATTTTTTCAATATCTTGTGTAACCATTTTAACAAAAACCTCAACAGCCGGGCAAGTATTGATATTAGGAAATTTCTTAGATTTGTTGAACAAGAAATCAGGGAATGTGCTCACCAAATCAGAGGGGTTGCTCTCCTCCGCAAAAGATTCCAAGATAGCAATGGCCTCCAGTTCTTCCATAGAATTTAATGTTAATCCCATGTTATTTTTTTCATGATATCTTTTTAAAATGAGTTTTCTTGCAAACAGGTGAACATCTTTCACCGTCGTGAATAAGTCTAGAGATTGGGGGGAGAAAAAGTTAATCCCTTTTCTAATAGAGAAAGGTGCTCAGAAGTCAAAGTATGAGAAGAGAGATTGATTACCTTTGGGTGATCATTTCTTTTATTATCAAAATTATTATTGCCATATCTACTTTGATGTCTATTTCTCCCTCCAAATCTAGTGTTCATCTGTCTAGAGTGTGTGTACATATATTCCTATAAAAACACAGTTTTATTTTGATACCTTTAAAATATCACCAAAAACCAGTGAAGGTATAACTCAACGTTTATACCGATAAAACTATGCTGTCAGACACCCTAATTATTCCTAATCTGTAGCCTACCTTGCCGTGGAGGTTGGCACCCTAGAAGTAGCGATCTGGCACCCCCACTCAACGCAGGCTGTCCCTATCTCCCCTATTAATCCCTTAGATAAAGGTGGGAAAACAATAATTGGTAGTGAGAGATGAAGGGAGTCTTGGAACTAAACAGTGTCTAACACAAAACAGATAATAAAATGCCCATGTCATGCATCTGTAAACCCATATAAATATAAATGCACAAAGATATTGTCAGATGAGATCTTTCATAGGAAAGAATCCGTCATAGTGCAGGAAAAAACAGTGCCATAATAACACATAAATGCATCAATATCAAAGATATGGCAGCATAATAGCCTATAATATCATAAAGAGGTATATAGCTGGGACTTAGCATGAGCTGGGTGACCCCGACGCGTTTCCCCGTTAGTGCAACGGTTCCTCAGGAGGTATGCATGATGCCTGATGCCATAGAGATGATGACACACAGGGCACCATAACGTATGGACTTAAATAACCACCGCTGATAAGCGCCTTCAGATAGGCTCCACCCTTTGCAATCATGCCCCCTGAGGAAGGAGCTGCGCTCCGAAACGCGCGTTGGGGTGGATCTGGTCCTGATCTGAAGGCTGAGCTACACTTCTGTTAAGGTATAATTGCACTATAGGCTGGGTTCATTATGTCTATATCATCCAGCACTATGCTAGTACAACAAGTGGTCTATGAGTGCAGCACATGTGTGTAGAAACTTTGATTTGTATCATCAGCTATTTGGACTTGACTAGATCCTCTATGGAGGGATTATACTGGCATTCCTAATGATTTTCCCCAGATGTTCTAATTACCATCCTATGTAATTTTAAACATATGTTGTTAATAAAGAAATATTTTTATGGGATCTTTTGGCTGCTATTCCCTTTTGTGTATTGCCTTTGCAATCAGGGAGGATTCTAAACCGGGTGGAAATGCAGCTCAAATGATAATGTATTACCTCACCAATAACGCTGAGACCGGCGTGTTCCCCTTCATTTTACCGCTATACCGGAAGTGCCCATGATACATTGCGGGATGACCACTTCCGCCCTTCTGATCAAAGGTCATGTGTGCGTTCCAGATAATGGAACGCACATAAGGGGGAGGGAAAAAGCCATTCAATTGTACTTCTCTGCGTACTTAAGAAACAAAGAAAAAACAAAGAAAAAAAACAAAAGATGAATAACAGCAAATAAGGCCATAAAGTCCTTTATGGAGCGAAGGACCAATATTATATATTTTTATTATTATAATGGTGACAGCGCTAATAATATGAAGATAAAAAATAAAAATAAAAAATAATAATAATAAATCGCCTGCCATAAACATGCGGTATATACCCGCAATGATGTTTTTTGTTATTCTTTTATTCTTTTGTATCCGAGGTAAATGTGCAGCATTGAAATTATATACTAAGGAAAAAATATATAAAAGCAAACATTGCTTCCTAAATCTCTTGATGACAGCGCCCATCAATGGGGTCATGCAGATTATGCACATGGTGAAATGGCCTAAAGAATGGCATACTACCCAAAAATTAGCCGGAGACATGACGCAAATAGATTTAATCAAATAAACGGAACATAAGATAAAGCCTCATTTAACCCCTTAGGACTAAGGATTGGAGTCTGAATATCCACTCAGCCTCACGTCTGAGAATAAGCTTGTCCAGATCTCCCCCTCTCACTTTGAGTGTCATGCACGGAGCATTAATTTTCTGGATTTGACTATATCAAAAGAGGAAGATGGTAAAATCTTTACTAGCACATATAGAAAGCCCACAGCAACAAACAGTCTCCTTAGATGGACGAGTCATCATCCAGTACCCCTAAAAAGAGGAATACCTAAGGGTCAGTTCCTACGTATTAGAAGAAACTGTTCCGATCTTAGCACATATAATAGACAATCAAAGGATCTATATTCTAGATTTAGGAACAGGGGGTACCCGGATAATGTCCTGAATGGACCAATGAATTATGCTCGTTCCCTTAATAGGGAGACTCTGCTTACAAAGAAAGCACCTCAGAATGACAGCCCTTCAAATATGGTCAGACTGATTGGTACGTTTGACGCGCAATCTGAAAGGGTCTATGAGATCGTCAAAAAACATTGGGACATCCTGTTGGCAGATCCAGAGGTCAAAAAACTTATCCCTCCAAAGCCGAGCATAACATACAGGAGGGACGATCCATTGGGGACCGGCTGGTCCATAGTCTATATCAGAGGCCAATCAGGACAGGTACCTGGCTCGATAGGAGACCGGTGGGTTTCTTTAGATGCGGTAATTGTTCAAGATGTAACATGATGGCTCCAGGAAAGTCATTTTCTAGTGCAGCTAGTGGTAGGATTTACCACATTAGAGACTTTGGCAATTGTAGATCCTCAGGTTTGGTATACAAAGCCACGTGTACTTGCGCCTTAGATTATATTGGTAAAACCAAAAGAGAACTTAGGGTTAGGGTTGGCGAGCATCGCAATGATATTAGGAACAACAGGGATACTCCACTGGCTCGCCATATGAATGAGGTTCACGGGGGTAGAATTTCGGAAATTTCCTTCACAATGATTGAACTAGTGAAGCCCAAAGTGAGAGGGGGAGATCTGGACAAGCTTATTCTCAGACGTGAGGCTGAGTGGATATTCAGACTCCAATCCCTTAGTCCTAAGGGGTTAAATGAGGCTTTATCTTATGTTCCGTTTATTTGATTAAATCTATTTGCGTCATGTCTCCGGCTAATTTTTGGGTAGTATGCCATTCTTTAGGCCATTTCACCATGTGCATAATCTGCATGACCCCATTGATGGGCGCTGTCATCAAGAGATTTAGGAAGCAATGTTTGCTTTTATATATTTTTTCCTTAGTATATAATTTCAATGCTGCACATTTACCTCAGATACAAAAGAATAAAAGAATAACAAAAAACATCATTGCGGGTATATACCGCATGTTTATGGCAGGCGATTTATTATTATTATTTTTTATTTTTATTTTTATCTTCATATTATTAGCGCTGTCACCATTATAATAATAAAAATATATAAATTATGGTCCTTCGCTCCATAAAGGACTTTATGGCCTTATTTGCTGTTATTCATCTTTTGTTTTTTTTCTTTGTTTTTTCTTTGTTTCTTAAGTACGCAGAGAAGTACAATTGAATGGCTTTTTCCCTCCCCCTTATGTGCGTTCCATTATCTGGAACGCACACATGACCTTTGATCAGAAGGGCGGAAGTGGTCATCCCGCAATGTATCATGGGCACTTCCGGTATAGCGGTAAAATGAAGGGGAACACGCCGGTCTCAGCGTTATTGGTGAGGTAATACATTATCATTTGAGCGGCATTTCCACCCGGTTTTGAATCCTCCCTGATTGCAAAGGGTGGAGCCTATCTGAAGGCGCTTATCAGCGGTGGTTATTTAAGTCCATACGTTATGGTGCCCTGTGTGTCATCATCTCTATGGCATCATGCATACCTCCTGAGGAACCGTTGCACTAACGGGGAAACGCGTCGGGGTCACCCAGCTCATGCTAAGTCCCAGCTATATACCTCTTTATGATATTATAGGCTATTATGCTGCCATATCTTTGATATTGATGCATTTATGTGTTACTTATGGCACTGTTTTTCCTGCACTATGACGGATTCTTTCCTATGAAAGATCTCATCTGACAATATCTTTGTGCATTTATATTTATATGGGTTTACAGATGCATGACATGGGCATTTTATTATCTGTTTTGTGTTAGACACTGTTTAGTTCCAAGACTCCCTTCATCTCTCACTACCAATTATTGTTTTCCCACCTTTATCTAAGGGATTAATAGGGGAGATAGGGACAGCCTGCGTTGAGTGGGGGGCCAGATCGCTACTTCTAGGGTGCCAACCTCCACGGCAAGGTAGGCTACAGATTAGGAATAATTAGGGTGTCTGACAGCATAGTTTTATCGGTATAAACGTTGAGTTATACCTTCACTGGGTTTTTAGTGATATTTTAAAGGTATCAAAATAAAACTGTGTTTTTATAGGAATATATGTACACACACATTTATGATTTATTCCAAAAAAATTTTTTTCTTGAATATTCATCTGTCTAGAGGTTTGGAGTTCTTGCTCAGAATTAGATGGGGCATTACTTGATGCAGACGATATGGAAGAAATGGAGGGACTTCTAAAAGGCGGTTTGGGTCTAGATTGGTCCCAAATTTTGCTCTGCCATCTAAAGATTTTTTCTGCTCGTAATCCTGTTTATCTCTCGTGTACTTTTTAAATTTTTGTTGTACTGATTTGTTGGTCCCATTTTTCAAGGTCCAAATTTATTTCTTCATGGAATTTATTCAATTCTTCAGGAGTTAATTTAGAATTAAGATCTCTTTGTAGACTGGTCAGGTCCCCATCAATTTCAATAAGAGATGAGGCATTTTTATTATTAATAATCTCCATGAAAGTGATTGAACAAGCTGAAGCAGCATTAGTCCATTTATTAATCAGTTCCTCATTATCCAGTCCAAACGTGGGATATAGTTGTATGCGTAAACCACGTGGTACAATTTTTTGCTGAATGTAATTATCCAACGTGGTTTTAGTCCACCATATCCGAGTTTTTTTATTTAACATATTTTTATATTTAGACATCAGTTCCTTATTATCACTCTGTGCACCAATAAAACTAATTGTGGTACTCTGTTTGAACAAATTAGACGCTTTGTCTTGCCAGACCTTCTCTCTGGCTTTCAAATCCATGAGGAAATTCAACACTGTTATAAAACAGAAAACTAACAGTTAATACTAGAAAAATCCAAATTGGAGTCAAGTAAATTGTTAAGCTCAAAGAACTATATGAAACATATATCCTTCCCCACATATGAGGCCAGAATCAGAGCTATTTATCCAAAAATTATTTTATTATAAATACCAACAATAAAAAGTTTATGCAGAGTATCACAAAAACAGGTCATGAGGAAAGGACAATTTTTCCCCACCATGTAACACACTATGAAACACACTTAACCAAATCATATCTCAAGTGAAGTAAAATGGCCCTATATAAAAGGTCCAGTATGCGTGTATATCGTGAAGCGCAGAAATAGCAGCTATAATCAATTAATTGATACCAGTGGGAAAGTGCATAGAAATAGAATCAAATGGTAAAATTATACCGATTAAACTTACATGTGGGAGAAAGTCCTGACCGCAGCCTGCCGCCCCAACGCGCGTTTCGCCGCTTCTTCGTCAGGAGTCGTGGCTAGTGTCTGGTCTATGCCCCATAAATAGTGCCGATAACAGGTGAAAGCCGTAATAATTAATGCAGTGACATATACTAAGCTTCCGGGTGTCAGTGGAACATGGAGTTTAACAAGCTTCCGGATGTCAATGAAGCATGGAGGTTAACAACCAATCAATTGTCTAATACGCACTCTACGTCACCATCACCAAGGAGACAGCACAATGTTTGAACCAATGATGGTGGAGATATTAATAGAACGAGTTCAAGGCGCTTATCCGTGGCCAATCGGAAGCAAGGTTACGTCCCAGTGGGCAGTGGTGTGGCGCATGCGCAGGCTACGTCACACCGTGAGGGGACTTCCTTCAGCGCCCGTGAAGCGTCCATCCTCCCTTCGCTGCTAGGCAGCAGAGAAAAGATGACGCAACTGATGGGCGGATCGGGAAATCCCCGGTGCGGGCAGCCCGCGCATGCGCTCTGCCAGAGCAGGAAAATCAAATGTAAGTGCAGAAGTTAGGAGTGAGGATGAAGGGAATATGTGAATAATATTGTTGCTAGTGAAGAAATAGGTGCTACAAAATAAATAAAAAATAAAAAATAGGAGAAAATAAGAAAGAAATACGAAAAGGGGAATTAAGCAATAAAGATTGTACCATTTGAACAGCTCAAGACTATAAAAACGATACTATGCAAAACCGATAACACAACTAAGGAAATAAGAGAACATAATCTAAGCATATCTAATAACATCTAATACATACAAAAGTACATTGGATTAAAATCAGACGACAATACACAAATTCTTAATTTTAAATTTTCTTTTTCTTTTTCCTTATTTCTTGATCTTCAAGAATTCTCCAACAGTGATGAAAGGGTATCAAGCTTAAGCACAAGGATGCCCGCAAGCCCCTCCAACCTTCAAAGCGCACCGACACCATCACAGAAATGGAGAAATTAGACTCTACAGGTGAGTATAAATGCTGAAAAATAAAATTTAATATGAGTAACAAAATAAAAACAACAGAAAAAAAAAAAAAAAAAAAATGGGGGGATAAACCTTATAAAAGGCACAAAGTGACTGAGCAATATAGAGGGAGAATTATAAAAAATGAAAAAATTATATTTCTGGACCATGTGGGTTTTACAGGAATGAGCCGAAGCCATGGCTTTCATTTAGGCCATATGGGACCAAAGAATTTAATCGGTGAATCCAACGACTTTCAATCTGGGAAAGTATTTTGAATATATTGCCTCCTCTAATTCCAAGATTGACTTGGTCAATAGCCATAATTTTTAATCCTCGTGCATCTGAACCATGTTGGATCTTGAAATGTCTAGGGAGGGTTTTAAGTTGTTCATCTTCATTGGAATCCTTTGCTTTGATGATATCCCGCACGTGTTCCCTAATTCTCCAACGTTTGCTCATACTATTTTCTGTCTGTGTCAGTATTTCTTCTTGTCTAACCGCCATTACATTTTTGGGGGCTTTCTATGTTCTTTGGGGATCTGCTCCGGGGCAGATAGCTTTCCTCTTTCTATCTTTAGGTGTAGTTAGTTTCTCAGGCTGTGACGAGGCGTCTAGGACCAACGTAGGAACGCTCCACGGCTGCCTCTAGTTGTGGTGGTTAGTCAGGGTACTGCAATCTCATAGTTTCCAACTGCTCTGGTGTATTTCCTTTTTTGCCTGCTCTCCTCAGCTACCAAATCATAACAGTATCACCGGCCTAAACTAAAAATTATATGGTACTCACAGAAGGGAAAAATATTGTGGAAAGAAAAAAGTTGTCAGAGTTGTCAGAGATTTTTTTTTTTTCTGTTTGTTGCATTTTTTTTTTCCCTCTGTATCTCTGGGTGCTGAGGAGGATTTTTTTTCTCTCTCAATGGAGTTTGCACAGTTGTCTGGCCGTGTGGATCAGCTTGCCACTGAGGTTCGGAGTATTGCTACCTATCTTGCTAGGTTGCCTGTTGTGGAACCTAGGATTCCCATGCCAGATTTGTTTTTAGGGGATCGAGCTAAGTTTCTGAATTTCAAAAATAACTGTAAATTGTTTTTTTGCCTTAAAATCTAAGTCCTCAGGGAACGCAGCGCAGCAGGTTCAAATTGTCATCTCTCTCCTGCGCGGCGACCCTCAGGATTGGGCTTTTTCCCTGACACCTGGGGATCCTGTTTTGAGTGATGTTGATGCGTTTTTTCAGGCTTTGGGGTTATTGTACGATGAGCCTAATGTCACTGATCAAGCTGAAAAAACTTTGTTGGCATTAAGTCAGGGGCTTGAGGACGCTGAGTTATACTGTCAGAGATTCCGTAGGTGGGCAGTCCTGACCAAATGGAATGACGACGCTTTGGCAGCCCTTTTTCGGAAGGGACTGTCAGATAATGTAAAGGATGTTATGGTGGGATTCCCTGTTCCCTCTGGTCTCAATGATTCTATGTCATTAGCGATTCAAATTGACAGACGTTTGCGTGAGCGGAAAGGTATGCGTGGAATAATGTTGCCTTGTGAACCTGCTTCTGAATCCATGCAGTGTGATAGAGTGGTTTCTGGGGCACAGCGTCATGAATTTCGAAAGCACAATGGGTTATGTTTCTACTGTGGTGATGCCTCTCATGCTATTTCAGTCTGCCCTAAGCGGGGAAGACGTTTTGCACGCTCAGTTGTCTTGGGTAGTGTTCAGACTAAGTTTTTATTAACTGTTACCCTGATATGCTCTCTGTCCTCATTTTCTGCTCAGGCTTTTGTTGATTCTGGAGCAGCTATTAACCTGATGGATTTTGATTTTGCTAAACGTTGTGGGTTTCCCTTGATACCCCTACGGAAGTCTATTCCCCTACTGGGGATCGATTATACCCCTTTGGCTCAGAATAAACCTCAGTTCTCTACTCAGGTGATAATGAGGGTAGAACCTGATCATCAGGAGAGTTGCAAATTTTTGGTTCTGTATAATCTGCATGACATTATCGTACTGGGTTTCCCTTGGTTACAGTCTCATAATCCAGTTTTGGATTGGAAATCTGTGTCTGTTACCAGTTGGGGCTGCCAATGTGTTAATACCAACACTCCTGTTTTTTCTGCCTCCCCCCAGGCTCAGGATGTTCCTGACTTTTTATTGATTTTTCTGATGTGTTTAGCGAAAGTAAATCTGCATCCTTACCTCCCCATAGGAGCTATGACTGCGCTATTGAATTAGTGCCTGGTAGTAAATTCCCTAAAGGTCGCCTTTTTAACTTGTCTGCACCTGAACATGACGCTATGCGGTCTTATATCAAGGAGTCATTGGAGAAGGGTCATATCAGACCATCCTCTTCACCCTTAGGTGCCGATTTTTTCTTTGTGGCCAAAAAGGATGGTTCCTTAAGGCCGTGTATTGATTATCGTCTCTTGAACAATATTACTGTGAAATATCAATATCCTTTACCCTTGATCTCTGATCTGTTTTCCAGGGTGAAAAACGCTACTTGGTTTACCAAGCTTGACCTCAGGGGGGCATATAACCTTATTCGCATTAAGCACGGGGATGAATGGAAGACAGCATTTAATACCCCTGAATGGCATTTTGAGTACCTTGTGATGCCCTTTGGGCTCACTAATGCTCCTTCTGTCTTCCAGTCCTTCATGAATGACATTTTCAGGGATTTTGTGGATACATTTCTGATTGTTTATTTGGATGATATCTTGATTTTTTCCAATGACTGGGACTCTCATGTAAAACATGTTCAGACTGTGTTCCAGATTTTGAGAGAGAATGCTCTGTATGTGAAGGGGTCAAAGTGTCTTTTTGGCGTTCAGAGGATCTCATTTCTGGGATTCATTTTGTCCCCATCTGTTATTGAAATGGACCCGGTCAAAGTTCAGGCCATCTGTGATTGGGTCCAACCTACTTCATTAAAGGCTCTTCAAAGATTCTTGGGTTTTGCCAATTTTTATCGTAAATTTATTGGTAATTTCTCTGTTATTGTTAAACCATTAACTGATTTGACCAAGAAGGGTTCTGATGTGGTGAATTGGCCTCCTGAGGCAGTCTCTGCATTTCAGGAACTTAAGCAGAGATTCACTTCTGCTCCTGTTCTACGGCAGCCTGATGTTTCTCTACCATTTCAGGTGGAGGTTGATGCCTCTGAAATTGGGGCAGGTGCCGTTTTGTCCCAAAGAGATCCAGAGACCTCTAAAAGTAACCCTTGTGCCTTTTTCTCTCGAAAATTTTCTCCCACTGAACGTAATTATGACGTGGGTAATCGGGAGTTATTAGCCATGAAGTGGGCTTTTGAAGAGTGGAGACATTGGCTGGAGGGAGCCAAACATCAGGTGGTGGTCCTTACGGACCATAAGAATCTAGTTTATCTGGAATCTGCCAAGCGACTTAATCCTAGACAGGCCAGGTGGGCCTTGTTTTTCACACGTTTTAATTTTGTGGTTTCATTTCTTCCTGGCACTAAAAATGTTAAGGCGGATGCCCTCTCGAGGAGTTTCCTGGCGGACTCTCCTGAGTTATCTGATCCTTCTGTTATTTTGAAAGAGGGTGTAGTTCTTTCTGCCATCTCACCCAATTTGAGACTGGCTCTGGAGGGGTGTCAGGAGGATAAGCCCGAGCGCTGCCCTGTTGGGAAATTGTTTGTCCCGGACCAGTGGAAAAAGCGTGTAATGTCTGAGATTCATTGTTCCGCGTTGGCCGGTCATCCCGGAATTTTTGGTACCAGAGACTTGGTTAGTCGGTCCTTTTGGTGGTCTACCTTGTCTCGTGATGTCAGGGAGTTTGTGCAGTCCTGCGGGACTTGCTCTCGCTCCAAGCCTTGCTCTCGTTCTAGTGGTTTGTTGATGCCGTTACCTGTGCCCAAGAGACCATGGACCCATATCTCTATGGATTTCATTTCCGACCTCCCTGTTTCTCAGAGAATGACCGTCATCTGGGTGATTTGCGATAGGTTTTCCAAGATGATACATCTTGTGCCATTACCTAAGTTGCCTTCCTCCTCTGAATTGGTGCCTTTGTTCCTTCAGCACATGGTTCGTTTACACGGCATTCCTGAGAACATTGTGTCTGACAGAGGAGTCCAGTTTGTTTCCAGATTTTGGAGGACCTTTTGTTCTAAAATTGGTGTTCAATTGTCTTTCTCCTCAGCGTTTCATCCTCAGACCAATGGTCAAACTGAGAGAACAAACCAGACATTGGAGACTTATCTAAGATGCTTTGTGTCTGCTGATCAGGATGACTGGGTCTCTTTTTTGCCTTTGGCTGAGTTTGCTCTTAATAAAGGGCTAGCTCTGCCACTTTGATGTCTCCATTTTTCTGTAATTCTGGGTTTCACCCTCGATTTTCTTCAGGACAGACGGAGGCTTCTGTCTGTCCAGGTGTTGACTCTGTTGTGGAGCGTATGCAACAGATTTGGGACCAGGTAGTGGAGAGGTTGTCCCTCTCTCAGGAGAGGGCCCAGCGGTTTGCTAACCGGCATAGGACTGATGGTCCTCGGTTTAAAGTGGGGGACTTGGTCTGGTTGTCCTCAAGAAATATTCCTATGAGAGTGGCATCTCCTAAATTTAAGCCTAGGTTCATTGGACCTTATAAGATCATGGAGATTCTTAATCCTGTTTCTTTTCGTTTGCTTCTTCCAGGGACATTTAAGATCCATAACGTGTTCCACAAGTCCTTGTTGAAGAGGTTTGTTGAGCCAGTGGTTCCTACTACTGTGCCTCCTGACCCTGTTTTGGTTGAGGGCAATCTGGAGTATGTGGTTGAGAAAATATTGAATTCTCGTTTTTCTAGACGGAAACTCCAGTATTTGGTTAAATGGAGAGGTTATGGTCAGGAAGACAATTCTTGGGTGTTTGCTTCGGACATCCATGCTAGGAGACTCATCCGTGCGTATCATAGAACTCATCCTGACCGACCTGGTTGCTCAAATGAGGGTTCGGTGACCCTTCCTCAAGGGGGGGTACTGTTGTGAATAGGCTGGAAGTGAGTTCTGAGCAGAAGCTCCCTCTGGTGGTTACAAACGGTACTGGACTGTCAGTGAAGATTGTGAGGATTGGGAATCAGGTGTTACTGACTGGTCTTATATAAGGGAGTCGCCTTCCCATCAGGGTTGCCGGTGATCAATTGTTTGGT
>JARQOD010000005.1:256136095-256209725 GCA_033576555.1 Oophaga sylvatica | reverse complement strand
ACGGGCCCTTGTCACCGTAAGTAATCCACGCACTTCGTGTTGCTTATTTTTAGGGTCCTGCAACCCAATAGTTTCCAGCCTGTCTGGTGTATTGCTACTTTGCTATTTTTGCTATTTCTCCTCAGCTCCCGAAACATAACAGTTTTAACCGGCCAAACTGAAAATTTTTACTTATTGTTCAACAGAAGGAAAAATAGTAAAAAAGGAAAAAAAAAGGGAGTTGTCAGAAATTTTTTTTTCTGTTTGTTGCATTTTTTCCCTCTTTTTTTTTGGGTACTGAGGAGGATTTTTTTTTTTCCTCAATGGAGTTGCAAAATTTGCTCGGCCGTGTGGAGCGGCTTGCCGCTGAGGTTCAGAGTATTGCTACCTATCTTATAGCTTCCCGGGTTGTGGAACCTAGGATCCCCATACCAATTTTTTTGGGGATCGGTCTACGATGAACCTAATGTCACTGATCAAGCAAAAAAAGACCTTGTTGGCATTAAATCAGGGTCATGAAGACGCTGAGCTGTACTGTCAGAAATTCCGAAAGTGGGCAGTCCTAACCAAATGGAATGATTATGCATTGGCAGCCCTTTTTGGGAAGGGTCTGTCAGAAAATGTAAAGGACGTTATGGTGGATTCCCTGTTCCCTCTGGCCCTCAATGTTTCTATGCTTTGGCTATTCAAATTGACAGACATTTGCGTGAGCGCGAGGTATGCGTGAGATAGTGTTGCCTTGTGAGCCAGTCCTGGGCCCGTGCAGTGTGATGGAATGATTCGGGGGTTCAGCGTCATGAGTTTCGAAACCGCAATGGGTTATGTTTCTACTGTGGTGACGCCTCTCATGCTATTTCCGTCTGCCCTGGCGGGGAAGACATTTTGCGCGCTCAGTTGTCTTGGATAGCGTTCAGACTAAATTCTATTGACTGTTACCCTGATTTGCTCCCTGTCCACATTTTTAGTCAGGCTTTTGTTGATTCAGGAGCAGCTATTAACCTGATGGATTTTGACTTTGCCAAACGTTGTGGGTTTCCATGATACCCCTGCGGAAGTCTATTTCCTTTACGGGCATTGATTCTACCCCTTTGGCGGAGAATAAACCTCAGTTTTTTTACTCAGTTGATAATGTGGGTTGAACCAGATCATCAGGAGAGTTGCACATTTCTGGTGTTGCATAATCTGCATGACATTATTGTACTGGGTTTCCCTTGGTTACAGACTCATAATCCTGTTTTTGGGTTGGAAATTTTGTCTGTGATCAGTTGGGGGTGCCAATGTGTTAATACTGACACTCCTGTTTTTATGCCTCTCCCAGTCTCAAGATGTCCCTGACTTTTTGACAGATTTTTCCTGATGTGTTTTTGTAGTGTTGAGCCACCCCAATGTTTTGAGTTCGGGTTCGACGAACACCCCGAAATTTCAACGAACTGTTCGTCGAACCTGTTCGTTGAACACCGTCGAACACCGTTAAAACCAATGGCAGGCAAACAAAAACACATATAGTCTGCCTATAGAGGCCTATAGGGAGTCCATTATACAAAATGGAGTCTGCATATGAAGGTGCATTATACAATATAGAGTCTACCTATGGGGGGAGCATTATACTTTATAGAGTCTGCCTTCGGGGTGCATTACACTGTGTAAAGTCTGCCTCTGGGGTGTTCACTATACAATATAGAGTCTTCCTATGGGGTGGGCATTATACTATAGAGTATGCCTATGGAGGGGTGCATTAAACTATTTAGAGTTTGCCTATGGGGTGTGCATTATACTATAGAGTATGCCTATGGAGGGGTGTATTATACTATGTAGAGTCTGCCAATGGGGGTGCATTGTACAATATGGATTCTGCCTATGGGAGCGTGTATTATACTATAGAGTCTGCCTATGGGAGGTGCATTATACCATATAGAGTCTGCCTTTGGGGGTGCATTATACTATAGAGTCTGCTTTTGGGGTATTCATTATACAATATAGTCTGCCTATGTGGGGTGCATTATACTATATAGAGTAGAATCTGCCTATGAAGGTGCATTATACAATATAGAGTCTGCCTATGGGGGGTGCATTATACTATATTAAGTCTGCCTATGGGGGTGCATTATACAGTGTAAAGTCTGTCTTTGGGGTGTTCATTATACAATACAGAGTCTGCCTATGGGGGGTCATTATACAATATAGAGGCTCACTACGGGGGTGCATTATACAATATAGATTCTGCCCATGGGTGGTGCATTATACTATATAGTCTGCCTATGGGGGTGCATTATACAGTGTAGAGTCTGCCTATGGGGGTGCATTATTCTATACATAATATGCCTATGGGGGTTGTATTATACTACAGTTAGAACTAGATAAATAAAATGCCGTAAAACATTCTCTCTCCTTTGGCAAATAAAAATTGTGGTAATCCTAATTGATCTAAAACAGGAAAGGTTTATTCTGAGTTCATGTCAGAATTTGAGAAAAACATGCAGATATGTTTTTATATAGTATATGTAAACTTCTGGTTTCATACATACAGTATATATGTGTCTCTATAGTTAGATTTCATTTCTGTGGTAGAAAGATAAATAGTTTTGGATGATTACCATTGTCCCTTCATTGTCTGTACCATTGCATCTAAATAACCTGTTCACAATATCAAAGCATGTCATTGGGAGGGCGGAGTTTAAACAGTCAGTTTTGATGACATCACAAAGCACATAAACATCATAGACATCATATGACATCACAATTGGCATAGAATGAGGAAAGTGCAACACATGAGCCATCTTGTTTCATTAGAGCCTGACAGCCTGAAGGAAACAAGTCCAGGTAGGGAACTCTTCACTTATGACCTTACTCACAAATTGTATAGATGGGGGTTAGAAGAGGGATTCAGAACTGCATTATTCATCTGAAAATCTTATCAAAAAGCGCTATATCCTATGTCCTGTGATTATTATAATGATTCTATGATTAAAAAAAGTTATTGATCAGATTCTAAGGAAAATCTGCACATTTGGGTTCTTTACTGAGCCAGTGTGAGCCCGGCCTAACAGGAGTTACCAATCTGGACCACCCCTTCCCTAAATGAGGGCTTGATGGCAATCAACTGATCATTGTCACTTGTCTTGAAGACCCTCAGCAATCGGCTGGTTTGGCCTTCTATGACACCCATGTGCTCTAATAAAAGCATATAGAAAGGGGTAGGCCAGTGAGACAACTCCACTTGGCGCCATTTTAGGTAACTTTGCCATTAATGTGAAAACGTTATCATAACATAAATTTAATTGCAGACTGCTACAGTTCTCCATTGTCAGCTCTCTTGGTCCTGTTGGATCAGGGTGACCGGGAACTGACGGTTTATAGTGATCAGGAATTGCAGTATGGCGTCCTGTGTTTTCCTTTAGTGCATAGAAAACTAGGTGATACAGATTAGAATAAAAGGGTGGAAGTACTTAGGTTTTAATATGCGTCATGACTCAAAAAAGAATGAGGCTGGTGGTTATTTGCGGCCTGTGATTTTGCTTTATTAATTCCACTCTTGATGTTGGAATCTTGATACATAACTCACCAGTGGCAGTTATTACGACAGGGCACATGACATCACAGGGCACATGACATCATAGATATCACATGACATCACAGGGCACATCAGATCATACATATCACATGACATCACAGGGCACATGACATCATACATATCACATGACATCACAGGGCGCATGACATCGTAGATATCACATGACATCACAGTGCACATGACATCATAGATATCACATGACATCACAGGGCACATCAGATCATACATATCACATGACATCACAGGGCACATGACATCATACATATCACATGACATCACAGGGCGCATGACATCGTAGATATCACATGACATCACAGGGCACATCAGATCATACATATCACAATCGGTACAGAATGTATAAAGTTATTATCCTGAACCACCTTGTGTCCCCAGAGGAAGCATCTTGAGGAAGACAAGTCCATGTAGGTAACTGCTTAATTAACGCTAAGGCCTCATTCACACATTGTGTAGCTGTGGGGGGTTTGTGGTGACGTTTCGAACTGCACCATTTACCCCTAAAAAATCTCAGCAAACATCTCTCTCTTGTGTATTAGAATGATTCCTTAAATAGAACCTACCATTTAATCCTCTTTTTTGTACTGATAGGTGTTATGTCTCATCTAGATCAGATGATCTGCTGTAATGAAGCACGGACAGATGATGGTGGCGCAGCAGGAAGGCTGAGCAGTAACAACGGAGAACGTAGCAGCACGATGGAAGCAGGAGGACCAGAACTGGAACCACAGGATATCATGAGCAGAATTGATTTAACGCCAACTTCGGTAATAGAGTTGCAGACTCCGATCAGGCACAGATCAGAGTTGCATTAGTTTTCCTCGGGCATGGAGAGGAGGAAAAAAAGGTTTCTCCACCTTCTGTATTATGTCAGTCTGTGAAAATCAAACACTTAGATGTCATACAAGTGGGGTCCAAATTTTTCATGGGCCCATAGACTTGCATTGCCGATTTTGATCTGACATTGTGATCAAAATCGGACTTTTCTCTGATTTTATTTCATGGAGCACTGAGTCCGAGCAAAATATCTGACGTTTGCACAGCCCCATAGAATATCATAGGTACGAGTGCTATCCGTCAAAACCACGGATAGCAAACTCATATATAATTATTTTACTCATTTACATAGCGCCATTAATTCCACAGCGCTATGTATACATACTATATAGAAATAAATTAAATATTTATAAATAAATATAGATATATTTATAGGTATATATACACTCATATATATGCTCTCCGATTTTCATAGACTGACAAAATGGAGAAACTTTTTTTCCCCTCTCCACTCTGATCAAAGCCTGATCGGAGTCTGTAACTCTGGTGTAGTTGGTTGTATGGTTAGGTATATAGTTGGTTGTATGGCTAGGTATAGAGTTGGTTGTATGGCTAGGTATAGAGTTGGTTGTATGGCTAGGTATATAGTTGGTTGTATGGCTAGGTATATAGTTGGTTGTATGGCTAGGTACAGAGTTGGTTGTATGGCTAGGTATATAGTTGGTTGTATGGATAGGTACAGAGATGGTTGTATGGATAGGTATATAGTTGGTTGTATGGCTAGGTATATAGTTGGTTGTATGGCTAGGTATAGAGTTGGTTGTATGGCTAGGTATATAGTTGTTTGTATGGCTAGGTATATAGTTGGTTGTATGGCTAGGTATAGAGTTGGTTGCATGGCTAGGTATATAGTTGGTTTTATGGCTAGATATGTAGTTGGTTGTATGGTAAGGTATAGAGTTGGTTGTATGGCTAGGTATATAGTTGTTTGTATGGCTAGGTATATAGATGGTTGTATGGCTAGGTATACAATTGGTTGTATGGCTAGGTATGTAGTTGGTTGTATGGCTAGGTATATAGATGGTTGTATGGCTAGGTATACAATTGGTTGTATGGCAAGGTATATAGTTGGTTGTATGGCTAGGTATATAGTTGGTTGTATGGCTAGGTATACAGTTGGTTGTATGGCTAGGTATAGAGTTGGTTGCATGGCTAGGTATGTAGTTGGTTGCTTGGATAGGTATATAGTTGGTTGTATGGTTAGGTATGTAGTTGGTTGTATGGCTAGGTATGTAGTTGGTTGTATTGCTAGGTATGTAGTTGGTTGTATGGCTAGGTATATAGTTGGTTGTATGGCTAGGTATATAGTTGGTTGTATGGCTAGGTATATAGTTGGTTGTATGGCTAGATATGTAGTTGGTTGTATGGCTAGGTATATAGTTGGTTGTATGGCTAGGTATATAGTTGGTTGTATGGCTAGGTATATAGTTGGTTGTATGGCTAGATATATAGTTGGTTGTATGGCTAGAAGGTTTTATAGTTGGTTGTATGGCTAGATATATAGTTGGTTGTATGGCTAGGTATATAGTTGGTTGTATGGCTAGATATATAGTTGGTTGTATGGCTAGGTATGTAGTTTGTCTTATGGCTAGATATATAGTTGGTTGTATGGCTAGGTATAGGTATAGTTATTTTCTGTGGGCTATAAGATGCACGTAACTAAGATGCCAATTAGTTAGGGTGTATATTGTATATCAGAGTGTCAGTTCCTAGGAGCAGTCTGTATATTGTATATTAGATTGTAAGCTCCTAGGAGCAGGGTGTATATTGTATATCAGAGTGTAAGCTCCTAAGAGCAGGGTGTATATTGTATATCAGAGTGTAAGCTCCTAGGAGCAGGGTGTATATTGTATATCAGAGTGTAAGTTCCTAGGAGCAGGGTGTATATTGTATATTAGAGTGTAAGCTCCTAGGAGCAGGGTGTATATTGTATATCAGAGTGTAAGCTCCTAGGAGCAGGTTAAGGTGTGTCTAATATTAATTTATATTAGAGTGTAAGCTCCTAGGAGCAGGGTGTATATTGTATATCAGAGTGTAAGCTCCTAGGAGCAGGGTGTATATTGTATATTAGAGTGTAAGCTCCTAGGAGCAGGGTGTATATTGTATGATTATCTAGAGAGGTGTATATTATAGTTAGCTGAGGTGTATATGTATATAGAGTGTAAGCTCTAGGAGCAGGGTGTATATTTATATAGTTAGTCTAGGGAGGTGTAAGTCCTAGAGCAGGGTGTATATGTATATAGAGTGTAAGCTCCTAGGAGCAGGGTGTATATTGTATATCAGAGTGTAAGCTCCTAGGAGCAGGGTGTATATTTATATTAGATGTAAGCTCTAGGAGCAGGGTGTATTTGTATTCAGATGTAGCTCCTGAGCAGTGTAGTATATGATATATAAGAATTGTAAGCTCAGGAGCAAGTGCATTTATCTTTACTTCCAGATCGACCTACTGGGGTTATATACAGCAGATATACAGCAATTAGCAGAGACGTGTGATCAGGGTAATATCCTGTCGCACTACTGGTCAGAAGGAATTTTCCCCTGAGCAGAATCGGGTTCTCCTTCTCTGGATCTGCGGGCCAGTGGCTCTCAGCCGCTCCTCAATGCCCACAGCTAGTTCTGTGTTCTGTATAGAGACTGACCTGAGAGTCATTGTGATCATGGTTTTAATTTCTTAAAGGGCCGGTAATATTTTTATTACAGTGTTGCTTATTGCTATTCCAATAAAAAAATAATAAGAAAGAAAATAAAAGTGTCATGGGAGTTTTTTTTCTATTCACTTTCTTTTTACACAGTTACAATGATGGGAGTGATCATTACTACCCTCAGTGTTCTACAAGTTGAACCAGGAATTATGGGTCGCTAATTACCGAAGGCAGACAACATAAATCTCCACCCATTGTGGTATCGAAATGACAAGTCCTGTCCCAAGTTACATTAAAAGAGTTATGAGGCAGTGCCCTAAAATAGTATATATCCTACACAAAAAAGTACCCAATAGAAGATTGAAGACGGGGACACAGAGCTGCTGAATACAAGAGACACAAGCAGTGTCGGACTGGGGTGCCAAGGGCCCACTATTAACCATCTCCAGGGCCCCACTTTTACAGCTACATGCAAATGTGACATTATCCTCAATCACAAATTTATATAACAATGAATGCGAAGATTGTTACATGAATAAGATGCTGCCTCTGTAAGTACATAGTGAATAAAGGATATTTTGCCAAGTACTGCTATATAAGAGGGTGATGGCCCACTAATGCACAGTGACCCACCGGAGGATTTATCCTGTTCTCCTGTGGGCCAGGTCAAGCCTGGGTATAATATGTGTAATATATGTAAATGCAATATGTTGTGATTGTGGTGGAGATCTGTGCAGCTACATACTGTAGGGACAGACATAGTTAAAGCTTAGGACTGGCCCATAGTGGGAGGGAACCCCCCAGTAAAAGAGAACTACTTCTACTACTTCTACTACTTCTACTACTTCTAGGGGCATCAAAACACAATAGCAGACTCCAATCAGAGAGTAATAAAACTTTCACTCCTTATCTATGAACTGTTCCAATATTTATGTTCATCCCTCTGCCATAATGACAGTTCTGTGTTATGTTTCGGTAGCTAAGGAGTGCAGGCAAAAATGGCAATACACCAGAGCAGTTGGAATCTATGAGATTGCAGTACCCTGACTAACCACAACAACTAGAGGCAGCCGTGGAGCGTTCCTACGTTGGTCCTAGACGCCTCGTCACAGCCTGAGAAACTAACTACACCTAAAGATAGAAATAGGAAAGCTATCTGCTCCGGAGCAGAACCCCAAAGATAATAGAAAGCCCCCAAACATGTAATGGCGGTTAGACAAGAAGAAATACAGACACAGACAGAAAATAGTATGAGCAAACGTTGGGGCCCAAACTAACTAAATAGAAAAGGATAGGAAGGGTACTTACTGCAATCCAGAAAACCCTGAAAAGCACCAACTCTACTAATTTCAAAAACACCTGAGATCACACGACCTCTACCACCTAAATTAGTTCTCTGGTGTAACAAAATCAAAACAGCAGCCACTGAAAAAACTGGAAAAAGCAAAGGTACAAACATCAGTGGCTGAACTAAACTGAGAGGGCAAAAGCCCCCGGAGGGGACCCTGAAGGCCCCCACAGAAGTGCAGGACAAAATGCAAAAATCAAGCACAAAAACAAAAGAAGAAAATGTCTTATCTGTTAGCAGGAGATGCAGTCACGACACAGCAGGCTACAAAGGAAACAGGAATCAAGGATTCAGACCAGAACAATTGATCACCGGCAACCCTGATGGGAAGGTGACTCCCTTATATAAGACCAGTCAGTAACACCTGATTCCCAATCCTCACAATCTTCACAATCTTCACTGGACAGACCAGCACCGCTTGTAACCACCAGAGGGAGTCTCTGCTCAGAACTCATCCCAAGCCCACTCACATCAGTACCCCCCCTTGAGGAGGGGTCACCGAACCCTCATTTGAGCAACCAGGTCGGTCAGGATGAGTTCTATGGTACGCACGGATGAGTCTCCTAGCATGGATGTCCGAAGCAAACACCCAAGAATTGTCTTCCTGACCATAACCTCTCCACTTAACCAAATACTGGAGTTTCCGTCTAGAAAAACGAGAATCTAATATTTTCTCAACCACATACTCCAGATTGCCCTCAACCAAAACAAGGTCAGGAGGCACAGCGGCAGGAACCACTGGCTCAACAAACCTCTTCAACAAGGACTTGTGGAACACGTTATGGATCTTAAATGTCCCTGGAAGAAGCAAACGAAAAGAAACAGGATTAAGAATCTCTATGATCTTATAAGGTCCAATGAACCTAGGCTTAAATTTAGGAGATGCTACTCTCATAGGAATATTTTTTGAGGACAACCAGACCAAGTCACCCACTTTAAACCGAGGACCATCAGTCCTATGCCGGTTAGCAAACCGCTGGGCCCTCTCCTGAGAGAGGGACAACCTCTCCACTACCTGGTCCCAAATCTGTTGCATACGCTCCACAACAGAGTCAACACCTGGACAGACAGAAGCCTCCGTCTGTCCTGAAGAAAATCGAGGGTGAAACCCAGAATTACAGAAAAACGGAGACATCAAAGTGGCAGAGCTAGCCCTATTATTAAGAGCAAACTCAGCCAAAGGCAAAAAAGAGACCCAGTCATCCTGATCAGCAGACACAAAGCATCTTAGATAAGTCTCCAATGTCTGGTTTGTTCTCTCAGTTTGACCATTGGTCTGAGGATGAAATGCCGAGGAGAAAGACAATTGAACACCCAGCTTAGAACAAAAAGTCCTCCAAAATCTGGAAACAAACTGGACTCCTCTGTCAGACACTATGTTCTCAGGAATGCCGTGTAAATGAACCACGTGCTGAAGGAACAACGGCACCAATTCAGAGGAGGAAGGCAACTTAGGTAATGGCACAAGATGTATCATCTTAGAAAACCTATCACAAATCACCCAGATGGCGGTCATTCTCTGAGAAACAGGAAGGTCGGAAATGAAATCCATAGAGATATGGGTCCATGGTCTCTTGGGCACAGGCAATGGCATCAACAAACCACTAGAGCGAGAGCAAGGCTTGGAGCGAGAGCAAGTCCCGCAGGACTGCACAAATTCCCTGACATCACGAGACAAGGTAGGCCACCAAAAGGACTGACTAACCAAGTCTCTGGTACCAAAAATTCCGGGATGCCCAGCCAACGCGGAACAATGAATCTCAGACATCACACTCTTTTTCCACTGGTCCGGGACAAACAATTTTCCAACAGGGCAGCGCTCGGGCCTATCCTCCTGACACCCCTCCAGAGCAAGTCTCAAATTAGGTGAGATGGCGGAAAGAACTACACCCTCTTTCAAAATAACAGAAGGATCAGATAACTCAGGAGAGTCCGCAAGGAAGCTCCTCGAGAGGGCATCCCCTTAACATTCTTAGTGCCAGGAAGAAAGGAAACCACAAAATTAAAACGTGTGAAAAACAAGGCCCACCTGGCCTGTCTAGGATTGAGTCGCTTGGCAGATTCCAGATAAACCAGATTCTTATGGTCAGTAAGGACCACCACCTGATGTTTGGCTCCCTCCAGCCAATGTCTCCACTCTTCAAAAGCCCACTTCATGGCCAATAACTCCCGATTACCCACGTCATAATTACGTTCAGTAGGAGAAAATTTTCGAGAGAAAAAGGCACAAGGGTTACTTTTAGAGGTCTCTGGATCTTTTTGGGACAAAACGGCACCTGCCCCAATTTCAGAGGCATCAACCTCCACCTGAAATGGCAGAGAAACATCAGGCTGCCGTAGAACGGAGCAGAAGTGAATCTCTGCTTAAGTTCCTGAAATGCAGAGACTGCCTCAGGAGGCCAATTCACCACATCAGAACCCTTTTTGGTCAAATCAGTTAATGGTTTAACAATAACCGAGAAATTACCAATAAATTTACGATAAAAATTGGCAAAACCCAAAAATCTTTGAAGAGCCTTTAATGAAGTAGGTTGGACCCAATCACAGATGGCCTGAACCTTGACCGGGTCCATTTCAATAACAGATGGGGACAAAATGAATCCCAGAAATGAGATCCTCTGTAAGCCAAAAAGACACTTTGATCCCTTCACATACAGAGCATTCTCTCTCAAAATCTGGAATACAGTTCGAACATGTTTCACATGAGAGTCCCAGTCATTAGAAAAAATCAAGATATCATCCAAATAAACAATCAGAAATTTATCCACAAAATCCCTGAAAATGTCATTCATGAAGGACTGGAAGACAGAAGGAGCATTAGTGAGCCCAAAGGGCATCACAAGGTACTCAAAATGCCCCTCCGGGGTATTGAATGCCGTCTTCCATTCATCCCCGTGCTTAATGCGAATAAGGTTATATGCCCCCCTGAGGTCAAGCTTGGTAAACCAAGTAGCATTTTTCACCCTGGAAAACAGGTCAGAAATCAAGGGTAACGGGTATTGATATTTCACAGTAATATTGTTCAAAAGACGATAATCAATACACGGCCTTAATGAACCATCCTTTTTGGCCACAAAGAAAAAACCGGCACCTAAGGGTGAAGAGGATGGTCTGATATGACCCTTCTCCAATGACTCCTTGATATAAGACCGCATAGCGTCATGTTCAGGTACAGACAAGTTAAAAAGGCGACCTTTAGGGAATTTACTACCAGGCACTAATTCAATAGCGCAGTCATAGCTCCTATGGGGAGGCAAGGATGCAGATTTACTTTCGCTAAATACATCAGAAAAATCAATCAAAAAGTCAGGAACATCCTGAGCCTGGGGGGAGGCAGAAAAAACAGGAGTGTTGGTATTAACACATTGGCAGCCCCAACTGGTTACAGACACAGATTTCCAATCCAAAACAGGATTATGAGACTGTAACCAAGGGAAACCCAGTACGATAATATCATGCAGATTATACAGAACCAAAAATTTGCAGCACTCTTGATGATCAGGTTCAACCCTCATTATCACCTGAGTAGAGAACTGAGGTTTATTCTCAGCCAAAGGGGTAGAATCGATCCCCAGTAGGGGAATAGACTTCAGTAGGGGTATCAAGGGAAACCCACAACGTTTAGCAAAATCATAATCCATCAGGTTAATAGCTGCTCCAGAATCAACGAAAGCCTGAGCAGAAAATGAGGACAGAGAGCATATCAGAGTGACAGTTAATAAAAACTTAGTCTGAACACTACCCAAAACAACTGAGCATGCAAAACGTCTTCCCCGCTTAGGGCAGACTGAAATAGCATGAGAGGCATCACCACAGTAGAAACATAACCCATTGCGCTTTCGAAACTCATGACGCTGTGCCCCAGACACCACTCTATCACACTGCATGGATTCAGAAGCAGGTTCACAAGGCAACACTATTCCACGCATACTTCTCCGCTCAGGAAAACGTCTGTCAATTTGAATCGCTAATGACATAGAATCATTGAGACCAGAGGGGACAGGGAATCCCACCATAACATCCTTTACATTATCTGACAGACCCTTCCGAAAAAGGGCCGCCAAAGCGTCGTCATTCCACTTGGTCAGGACTGCCCACCTACGGAATCTCTGACAGTATAACTCAGCGTCATCAAGCCCCTGATTTAATGCCAACAAGGCTTTTTCAGCTTGATCAGTGACATTAGGCTCATCGTACAATAACCCCAAAGCCTGAAAAAATGCATCAACATCACTCAAAACAGGATCCCCAGGTGTCAGGGAAAAAGCCCAATCCTGAGGATCACCGCGCAGGAGAGAGATGACAATTTGAACCTGCTGCGCTGCGTTCCCTGAGGACTTAGATTTTAAGGCAAAAAACAATTTACAATTATTTTTGAAATTCTGAAAGTTAGCTTGATCCCCTAAAAACAAATCTGGCATGGGAATCCTAGGTTCCACAACAGGCAACCTAGCAAGATATGCAGCAATACTCTGAACCTCAGTGGCAAGCTGATCCACACGGCCAGACAACTGTGCAAACTCCATTGAGAGAAAAAATCCTCCCCAGCACCCAGAGATACAGAGGGAAAAAAAAAAATGCAACAAACAGAAAAATATCTCTGACAACTCTGACAACCGTTTTTTCTTTCACAAATTTTTTCCCTTCTGTGAGTACCATACAATTTTAAATTTTAGGCCGGTGATACTGTTATGTTTCGGTAGCTGAGGAGTGCAGGCAAAAAAGGCAATACACCAGAGCAGTTGGAATCTATGAGATTGCAGTACCCTGACTAACCACAACAACTAGAGGCAGCCGTGGAGCGTTCCTACGTTGGTCCTAGACGCCTCGTAACAGCCTGAGAAACTAACTACACCTAAAGATAGAAATAGGAAAGCTATCTGCCCCGGAGCAGAACCCCAAAGATAATAGAAAGCCCCCAAACATGTAATGGCGGTTAGACAAGAAGAAATACAGACACAGACAGAAAATAGTATGAGCAAACGTTGGGGCCCAAACTAACTAAATAGAAAAGGATAGGAAGGGTACTTACTGCAATCCCAGAAAACCCTGAAAAGCACCAACTCTACTAATTTCAAAAACACCTGAGATCACACGACCTCTACCACCTAAATTAGTTCTCTGGTGTAACAAAATCAAAACAGCAGCCACTGAAAAAACTGGAAAAAGCAAAGGTACAAACATCAGTGGCTGAACTAAACTGAGAGGGCAAAAGCCCCGGAGGGGACCCTAGGCCCCCACAGAAGTGCAGGACAAAATGCAAAAATCAAGCACAAAAACAAAAAGAAGAAAATGTCTTATCTGTTAGCAGGAGATGCAGACACGACACAGCAGGCTACAAAGGAAACAGGAATCAAGGATTCAGACCAGAACAATTGATCACCGGCAACCCTGATGGGAAGGTGACTCCCTTATATAAGACCAGTCAGTAATACCTGATTCCCAATCCTCACAATCTTCACAATCTTCACTGGACAGACCAGCACCGCTTGTAACCACCAGAGGGAGTCTCTGCTCAGAACTCATCCCAAGCCCACTCACAACAGTTCTGCTTCACGTCACTTGTCTTACCTATTGCATTATTCCTGTGTCCTCTTGTGTTATAAATATGTGATTCTTCAGATGTTGTATTAGTCTTTGCCTGATGAAGAGACCTGAGTAGTCTCGAAAGCTTGCAATTTGTTACCATCTTTTCAGTTAGCCATTAAAAGGTATCAACCACTGATTACACTCAAGTCTAAATATTATTCTACTTCCTGATAGTCAGATAGGGAAGTACAGTAGCCAAGGTCAATTTCACGTTGCAGTGGGCAGGCACTTATCATTCAAGGCAGTGGGAGGCCTTACTAGAATCTCTAGCGGACATTTCTGCAACATCCGGCGCCTAGGATTGGTACAGATACTGCCAAGAGTGCCTTATCCTCTAGTGTAGTTAGGAAGCTGGTGTGAAGCTGCGTTAAGAGAAGGTAACAGATGCCCGATGCACTGAGGAACTGGACAGGAAATCCCTGGAAAACCAGTTAACATGAGGATAGTCCAGGAGGAACGGAGAGCGATGCAGGAGACATACTGTATTAAAGAAACAAAGAATAAGCCGTATTGTGCCAGAAACATGTTACAGTCTGATGAACATAAACTGCCCAATAAATGTTTGCTTGTTACAATGAATTGTGTGTTCCCTGAGTTATGTGTGGCATCTCCTGAGGAGGGAGATATGGAGAAGGCAGAGGTTTGCAGTCTACAGGTGAATGTGATGCACCCCACACTTGCCAGTAAGTTGGGACAGGGACCAGGACCGGTTTTAGAGAAAGTGGAGCCCTGGGCAGAAGTTTAAAGTGGGGCCCTAAATCATGGCTGCCAGTAGGAATTTCGGGGCCCCATACTGGCAAAATTTTTGTGACCTCCTTGAGACTCCATCCAGGCTCCACCCCTCCCTGCCTCCACCCCTTGAACTGTCCACAGTCCTTCTGCTCTTTCTTGGAAAAACTCCACTTCTCACCAATCACACATTAACGGTTCCCATCAACAGATCACACATACAGCCGGGTCCGAATGTTCTGATATAAGTGACCTGAACTCCCAGCAGCTTTGCCGGTAATCAATTGTTCTTCCAGGTCTTGCTTGGAGCTCAACTTGCATTCCTGCTCTCATTCAGATAAGTGATTTGCTGTTTATTTTCCTCTGGTTTGATTTTCCTTGCTGGTTTGCTGCTTAGCAGTAGACTTCAGCCTGGTCCCCTTTTGGGGCCTGGCTCTGCAATTGTGCTCAGTTTGTTTGCACTTTTGCTCTGTTCCTGTGGCACTTTTATTTGCTGAATTGCTGTGTGTTACACCAGAGATCTGATTTAGGTGGTAGAGATGTGTGATCTCAGGTTTTTGGTTAATCAGAAGTGTTGGCATTTTTGTCAGGGTTTTTTTGGGTTGCAGTCAGAATTCTTTCTTTCTTTTCTATCTAGACAGTATTGGGCCCCAGCGTTTGCTCATTCTATTTTCTGTCTGTGTTTGCATTTTCTTCTTGTCTAATCGCCATTACATGTTTGGGGGCTTCCTATTTCTTTGGGGGTTCTGCTACAGGGCAGTTAGTTTTCATCTTTCTGCCTTTAGGTGTTACTATCTCTCCGGCTGTGACGAGGCGTCTAGGATCACCGTAGGTAGCTCCACGGCTACTTCTAGTGTTGCGGTTAGTTTAGGGTCCTGCAACCCAATAGTTTCCAGCTTGTCTGGTGTATTGCACTTTGCTATTTTTGCTATTTCTCCTCAGCTACCGAAACATAACAGTATTACCGGTCAAACTGAAAATTATTATTTATTGTTCAACAGAAGGGAAAAATAGTAAAAAAGGAAAAAAAAAAGGGAGTTGTCAGAATTTTTTTTTCTGTTTGTTGCATTTTTTCCCTCTTTTTCTCTGGGTACTGAGGAGGAATTTTTTTTTTCCTCAATGGAGTTTGCACAGTTGTTCGGCCGTGTGGAGCGGCTTGCCGCTGAGGTTCAGAGTATTGCTACCTATCTTGATAGCTTGCCGGTTGTGGAACCTAGGATCCCCATACCAGATTTATTTTTGGGGGATCGGTCTACGATGAACCTAATGTCACTGATCAAGCTGAAAAGACCTTGTTGGCATTAAATCAGGGTCATGAAGACGCTGAGCTGTACTGTCAGAAATTCCGAAAGTGGGCAGTCCTGACCAAATGGAATGATTATGCTTTGGCAGCCCTTTTTTCGGAAGGGTCTGTCAGAAAATGTAAAGGACGTTATGGTGGGATTCCCTGTTCCCTCTGGTCTCAATGATTCTATGTCTTTGGCTATTCAAATTGACAGACATTTGCGTGAGCGCAGAGGTATGCGTGAGATAGTGTTGCCTTGTGAGCCAGCTCCTGGGCCCGTGCAGTGTGATGGAATGATTTCTGGGGTTCAGCGTCATGAGTTTCGAAAGCGCAATGGGTTATGTTTCTACTGTGGTGACGCCTCTCATGCTATTTCAGTCTGCCCTGGCGGGGAAGTTTTTTTGCGCGCTCAGTTGTCTTGGGTAGCGTTCAGACTAAATTTCTATTGACTGTTACCCTGATTTGCTCCCTGTCCACATTTTCAGCTCAGGCTTTTGTTGATTCAGGAGCAGCTATTAACCTGATGGATTTTGACTTTGCCAAACGTTGTGGGTTTCCCATGATACCCCTGCGGAAGTCTATTCCTTTACTGAGCATTGATTCTACCCCTTTGGCGGAGAATAAACCTCAGTTTTCTACTCAGTTGATAATGAGGGTTGAACCAGATCATCAGGAGAGTTGCACATTTCTGGTGTTGCATAATCTGCATGACATTATTGTACTGGGTTTCCCTTGGTTACAGACTCATAATCCTGTTTTGGATTGGAAATCTGTGTCTGTGATCAGTTGGGGCTGCCAATGTGTTAATACTGACACTCCTGTTTTTTATGCCTCTCCCCAGTCTCAAGATGTCCCTGACTTTTTGACAGATTTTTCTGATGTGTTTAGTAGTGTTGAGCCACCCCCGTAGTGTTTGAGTTCGGTTCGACGAACACCCGTATGTTCGACGAAGTACTGTTCGTCGAACACCGTTGAACACCGTTAAAACCAATGGCAGGCAAACAAAAACACATATAGTCTGCCTATAGAGGCCTATAGGGAGTCCATTACACAATATGGAGTCTGCATATGAAGGTGCATTATACAATATAGAGTCTACCTATGGGGGGAGCATTATACTTTATAGATCTGCCTTCGGGGGTGCATTACACTGTGTAAAGTCTGCCTTTGGGGTGTTCACTATACAATATAGAGTCTGCCTATGGGGTGTGCATTATACTATAGAGTATGACTATGGAGGGGTGGATTAAACTATTTAGAGTTTGCCTATGGGGTGTGCATTATACTATAGAGTATGCCTATGGAGGGGTGTATTATACTATGTAGAGTCTGCCAATGGGGGTGCATTGTACAATATGGATTCTGCCTATGGGAGGGTGTATTATACTATAGAGTCTGCCTATGGGAGGTGCATTATACCATATAGAGTCTGCCTTTGGGGGTGCATTATACTATAGAGTCTGCTTTTGGGGTACTCATTATACAATATAGTCTGCCTATGTGGGGTGCATTATACTATATAGAGTAGAATCTGCCTATGACGGTGCATTATACAATATAGAGTCTGCCTATGGGGGGGTTGCATTGATTACAGTGTAAAGTCTGTCTTTGGGGTGTTCATTATACAATACAGAGTCTGCCTATGGGGGTGCATTATACATTATAGAGTCTCACTACGGGGGTGCATTATACAATATAGATTCTGCCTATGGGTGGTGCATTATACTATATAGAGTCTGCCTATGGGGATGCATTATACAGTGTAGAATCTGCTTATGGGGGTGCATTATTCTATACAGAATCTGCCTATGGGGGTTGTATTATACTACAGTTAGAACTAGATAAATAAAATGCCGTAAAACATTCTCTCTCCTTTGGCAAATAAAAATTGTGGTAGTCCTAATTGATCTAAAACAGGAAAGGTTTATCTGAGTTCATGTCAGAATTTGAGAAAAACATGCAGATGTGTTTTTATATAGTATATGTAAACTTCTGGTTTCATACATAAGTATATATGTGTCTCTATAGTTAGATTTCATTTCTGTGGTAGAAAGATAAATAGTTTTGGATGATTACCATTGTCCTTTCATTGTCTGTACCATTGCATCCAAATAACCTGTTCACAATATCAAAGTATGTCATTGGGAGGGCGGAGTTTAAACAGTCAGTTTTGATGACATCACAAAGCACATAAACATCATAGACATCATATGACATCACAATTGGCATAGAATGAGGAAAGTGCAACACATGAGCCATCTTGTTTCATTAGAGCCTGACAGCCTGAAGGAAACAAGTCCAGGTAGGGAACTCTTCACTTATGACCTCACTCACAAATTGTATAGATGGGGGTTAGAAGAGGGATTCAGAACTGCATTATTCATCTGAAAATCTTATCAAAAAGCGCTATATCCTATGTCCTGTGATTATTATAATGATTCTATGATTAAAAAAAGTTATTGATCAGATTCTAAGGAAAATCTACACATTTGGGTTCTTTACTGAGCCAGTGTGAGCCCGGCCTAACAGGAGTTACCAATCTGGACCACCCCTTCCCTAAATGAGGGCTTGATGGCAATCAACTGATCATTGTCACTTGTCTTGAAGACCCTCAGCAATCGGCTGGTTTGGCCTTCTATGACACCCATGTGCTCTAATAAAAGCATATAGAAAGGGGTGGGCCAGTGAGACAACTCCACTTGGCGCCATTTTAGGTTAACTTTGCCATTAATGTGAAAACGTTATCATAACATAAATTTAATTGCAGACTGCTACAGTTCTCCATTGTCAGCTCTCTTGGTCCTGTTGGATCAGGGGTGACCGGGAACTGACGGTTTATCGTGATCAGGAATTGCAGTATGGCGTCCTGTGTTTTCCTTTAGTGCATAGAAAAGTAGGTGATACAGATTAGAATAAAAGAATGGAAATGCTTAGGTTTTAATATGCGTCATGACTCAAAAAAGAATGAGGCTGGTGGTTATTTGCGGCCTGTGATTTTGCTTTATTAATTCCACTCTTGATGTTGGAATCTTGATACATAACTCACCAGTGGCAGTTATTACGACAGGGCACATGACATCACAGGGCACATGACATCATAGATATCACATGACATCACAGGGCACATCAGATCATACATATCACATGACATCACAGGGCACATGACATCATACATATCACATGACATCACAGGGCGCATGACATCGTAGATACATATCACATGGACACATACACACAGGGCACAATCTAATTCACATGACATCACAGGGCACATCATCATACATATCACAAATCGGTTAACATGAATGGTATAAAAAGTTAATTATCCTGAACCACCTTGTGTCCCCAGAGGAAGCATCTTGAGGAAGACAAGTCCATGTAGGTAACTGCTTAATTAACACTAAGGCCTCATTCACACATTGTGTAGCTGTGGGGGGTTTGTGGTGACGTTTAGAACTGCACCATTTACCCCTAAAAAATCTCAGCAAACATCTCTGTCTTGTGTATTAGAATGATTCCTTAAATAGAACCTACCATTTAATCCTCTTTTTTGTACTGATAGGTGTTATGTCTCATCTAGATCAGATGATTGCTGTAATGAAGCACGGACAGATGATGGTGGCGCAGCAGGAAGGCTGAGCTGTAACAACGGAGAACGTAGCAGCACGATGGAAGCTGGAGGACCAGAACTGGAACCACAGGATATCATGAGCAGAATTGATTTAATGCCAACTGCGGTAATAGAGTTGCAGACTCCGATCAGGCACAGATCAGAGTTGCATTAGTTTTCCTCGGGCATGGAGAGGAGGAAAAAAAGGTTTCTCCACCTTCTGTATTATGTCAGTCTGTGAAAATCACACACTTAGATGTCATACAAGTGGGGTCCAAATTTTCATTATTCTAAATGGGTCCAAATTTCATGCGCCATAGACTTGATGCGATTTGATTGACACTGTGATCAAAATCAGACTTTTCTCTGATTTTATTTCATGGAGCTCTGAGTCTGAGCAAAATATCTGACGTTTGCACAGCCCCATAGAATATCATAGGTACGAGTGTTATCCGTCAAAACCACGGATAGCAAACTCATATATAATTATTTTACTCATTTACAAAGCGCCATTAATTCCACAGCGCTATGTATACATACTATATAGAAATAAATTAAATATTTATAACTAAAAATAGATATATTTATAGGTATATATTCACTCATATATATGCTCTCGATTTTCATAGACTGACAAAATGGAGAAACTTTTTTCCCCTCTCCACTCTGATCAAAGCCTGATCGGAGTCTGTAACTCTGGTGTAGTTGGTTGTATGGCTAGGTATATAGTTGGTTGATGGCTAGGTATATAGTTGGTTGTATGGTAGGTATAGAGTTGGTTGTATGGCTAGGTAAGTAGTTGGTTGTATGGTTAGGTATATAGTTGGTTGTATGGATAGGTATAGAGTTGGTTGTATGGTTAGGTATATAGTTGGTTGTATGGATAGGTATAGAGTTGGTTGTATGGCTAGGTAAGTAGTTGGTTGTATGGTTAGGTATATAGTTGGTTGTATGGATAGGTATATAGTTGATTGTATGGCTAGGTATGTAGTTGGTTGTATGGCTAGGTATGTAGTTGGTTGTATGGCTAGGTATGTAGTTGGTTGTATGGCTAGGTATATAGTTGGTTGTATGGATAGGTATAAGTTGGTTGTATGGCTAGGTATATAGTTGGTTGTATGGCTAGGTTTATATAGTTGGTTGTATGGCTAGGTATGTAGTTGGTTGTATGGCTAGGTATATAGTTGGTTTTATGGATAGGTATAGAGTTGGTTGTATGGCTAGGTATATAGTTGATTGTATGGCTAGGTATATAGTTGATTGTATGGTAGGTATATAGTTGGTTGTATGGCTAGGTATATAGTTGGTTGTATGTCTAGGTATACAGTTGGTTGTATGGCTAGGTATGTAGTTGGTTGTATGGCTAGGTATATAGATGGTTGTATGGCTGGGTATACAATTGGTTGTATGGCTAGGTATATAGTTGGTTGTATGGCTAGGTATATAGTTGGTTGTATGACTAGGTATACAGTTGGTTGTATGGCTAGGTATGTAGTTGGTTGTATGGCTAGGTATATAGATGGTTGTATGGCTAGGTATACATTGGTTGTGTGGCTAGGTATACAGTTGGTTGTATGGCTAGGTATATAGTTGGTTATATGGCTAGGTATATAGTTGGTTGTATGGCTAGGTATGTAGTTGGTTGTATGGCTAGGTATATAGATGGTTGTATGGCTAGGTATGTAGTTGGTTGCATGGCTAGGTATATAGTTGGTTGTATGGCTAGGTATGTAGTCGGTTGTATGGCTAGGTATATAGTTGGTTGTATGGCTAGGTATATAGTTGGTTGTATGGCTAGATATGTAGTTGGTTGTATGGCTAGGTATATAGTTGGTTGTATGGCTAGGTATGTAGTTTGTTTTATGGCTAGATATATAGTTGGTTGTATGGCTAGGTATAGTATATTATTTTCTGTTGGCTAATAAGATGCACGTAACTAAGATTCCTATTAGTTATGGTGTATATTGTATATCAGAGTGTCAGCTCCTAGGAGCAAGGTGTATATTGTATATCAGAGTGTAAGCTCTAGGAGCAGGTGTATATTGTATATTAGAGTGTAAGCTCCTAGGAGCAAGGTGTATATTGTATATCAGAGTGTAAGCTCCTAGAGCAGGGTGTATATTGTATATTAGATTGTAAGCTCCTAGGAGCAGGGTGTATATTGTATATTAGAGTGTAAGCTCCTAGGAGCAGAGTGTATATTGTATATTAGAGTGTAAGCTCCTAGGAGCAGGGTGTATATTGTATATTAGAGTGTAAGCTCCTAGGAGCAGGGTGTATATTGTATATTAGAGTGTAAGCTCCTAGGAGCAGGGTGTATATTGTATATTAGAGTGTAAGCTCCTAGGAGCAGGGTGTATATTGTATATTAGATTGTAAGCTCCTAGGAGCAGGGTGTATATTGTATATTAGAGTGTAAGCTCCTAGGAGCAGGGTGTATATTGTATATTAGATTGTAAGCTCCTAGGAGCAGGGTGTATATTGTATATTAGAGTGTAAGCTCCTAGGAGCAGGGTGTATATTGTATATTAGATTGTAAGCTCCTAGGAGCAGGGTGTATATTGTATATTAGAGTGTAAGCTCCTAGGAGCAGGGTGTATATTGTATATTAGATTGTAAGCTCCTAGGAGCAGGTGTATATTGTATATTCAGAGTGTAAGCTCCTATTAGCAGGGTGTATATTGTATATTAGAGTGTAAGCTCCTAGGAGCAGGGTGTATATTGTATATTAGAGTGTAAGCTCCTAGGAGCAGGGTGTATATTGTATATTAGAGTGTAAGCTCCTAGGAGCAGGGTGTATATTGTATATTAGAGTGTAAGCTCCTAGGAGCAGGGTGTATATTGTATATTAGAGTGTAAGCTCCTAGGAGCAAGGTGCATTTATCTTTTCCCTTCCAGATCGACTCTTCTGAGATTATAATACATGCAGATATACAGCAATATGCAGCAGGACAGATGTGATCCAGGGAAATATCCGATCGCCACTACTGGGGTCAGGAAGGAATTTTTTCCCCCCTGAGGCAGAACTCTCCGGGGGGTTTCTTCGCCTTCCTCTGGATCTTGCGGTCCAGTGGCTCTCAGCCGCTCCTCAATGCCCACAGCTAGTTCTGTGGTCTGTATAGAGACTGACCTGAGAGTCATTGTGATCATGGTTTAATTTCTTAAAGGGCCGGTAATATTTTTATTACAGTGTTGCTTATTGCTATTCCAATAAAAAAATAATAAGAAAGAAAATAAAAGTGTCATGGGAGTTTTTTTTCTATTCACTTTCTTTTTACACAGTTACAGTGATGGGAGTGATCATTACTACCCTCAGTGCTCTACAAGTTGAACCAGGAATTATGGGGTCGCTAATTACCGAAGGCAGACAACATAAATCTCCACCCATTGTGGTATCGAAATGACAAGTCCTGTCCCAAGTTACATTAAAAGAGTTATGAGGCAGTGCCCTAAAATAGTATATATCCTACACAAAAAAGTACCCAATAGAAGATTGAAGACGGGGACACAGAGCTGCTGAATACAAGAGACACAAGCAGTGTCGGACTGGGGTGCCAAGGGCCCACTATTAACCATCTCCAGGGCCCCACTTTTACAGCTACATGCAAATGTGACATTATCCTCAATCACAAATTTATATAACAATGAACTGGGAAGATTTTTACATGAATAAGATGCTGCCTCTGTAAGTACATAGTGAATAAAGGATATTTTGCCAAGTACTGCTATATAAGAGGGTGATGGCCCACTAATGCACAGTGACCCACCGGAGGATTTATCCTGTTCTCCTGTGGGCCAGGTCAAGCCTGGGTATAATATGTGTAATATATGTAAATGCAATATGTTGTGTTTGTGATGGAGATCTGTGCAGCTACATACGGTAGGGACAGACATAGTTAAAGCTTAGGACTGGCCCATAGTGGGAGGGGAACCCCCCAGTAAAAGAGAACTACTTCCTGATAGTCAGATAGGGAAGTACAGTAGCCAAGGTCAAGTTCAGGTTGCAGTGGGCGCGGGCACTTATCATTCAAGGCAGTGGGAGGCCTTACTAGAATCTCTTGCGGACATTTCTGCAACATCCGGCGCCTAGGATTTGGTACAGATACTGCCAAGAGTGCCTTATCCTCTAGTGTAGTTAGGAAGCTGGTGTGAAGCTGCGTTAAGAGAAGGTAACAGATGCCCGATGCACTGAGGAACTGGACAGGGAATCCCTGGAAAACCAGTTAACATGAGGATAGTCCAGGAGGAACGGAGAGCGATGCTGGAGACATACTGTATTAAAGAAACAAAGAATAAGCCTTATTGTGCCAGAAACATGTTACAGTCTGATGAGCATAAACTGCCCAATAAATGTTTGCTTGTTACAATGAACTGTATGTTCCCTGAGTTATGTGTGGCGTCTCCTGAGGAGGGAGATCTGGAGAAAGCAGAGGTTTGCAGTCTACAGGTGAATGTGATGCACCCCACACTTGCCAGTAAGTTGGGACAGGGACCAGGACCGGTTTTAGAGAAAGTGGAGCCCTGGGCAGAAGTTTAAAGTGGGGCCCTAAATCATGGCTGCCACTAGGAATTTCGGGGCCCCATACTGGCAAAATTTTTGGGACCTCCTTGAGACTCCATCCAGGCTCCACCCCATCCCCGCCTCCACCCCTTGAACTGTCCACAGTCCCTCTGCTCTTTCTTGGAAAAACTCCACTTCTCACCAATCACACATTAACAGTTCCCATCAACAGATCACACATACAGCCAGCAGCTTTTGTTTTGGCCAAAAGATTTTTTAAGCCGCCACCATGACAAGGTAGACTCTTTTGGCCAGGCCCTACTCTATTAAACATTTGTTAAAATAACCAATACAATTTAGGTATATTTTTGTTTATTTTCAATTTTTAAAATGACCAATAATACCACATACAAAGAACAAATACCACCACACCATGTCCCGACTATATATTACCACCACATGACCAAATAACATCACAAACAAGGGACAAATACCACCGCACCATATCCATACAATATATTACCGCCACATAGTGAGCAAAGAATAGCACATACAAGAAACAAATACCGCCACACCATGGCCGGACAACATATTACCACCACGTAGTGAGTGAATACTAGAATACTGATCAGTAATAAAAAAAAACACAATACTAATATCACCATAAGTGCCATTATACACAGGAGATCTGAACTCAGTATGCAGTGTCTGCACAGGTAATACAGTGATCACCGGTGACATTATACACAGGAGCTCTGTATATAGTGTCAGTGTACAGATGATACAGTGATCACTGGTGACATTGTACACAGGACCGCTGTATGTAGTATACAGTGTATAATGTCAGTGTTCAGGTAGCACACTGACTCACCAGTGACGTCTGTAGGTGAAGTCCTTCATCTTCGCTTTTCATCTTAATTCAGCACAGACCGCCATCACTTCTTCCAGCCAGGGCTCATCTCTGCAGGAAATAATACAGTTATCTAGAGCACCGCTTGCAGAGCACATTAAATTTTTTCTCAAATTCTAAACTACACCAGATGAAGAAAAAAAGGCGACAGTGTCACTCTGCACAGTAACAAAACCGCCTCCCTCATTTAAAACAGTATCCTCAAAAAATAAAATAAATACATCACTGCAGTAATAATATCCCTTAATTAGCCTCTATGGTAATAATATCCCCCATCCTGGCCCCTGTGTGTCTCATTCCTGGCTCCAACCATATGTTCTCCCATCCTGGCACTGTATGTTCTCCCATCCTGCCCCATGTGATGTCCCATCCTGCCCCATCTGTCCCATGATCATGCCCCATCTGTACCATGATCATGCCCCATCTGTCTCCATCATATCCATCCTGCCCCATGATCCTACCCTGTCTGTCTCCATCCTGCCCCATGATCCTGCACCATCTGTCTCCATCCTGTCCCATATTCCTGCCCCCATGTCTCCCATCCTGCCTCGTGTCTCCCATCCTGCACCCATGTCTCCCATCCTACCCCCGTATCTCAATCCTGCCCGTGTCTCCATCCTGCCCCCTGTTTCTCCAATCCTGCCCCCTGCCTCCATTCTGCCCCATGTCTTCAATCCTGCCCCCTGTCTCCATTCTGCCCCAGTGTCTCCAATCCTGCCCCCCGTGTCTCCATTCCGCCCCGGGCAGGATGGCGACACATGGTCCATGTGTCTTCATCCTGCCAGTGAAACATATTGCGGCTTGCTCTTTCAATAAAACAAAAAACTTTCTCCTTACCTGGCTGTGCTCCTGAAGCGATAATCCATCCAGGCGTTGCAAGCACACACTCACCGGTGAATGACAATGACGTCATACGCCAGCTACGTGCGCGCTGACGTCAGCTGCCAGCCTCCGATTGGCTAGTGGCTTTAAATATTGCCGTGCTAGCCCGCACGGCATTAGAGTAACTGAACCTGTGTCTCGGACGCAGGTTCAGTTACTGCATCGGCAGAATCTTGCCACTGGGGCCAGATGAGCAGAAGATATGGGGCCTGATGCGGGCCCCCTCTGCTGATAGGGCCCCATACACCAATCTGTGCAGTAATGCCCTGATAGCTGCCATGCCCTAAATGTTCACATATTGCACCATCACACAGACACATTTCTGTCGTATTTACATGCACGGAGTTCAGGCTGTTAAATGAGCCTGATCGACAATATTGAAGTCATTCGACGCTTGTTTCCTGGCCTCTTTACTCCGGCTGGGGAAGAATGATGGGGGCAGATACAGAAATCT
Source organism: Oophaga sylvatica (assembly GCA_033576555.1). Taxonomy (NCBI): domain Eukaryota; kingdom Metazoa; phylum Chordata; class Amphibia; order Anura; family Dendrobatidae; genus Oophaga; species Oophaga sylvatica. Next base: position 256,183,373 of record JARQOD010000005.1, on the reverse strand, counting down.
ACAAGTCATTAAACCTGATACACTTTCAGACTCCCTACACTCATCACTGTCCCTAATCTCCTCTTTTTCATGTCCTGATCTGGCTGTACATCACTACAATGAAACTCTCAGAAGCACCCTGGACCAAGTAGCACCCCTCACCCTCAGGACTTCCAAACACAGAGTTAAACAGCCCTGGCTCACATTGCAAACTCGATTTCTTAAGCGATGCTCTAGAAGTACCGTACGCCTATGGAAGAAAACTCGATCACCAGAAAACTTTATCCACTACAAATTTATGTTACGGACCTATAACGCAGCCCTTCACCTCGCCAAACAGCCTTACTTAACCACTCTAATCTACTCACTGTCTTACAACCCAAAAAATTTTTTGACACCATTCACTCCGTCCTCAGTCCAAACACACAGGCCCCTATCACTGAGGAACTGGACTCCCACGTTATAGAGAATATCTGTCAGGAAATCAGTTCGCAGCCATCAAGTGCCACAACTCCAATCCCTCCCCACATCTTCTCTGGCTCACTCTCCACATTTGATCCCATCACAGAAGAAGTCTCCAGGCTCCTCTCTTCTCGCCCTATTACATGCATTACTGACCCCATTCCCTCACTTGTCCTCCAGTCTCTCTCTCTTGTCGTCACTACCTAACTACAGTCTTCAATTTCTCCCTCTCTTCTGGTATTTTACCCTCCTCCTTCAAACACTCTATCATTACACCATTATTAAAAAAAAACCTCTCTCGACCCATCCTGCACAAATAACTACAGACCAGTCTCCAACCTTCCATTCATCTCTAAACTCTTGGAGTGCCTGGTCCACTCCTGCCTTACCCATTATCTCTTCACTCACTCTCGCCTAGATCCATCACAGTCCGGCTTCCGCCCCCTACATTCTACAGAAACTGCTCTCATCAAAGTGACTAACGACCTTCTGATAGCAGAACTTAACAGTGACAACTCTCTGCTCATTCTTCTTGACCTCTCTGCAGCTTTCGACACTGTTGACCACCATCTCCTACTCTCTATGCCCCAGTCAAAAGGCAAAAAGGATACTGCTCTCTCCTGGTTCTCTTACTATCTTTCTGACTGCTCCTTCAGTTTTTCGTTCGCTTGGCTCCACTTCCTTTCCTCTTCCTCTAACTGTTGGGGTCTCTCATGGCTCAGTTCTTGACCCATTTCTTTTCTCTCTACAAGTCCCCAGTTCGACAGACCATCAGCAGATTTGGCTTTTAGTACCATCTTTATGCTGATGAAACACAACTATACACGTCATCACCTGACCTTACCCCCCCCCCGCTGTACTACAGAACACCAGTGACTGTCTGTCCACAGACTCCAACGTCATGTCCACTCTCTATACCCCTCACCACACATGACAGCTGTGTTGCCACAAAAAAATTACCCTGAGGTTTAAGGCGAGATTACGCACCCCAATCACCACACAAGACAGCAGGCTTGCTGCGTGTCAGTTGTGCAGTACCGTGAGACCTATTCGCTGTGAACACAACATCACAACAGCACAAAAAATTGCCCTGCAGGGGTAAATATGACCCCCAAAAATAGCTGGGAAAACTGTCACTACTCAGTCCCTGACCTTATACTTTCAGCTCTGAAAAGAGCTTTTGGGTTTTACATAGAATTTCTGGATGATTTTCACAAACAAACAACACTCTCCCTACACTAGCTGTGTTCTGCATGTATTGTGCAAAAAATGATGGCGGCAGGGCTTATATAGAGCCTATGATTCATGTATGACCCTGGGTGGCCAGCCAATCATAGTAATGCCACAACCAAGAAGGCTGCGGCATTACTGTGATTGGCACATGCTGGGCGGGAGATCCGAATATTGCGAGGCAAGTAATGAAGTACTCGCTATGTTCCTAGTACCGCGAGTACTTCATTACTCGCCGAGTACGGAATGCTGGCGATTATACTCACTCATCCCTACTTGCACATTATCAGCTCTAAAAGTCACACCATCCTATACCATGGTTGTCCCATCTGTAATTTTCTATTACACTTCCTATATCTCCACATTGAACCCCCACCATGCTAACCCCTCTCCATATTGTGCCTCCATTTCATGCTGTCGCCTCTCCATATCCATTCTGTGCCCCTTTATACACTATGCCCTCTTACTGACAGTGGAGCGCCTGCCAGGGCCGCGGGGATACTCGGTACCGGGCCGGTTCTTAAGGGGATGTGTCACGGCAGCAATGTCCCGGTCCGTGGCCCTGGGCGTCCAATGAAAAGATGAATAAAGAGATAATAAAGTTTATAAGAGATAGCTCCTGATGCCACCTGTGGTATTCGGCAAGTGAGATGTTAGCCGACGCTGCAGATTCAGTCCGCAGGGGCAGTTGTTAATGCAGCAGAGTTGGTTCAGCTCTCCACAGGCAGAGCTATTCCCCAGGGCAGTGGTAATGTGATAGATGGTGCAGGTTGTATTGCAGGGCAGATGACGTAGCAATAAATTGAGGACACAGCAGTGTGCAGTCTTCACAGGTTTTACTCACAGTTCTGACGTTACAATCCCCAGCCAGGGATGCTGTGTCCTCAGGGTCAGTGGCCCAGACAGCTCTCAGGTAGCTTGGGGCGCACGTTGCCAGGGCTCCCTTTGATGTTCCTTTCCAGGCAGTCTCACTATACTGGCTACCACCTCTCCTGCCCTACGTATTCACACAGTGTCCTAAGCCAGCAGACTCGGATCTTGTCGGGTAACACCTGGATCCTATATGTCTGCCTTTTCAGCGAATTTGTTGGAAGTGGCTGCAGCACATGCAGATACTGCAGCCTCCGGTTTCCTAGCTGAGTCCTTAGTTTCTCCACTAGTTTTGGGGCCGGTCCCCTAACTGAGACCTGGACCATCCACTGACCACGCCGGTGGATACGTACCCTACGGATGCATTCCTCACTATCCATGCCCTTAGGACAGTGATGGCGAACCTTTCTGAGACTGAGTGCCCACACTGCAACCTAAAACCCAATTATTTATGATGAAGTGCCAACACGTGATAAATGCCCCATCATGATCCCCTTCATGTAGAAATGCCCAATCATGATCCCCTTCATGCAGAAATATGCCCAATCATGATCCCTTCATGTAGAAATATGCCCATCATGATCCCCTTCATGCAGAAATATGCCCAATCATGATCTCAAACATGAAGAAATGCCCCATCATGATCCCCTTCATGCAGAAATATGCCCAATCATGATCCCCTTCATGCAGAAATATGCCCAATCATGATCCCTTTCATGAAGAAATATGCCCTATCATGGTCCCCTTCATGCAGAAATATGCCCCATCATGATCCCCTTCATGTAGAAATATGCCCCATCATGATCCACTTCATGCAGAAATATGCCCCATCATGATCCCCTTTATGTAGAAATATGCCCATCATGATCCCCTTCATGCACAAATATGCCCCAATATGATCCTCTTCTTGTAGCAATATGCCCCATCATGATCCCTTCATGTAGAAATCTGCCCCATCATGATCCCCTTCTTGTAGTAATATGCCCCATCATGATCCCCTTCATGCTGAATATGCCCCATCATGATCCCCTTCTTGTAGTTAATATGCCCCATCATGATCCCCTTCATGCAGAAATCTGCCCCATCATAATCCCCTTCTTGTAGTAATATGCCTCATCATGATCTCCATCTTGTAGAAATGTAGAAATTCCACACCTCCATCATTTCCTCCACCCATCACCCATCATTGACCTCTCCCCACCACCATTGTTGCACTCTCCCCATCACTGGCCCTTTCCACATCACCGCCATCATTGGCCCTTTTCCCATCACTGGCCCTCTCCCCATCACTGCCATCATTGGCCCTCTCCCCATCACTCCCTTCATTGGCCCTCTCATCATCATTCCCATCATTGGCCCTCTCCCAATCATTGGCCCTGTCCCCATCACTGGCCCTTTCCCCATCACTCCCATCATTGGCCCTCTCCCCATCACTAGCCCTCTCCCCATCACCGCCATTATTGGTCCTCTCCCCATCACTCCCTTCATTGGCCCTATCACCATCACTCCCATCATTGGCCCTCTCCCCATCACTCCCATTATTGGCCCTCTCCCCATTACTGGCACTCTCCCCATCATTGGCCCTCTCCCTTCACTCGTCTTCTCCCCATCACTGCCATCATTGGCCCTGTCCCCATCACTCCCCTTATTGGCCCTCTCTCCATCATTGGCCCTGTCCGCATCATTGGTCCTCTCTCCATCACTACCATCATTGGCCCTCTCCCCATCATTAGTCCTCTCCCCATCACCGCCATCATTGGCCCTCTCCCCCTCTCCCCATCACCGCCATCTTTGGCCCTATCCCCATTATTGGTCCTCTCCCTATCACCGCCATCATTGGCCCTCTACCCTTCATTGGCCCTCTCACCATCATCGCTATCATTGGCCCTCTCCCAGAGTCTCTGCACCATGTCATTTTGACACCGGACATCTGTACATCTGGCCTCCTGATGAGCCCATGGGGCGAAACGCGTTGAGGCGCTACTATTGATGGTGGTGGGGTGACCATGATAAATGATGAGTATCGTTACGCATTTCTTATTAACATCATTTTATAATGGAGTTTCTCAGTGTATCCACATCATGATGAGGGGTGATTAGTATTATACGTACAGGAAGGCAATATATATATACCTATTCCCCATTTAGCACCATACCTGTAGGAATGTTATATCTGTACCTATCTCCTATTCGGTACATCGGGCATTGCTAGGGAAGGTATACATCAATTATATCTTGCTGCCTTATACATTTATCTTCAAATATTGCTATCCCCTAACATTACACTAAAATCAAGTGTCAATGACCTTCTCATGACGCCGATGCGTCTTATTTATTCCAGTCATTATATGCTCTAGTCATTCTTTCAGTGTGTTTATAAGTTCAGACTAGACTTTTGGTCCAATAGCTGACAATTATAGATTGCATCTTAGCTTATATTTGACTGTCTGGTATGCACACACATTTAGATTTCCCATACACTGGAGGAGCTTTGACTAGTGAGTGAACAAGTATGAGACTGTTCACATTCACTTGCATTAAGCTGTGGCACAAGAAGGCAGTTTTATCATAACTCCTGTTCATAAAAGGAGGCTGCTTTATACTAGCAGTGTTGTACAGCAGATCTGTGCCAATCTCCATTATACTTCCTACCACCCCGTGTGTTGTGAACTGTTTTTAATACTTTGGGGACTTAGGGTCACCTTTAATGTTAGCTGGTCTCTGTATTAATGTTAGGGGTCTCCCTACTATCTGGGTAGAGGTATCCCCTAAGGTGTAAGGGCCTGACAGGGACCCTAGGGTCAGCCCATCGTGGAGCGGGGGCACCACAATGCTTCCCCCTAGGGTGCCAACCTCCGCTGTTAGGCAGGTGACAGCCCAGACCTACATCAGGGACTCTAGGCTATCCCCATAGCTTTTAAGTTAGGAATACACTTTGTTTTTTGTTTTTTATATCACGGTTGTTTTTGGGTGCTACCCATTGAGGTATTTTATCAATAAAGGATTGCCTATAGGGCATGATTCTATGATTTTGCTCTCCCATCACCGCCATCATTGGCCCTCTCCCCCTCTCCCCATCACCGCCATCTTTGGCCCTCTCCCCATTATTGGTCCTCTCCCTATCACCGCCATCATTGGCCCTCTACCCTTCATTGGCCCTCTCACCATCATGGCTATCATTGGCCCTCTCCCCATTACCGCCATCACTGGTCCTCTCCCCATTACTGCCATCATCTCTCCACAGTGGCCACACTCAGAACACACACACAGCAGCTTCACAGGCACAGCTGCCACACTTACCTCTCCGCTCTCCGGGCGGCATCCTTCCTCTCACTTCCTGTCAAACATTTAGCGGTGCTGCCGGCCGCTGCTGGATGACATCATCTTTCAGCTCGCGGCAGCACCGCTCAGTGTGTGAGAGGAAGCTGCAGTCCCGAACAAGGATGAGGTGAGGCCGCATGCCAGCTGAGAGGGCTCTGCGTGCCCTCTCTGGCAAGCGTGCCATAGGTTTGCCATCACTACCCTAGGACCTCTTTTTCCTCTCGTCCTCTGGAGTCTCTCTCTCTCTTTCGTCCTTCTTCCTCTGTAAACTGTGGCCTCTGTTCACACAGGATGCATTATAGTTAGCACTGGGCAGCCCGCCATAGGGCATCATTAATAGGCTGTAAGCCAGATGCTCTGCATCCTCTGTGTGTGAACACTGCCACATACAGATTATATTTGTTTGCACTGGTGTACCAAATGGTCAATCCCTGATTGTAGGCTGGATGTCTTATCTGTATTACGGCACCTGTGTAGCCGGGTCCGCTGCACTCTGTTAGTACATTTGTCTTGAGGCCTAGACAGGTAAGCATCTCTGCCTGTTTTTTGGTGCTTCTTCATTTCTTGACCCTGCACAGCCCCTCATTTTATTCATCCCATCTGCACAACCCCTCAGTTTATTGCCCTGTCTGCACAGCCCATTTATTCCCCCATCTGCGCAGCCCTCGTTTTACCCCCTCTTCACAGTCCCTCAGCTGATTCTCCCATCTGCACAGCACCTAATTTTTATTCCCTTATCTGCACAGACCGTCAGTTTATTCCCCCATTTGCACAGCTCCTCACCTCATTTTATCTCCCCCATTAGCACAGCCCCTCACCTCATTTTATTTCCCCCATTGGTACAGCCACTCACCTAATTTTATTTCCACGTCTGCACAGCCCCTAATCTCATTTTATCCCCTTTATCACCACAGCCCTCCACTCATTTTATTCCCCCCATTAGCAGAGACCCTCATCTCATTATATTCCCCCCATTAGCACAGACCCTCATCTCATTTTATTCCCCATCTACACAGCCCTCATCTCATTTTATTGCCCCCCATCAGCACAGCCCCTTCACTCATTTTAACCCCCATCTACACAGCACTTCCCTTCATTTTATGCCCTTCTGCACAGTAATATAAGAATTAAAAAAAAAGCTCATACTCACCGAATCCAGGCTCCCAGTCTACCATCTCCTCCCTGCAGCAGTGAACGCTGGATGGTGCCATATCACTGCGCTGCGCCATCCAAATTCCCCTGCGCGTGCATCTTCTCCACCAAAGCGCAGTCCATATGTGGCCTGTGTCTTGCTGGAGATCCTGGTGGAGCAGGGGTGATGACAGTTACTCTGCTCGTGTCCCATGTGGCACACACAGCGCATGGAGGGAGTGATGGTCGGTGCGTAGGATAGAGAGGGGTGAGTGGTGTCAGTGGCTGACATTGCTCACATCCATGACTGCGCACCCCTCGGGTAGGCAGGAGGAAGAGCTCTAGGCAGGTGCTTACCCTGACTACCCCTCATCCTAGCCAAATGTGGGTTATTGTCTACCTGCCCTCTGTGATCTGTCATCTACCTGCCCACTGTGCATAGTGCAGGGATCTGTCACTCCCTACCTGCCCTCCATGTGTAATGCAGGGGTCTGTCACTATCTACATGCCCTGCATCTGTAGTGCAGAGGTCTGTCACTCTCTACCTGCCTTCCATGTGTAGTGCGGGATCTGTAGCTATCTACCTTTCCTCCATGTGTAGTGCAGAGTCTGTAACTATCTGCCTTTCCTCCATGTGTAGTTCGGGGTTTGGCACATTCTAACTGCCATCCATGTGTAGTGCAGGGTCTGTCACTGTCTACCTTCCCTCTATATGTAGTTCGGGGTTCTGTCATTTTCAACCTGCCATCCATGGTAGTGCGGGGTCTGTCACTCTCTACCTACCCTCCATGTGTAGTGCAGCGGTCTGTCGCCCTCTACCGGCCCTCCATATATAGTGCAGTGTCTGTCACTGCCTACATGCCCTCCATGTGTAGTGCAGGGTTTTTTCACTCTCTACCTGCCCTCCTTGTGTAGTGCAGCGGTCTGTCACGCTCTACCTTCCCTCCATATATAGTGCAGGGTCTGTCACTGCCTAATGCCCTCCATTTGTAGTGCAGGGTTTTTTCACTCTCTACCTGCCCACCTTGTGTAGTATGGGGTCTGTCACTCTACCTGCCCTCTGTGTGTATTGTGGGGTCTGTCACTCTCTACCTGCCCGCTATGTGTATAACAGAAGTCTATCACTCTCTACTAGTGTTGAGCCACCCCCGTAGTGTTCGAGTTCGGTTCAGTTCGACGAACACCCGTATGTTCAACGAACTGTTCGTCGAACACCGTCGAACACCGTTAAAACCAATGGCAGGCAAACAAAAACACATAGAAACACATAGAAAACACTTCAAAGGTGTCCAAAAGCTGACAAATTGCTCAGAAGACACAACTAACACATGGAAAAATGACAAGTACATATAGTCATGCGAAAAGAAAAGAGGTGGAGGAGTCATACCCTTCTAAAACCAAAAAAGTGAGAAGCCGACACAGCCAGTCCATTCGTGCCCATGCGACCTGCGTGTCGCTGGGTGTGTGTCAGAGCTGCGGTGGACCCTGACGGCCAGCCACCCTCTTCCAATACTGGTGCCTGGCTGCTGGTGGGTCGAGCGAGCCCCCTGCGGTGGAGACAGGTCTAATCATTTTAATTTAAATTGTCTCTCTAATTTGAATGAGTACACTTTAAATCCTTTTACAAGGATCTATTGGAGGGCAAGTCTCATGCCAGCAGCCACGGTAATTCCAGCTGCAGTAGCGTCCAGTAAAGCTGCTGTAGTTAAAAAGCTTTTTTAAGGATCGAGCTTGGCGGTCCACCGCAAGGCGTCCTACCACCAGTCACAGCCCCTGTGCCTTGAGGTGCCTCCCCGATGCTCTTCACTGAGTGTCCTGGGGGCCCGAAGCATTTCCTTTGAAAAAATTAAGTGTCCAAACTACAGGTGGTGTAGCTTGCTTAACAGCTGGGTTAATCCGCTGACTAGCAGACATTGCTACTAGGCCCAAAGTATTGCTTGGGCTAAGATGCAGTTAAAAATTTGTAATTAGATACTCTCGTTGGATGCTGATAAAGCATTCCATAGAGTCTCCTGGCAAGCCATATATTATTCTCTTAAAAAGTTTGGGGTAGGGGACCCTTTATAGCCAAAATCATGGCCTATATCGCAATCCGTCAGCTAGGCTGAAGATAAATGGAACATTATCATCACCTTTCATAATCACCAATGGGACAAGGCAGGGATGTCCTCTGTCGCCTCTCTTATACATCCTAGTGATGGAGCACCTGCTCTCATCAATTCACGATAACCCCAATATTAGGGGTATTGAGGTGGGAGGCACCAAGTACAAGTGCTCTGCATTTGCTGATGAATGATGTCCTAGTATATATTACTCAACCACATATATCCATCACTGCTGTTATGGCTGAAATAGATCACTTTGGTACATGGTCAAATTTTAAAATCAATGCAGCGAAGTCTGAGGCCCTCGATGTTTCCCTCCCCAAATCCATACAGGATTCCATCCAGTCCAACTTTCCCTTTGCCTGGCCCTCACAGGGTATCAAATACATAGGAATTCGTATTCATAGACACCTCTCCTGTCTATTTTTTCTTAATTTTGGGCCCTTTATTGAACAACTCCATAGAGATCTTACTTCTTGGATGGTGAAGGATTTTTCCTGGTTCAGCAGAATAAATATACTAAAAATTAACGTCCTACCTAATAATATAAAATCTTTATTTTTATATAGCGCTAACATATTCCACAGCGCTTTACACAGTTTGCACACATTATCATCGCTGTCCCAAAGGGGCTCACAATCTAGATTCCCTATCTGTATGTTTTTGGAGTGTGGGAGGAAACCCACGCAAACACAGGGAGAACATACAAACTCATTGCAGATGCTGTCCTTGGTGGGACTCAAACCCAGGACTCCAGCGCTGCAAGGCTGCAGTGCTATCCACTGAGCCACCGTGCTGCCCTACCTAAACTATTATACTTCTTCCAAACCATTCCGTGGTAATTCCCTCAAATTTTTGGAAAAGACTACGCAGTAGCTTTTGCAGATTTATCTGGGCAAGTGGGTGTCCACGCATTCGGGGGGACGTTCTGATCAGACACAAACTAAAGGGGGCCTTAGCCTTCCGGATTGTAGAAGGTATTACATGGCAGCAGTACACGCTAGAATCCTTGACTTCTTCCATCATTCGGAGGGGAAATTGTGGGTCAAAATAGCTCAATCCATTTGTCCTAAAGCTCTTACCACTTTCCCATGGTGCGCCCATTTAATTGTCCCCTCTCTTGGCCTCATGTCATATAGTACTTATGCCACTGCTTTGGCTTTGAGATCCCAAAAAAAAAGATTATCCTCAATCAACCCCCAGGGCCACTTGCTCCCAATTTCAGATAATCCAGATTTCCCACCAGGACTATCTGCAAATAGATTTCTCGGTTCAAATAAATCCCATCCGATATTATTTTCTCATGTTATCTCCAATACTTTGCTGCTCCCCCTCAATGACTTGTTACAAGGAAGAGCCACTTCCCCGAAGGCAAATTTTGAATATAGCCAGTTACAACACTTCTATTCAACTGTGAAGAAGCGCACACATCTTCATAGAGATCTCACAAACTTTGAAAAATTGAGCCTATCATTGTCACCCCCTACACACTCCATCTCCCTACTGTATAATTTCTCATTGCCCAGGTAACTGACAATAGGGCAGGATTCTGCGGTGCATGGGAAAGGGAACTGGGGAAGTCCTTCTCTGACTCACAATGGGATAAATGTTTCTTCCTAACACATAAAACCTCAATAGGGTCCAAAGCTCAGGAAACCTCCTTCAAAATTATCTCTAGATGGTACCAGGTACCAGCAGTCCTTCATAGATGGTATCCAGTGGTCTCAGATAGATGTTGAGATGTGGGGAGGGGAAGGGACAATGTCACACATATGGTGGGCATGCCCTGTAATAAATGCATTTTGGGCAAAGGTGGTTCCCATGATTGAGAAAATAACTGGTTTGACTATCCCTAATACTCCAGAAGCCCTCCTTTTATCAATGTTACCAATAAGTAAACGTAGTTATAAAAGGTCATCAATAGGCTACCTAATACAGGCGGCTAAGAATGTCATTCCACGACACTGGAAAAGCAGAGACCCACGCACTGTGGAGGAATGGTTTGCGCAGATCTCCCTCCTTAATAGGATGGAGCATCTGATTGCCATCTCATCGGCTGATGTTGATAGATACTGTGTGATTTGGAGGAATTGGATTGATTTGCAAAACTCTGACGCCTACCATCTAGCCCCCAACTAAAGTTATCCGTGATGTCAGCACAACAATGATCATAATCGCACTCTATTGATTGGTGGTTTGCCGTAGTCCGCTCCCTCTCTCTCTATCTTTCATATGGAAAAAAACATGCTTGATCTGGATATTGATGGAAAACCCTTCCTGTACCCACCAATGTTCTGTCGTTATGCATAGTTTTATAGTTATACTACGCCTTTTACTATGTATATTGTATTTTCTTGTACTTTTTCACCACAAAAATAAAAAAAAATTGAATTTGAAAAAATAAATTGTAATTAGATCTACAGCCAGTAACTAGTCCGCTGACTAGCAGACACTGAAGCTTTGGAGTAGACCTCTGATTCCCAGGCTATAGTATGAGTAAACAGCTCTTCAGAGTCAACCATCTGTGTTACCACAAGCCATAGTGTATGTAGTTTCTTACGGTTAAAAGGGGGGGAAAGACCCAACCCACCTGTAATTGACGATGCCAACGTCATGTAAAACACAGCAAGGGGACTCCAAAAAGAGTCTCCATTTTTTCAAAAAATTTGGGGCACAGACACCACTTAAGTGGCATCAATTGCCCCAGAGTTGCTTAAAACGGTTGGTGAGGTGATTTTAACAAATCCTCAAGCTTTTACTCTCCCCAGGATGTAGAAAAAGGGTAGAAAAGTCCTTGTGGATCCATGATTTGTTCATCTTTATGAACGTGAGTCTGTCTACATTGTCAGTGGACAGCAGCGTGCACTTATCTGTAAGCACACCACCAGCAGCGCTGAACACACGTTCAGAGAGAACACTGGCTGCGGGGCATGACAAGATCTCCAAGGCGTGAGTGGCGAGCTCCGGCCATTTATCCAGATTGGAAGCCCAAAAGAGCAAGGGTCCAGTGACACAGTCATGGCTTCGATGTTCAATTGGAGATACTCCTGTACCATCATCTCTAGGCGTTGATTATGTGTCTGACTTCTTGTCTCCTGCGCCTTGCAAAGGATGGGCTAAAAAAGTGGTGAAAGGATTCCGCAAAATTGCTGTTAACACCAGCAGATACTGTGTTTCTGTTACGGTTTGAGTGCTGAAGACTCGACAGTCCCACGATTGGCAAGTTAGAACAGTGAGATTCACTACGTGCACCACTGGTGTTTGTGTGAAAAGCACATGTAGGATTCTGCAATAGTCTCTGCTGATACTCCTGCATGCGTGAATCTCTTTCTATGGCAGAAATTATTTCGGAAGATTTACTTTTGTACCGGGGATCTAAGAGTGTGGCTACCCAGTAGTCAGGATTATTTCGAATTCTGACAATTCGAGGGTCATGTTGCAGGTAGTGCAGCAAGAAGGCACTCATGTGTCTTGCGCATCCAGGAGCACCAAGTCCCTGTTGTGTTGGTGGAGAGGTAAGAATCCTGCTTCCTTCCTCTGCCCTCTCCCCCCAACCTCGTACAACAGAAATGTGGATCAAGGTCTCCCTCATCTGATCTCCCTCATCGTCCTCCACTTCTTCCTGGGCTCCTGCACCTTCCTCACTAGTTTGGCTGCTACCATGCGCACTGGTTAATCCCTCTCCCCCACCCTCCCATGCCTGCCTCCTTGGTGCTGCCGACCGTCTGGACCTTGCAGATTGTAAGCCCTTCCGCATACAACTCATCCTCCTGTACTTCCTCCACCTCCTCTTGTTCCACCACCTGACTCCGAATTATGTTTAACATGTGCTCCAGCATGTAAATCACGGAATAGTAACGCTGATATGGCATCGTCAGCACTAAACATCTTCCTCGCCATTTAAAAACTGTGCAGAAGGGTGCATAGGTCCCTGATCTGAGACCCCTCCTCCAGCGTGATTTGCCCCACCTCTGGATCTCGTTGGCCCAGGCTATAAGTAAGAACGTATTGCACCAGGGCTTGTCGGTGCTGCCACAGTTGCTGCAACATGTGCAACGGGTGTTGAATTCCACCGTGTTGGCACATCGCATTTTAGCCGGTGAAGTGGCAGGCCCAACGACTTCTGTAGTGATGTAAGTCGCTGAGCTGCGGGATGCGAACGGCGAAAGTGAGCACACAGCGACCGTGCCCTCTGCAGAAGGCCATGTAGTCCGGGATCGTGGGCTAAAAATTGCTGGACAACCAGGTTCAACACTTGAGCCATACAAGGCATGTGTTGTGACATTGCCCCGGCGAAGGGCCACACCCAGGTTTGCTGCATTGTCGCACACGGCCTTCCCTGGTTGCAGGTCCAGTGGAGACAACCATTCATGAAACTGGTTCTCCAGAGCTGACCACAACTCCTCAGCTGTGTGACTCACATTTCCCAGACATTTCAACGTAAAAACTGCCTGATGACGTTGAGCCCTGCTGCCAGCATAGCAAAGAGGTGTGCAGGATCCCTTCTGAGCAGTTAGAAAGCTGGTGGTGTGACCTGACAGGCTTTGGGTGCAGGTGGAGAACCAAGAGGAGGTTGAGGAGGCAGAAGCAATGGAGGAACTTCGAGATAAAGAGGATTGACACACAACTCGTGGGGATGGCAAGACTTGGACAGCAGCCCCTTGTGCTGCTGTCACCATAGTTACCCAGTGCCCAGTCAGCGACATGTAACGCCCCTGTCCATGCCTACTCGTCCAAGAGTCTGTGGTGAAATGCACCCTGTCACATACTGAGTTTCTCAAAGAAGCAGTGATGTTGTGTGCGACATGCTGGTGAAGCGCAGGCACACCTTTCTTTGATAAGTAGTGCCGACTGGGCATCTGGTACTGGGGCACTGCGACGGACATAAGGTCTCGAAAATCCTCTGTGTCCACCAGGTGGAAAGGCAGCATTTCTGTAGCCAAGAGCTTGCAGATAGTGAAATTCAACCTCTTAGCTTTCTCATGGCTAGGAGGAAATGGTCTTTTACTTGTCCGCATCTGAGGGACCGAGGGCTGGCTGTTGTGCTTAGACGGGGTTGAGTAGGGTGTCCCCGGACATCTGACGGTCTGTGAGGAAGATGAGGCGCAAAAGTTAGGTTGCCTGATCCAAAGGTGGTGCTCTCGATGTCGGAGAGTGCTCAACACCAGCTGGTGTTTCCACTTCCAAATGAAATGATGACCAGCCAATCAGATTGTCTGTTGCGGGTAAAGAGGTGCCAGGTCTGAGTCTCAAAACAGGTCTGACTGCTGTCCCTCCAGTCACAGAGGATGAAGAGGCCGCGGTCGCGGATGCACAAGATGGGGCAGAAGGTGGTTTGCCCAGCCCGCTAGGCCGAATTGTAGCACAGTGAGCTTGCCACTGCAACTTATGCTTCATATCCATGTGATGGTTCATGCATGAAGTACTCAAACTATGGATTTTTTGGCCTCTACTTAGCTTTTGGTCACAAATGTTACAGATAACACGAGTTGGGTCATCCTTATCGATCTGAAAAAATGCCCAGGCTATGCAAGGCTTGGAACCCATGCGACCTGAAGAACCACCACGACTTGTGGTCAGAGGCAGAGTTGTGGTTGAGGATGCAGTTGGTGACGTGCTTCCACTACTATGTTTCTGTCTAGGAAGGCGCAACCTGACCTCGTCATCACTAGAATCCTCCTCCACCTCCTCTGCTGACCTCATTGACTGCCTGACTGTGGGTTGACAGTAAGTGGGATCTGCAACCTCGTCATCATCACCCTGTGTGTTCTCACACCCGTCGTCCTCAGAGCCAGCCTCTTCCTGCCCTGACAAAAAACTCAAGTTGTCGCTCAAATCAGGTATTTGAGTCTCATCATCGTCTTCCTCATTGCCTCCACCAACAGGAGTTACAGTTTGGGAACGAGGGTCTACATTATGCTCAGAACCTTCTTTATCTGGTCCTGGATCCGACTGAAAGATTCTGGGCATCAGTGCAGATCATTTCCTCATCTGGATTCCAGAAGCTGTGGAGACGACCTCTGATTCCCAGGCTATAGTATGAGTAAACAGCTCTGCAGACTCAAACCATTGTTCTACCCCATACTCAGACGGGCAGCTGGAGACTTGGGAGCTGTGAGGAAGCAAGTGCGATTGGGGTGACACCTCTGAGGACTGGAGTTTTTGTGATGTTGAATTTGAGGTGGAGGAGAGCCAACTTAAAGGAGCACTTGATATCTGTTGAAGCACCTGCTGTTTTTGTGCCTTATGTGGAATTTGTAGCGATGAGTGTGGCCGTAAGAAAAGGATCGTACCACATTGTCCACTAAAAGAAGTAGACATCTTAGTTTGGCTGGAAGATGGTCTTTCTTCTGCAATGTTACTGTTGCTTTAACACCTAACCCACGGACACAACCTTTTTTTCCCTTCCCAACACACCTATTCCCCTTTCCACCAGCAGCAGGTCTTTTGCCACTCATTTTGGTGGTTACCTAATTGACAACTCTGGAGTTGTTTGCCAAAAAACGATGGATGGATACCGAGCAGAGCTGAGTGGCCAATTTGTGGTACTAGCCCAAAAGGATTGGCTGGGTTAGAAGCAGTAAAACAATTTTATTAGATACACAGGTGGTGGAGCTTAGTATAAATGGCCTAATAGAATGAGTACCACACACTGCTACTATGCCCAAAATTATTGTCCAGCCAAGATGCAGATAAAAATTAGTAGTTATTTCAAAGCTGGTGGAGCTTAGTATAGATGGCCTAATAGAATGAGTACCACACACTGCTACTATGCCCCAAATTATTGTCCAGGCAAGATGCAGCTAAAAATTCGTAGTTATTTGAACGCTGGTGGAGCTTAGTATAGATGGCCTAACAGAATGAGTACCACACACTGCTACTATGCCCTAAATTATTGTCCAGGCAAGATGCAGCTAAAAATTCGTGGTTATTTGAACGCTGGTGGAGCTTTGTATAGATGGCCTAATAGAATGAGTACCACACACTGCTACTACAGTTATATAAAAGTTTGGGCACCCCTATTAATCTTAAGCTTAATATTTGATAAAAATTGGTGTTTTTGCAACAGCTATTTCAGTTTGATATATCTAATAACTATTGGACACAGTAATGTTTCTGCCTTGAAATGAGGTTTATTGTACTAGCAGAACATGTGCAATCTGCATTCAAACAAAATTTGACAGGTGCATAAGTATGGCCATCCTTATCATTTTCTTGTTTTAAATACTCCTACCTACTTTTTACTGACTTACTTAAGCACTTTTTTTGGTTTTGTAACCTCATTGAGCTTTGAACTTCATAGCCAGGTGTATGCAATCATGAGAAAAGCTACTTAAAGTGGCCACTTGCAAGTTGTTCTCCTGTTTGAATCTCCTCTGAAGAGTGGCATCATGGGCTCCTCAAAACAACTGTCAAATGATCTGAAAACAAAGATTATTCAACATAGTTGTTCAGGGGAAGGATACAAAAAGCTGTCTCAGAGATTTAACCTGTCAATTTCCACTGTGAGGAACATAGTAAGGAAATGGAAGAACACAGGGACAGTTCTTGTTAAGGCCAGAAGTGGCAGGCCAAGAAAAACATCAGAAAGGCAGAGAAGAAGAATGGTGAGATCAGTCAAGGACAATCCTCAGACCACCTCCAGAGAGCTGCAGCATCAACTTGCTGCAGATGATGTCACTGTGCATCGGTCAACTATACAACGCACTTTGCACAAGGAGAAGCTGTATGGGAGAGTGATGCGAAAGAAGCCGTTTCTGCAAGCACACCACAAACAGAGTTGTCTGAGGTATGCAAAAGCACATTTGGAGAAGCCAATTTCTTTTTGGAAGAAGGTCCTGTGGACTGATGAAACCAAGATTGAGTTGTTTGGTCATACAGAAAGGCGTTATGCATGGCGTCAAAAAAACACAGCATTCCAAGAAAAACACTTGCTACCCACAGTAAAATTTGGTGGAGGTTCCATCATGCTTTGGGGCTGTGTGGCCAATGCCGGCACCGGGAATCTTGTTAAAGTTGAGGGACGCATGGATTCCACTCAGTATCAGCAGATTCTTGACAATAATGTTCAAGAATCAGTGACAAAGTTGAAGTTACGCAGGGGATGGATCTTTCAGCAAGACAATGATCCAAAACACCGCTCCAAATCTACTCAGGCATTCATGCAGAGGAACAATTACAATGTTCTGGAATGGCCATCCCAGTCCCCAGAGCTGAATATCATTGAACATCTGTGGGATCATTTGAAGAGGGCTGTCCATGCTCGGCGACCATCAAACTTAACTGAACTGGACATGCTTTGTAAAGAGGAATGGTCAAAAATACCTTCATCCAGGATCCAGGAACTCATTAAAAGCTACAGGAAGCGACTAGAGGCTGTTATTTTTGCAAAAGGAGGATCTACTAAATATTAATGTCACTTTTCTGGTGAGGTACCCATACTTATGCACCTGTCAAATTTTGTTTGGATGCAGATTGCACATTTTCTGTTAGTACAATAAACCTCATTTCAAGGCAGAAACATTACTGTGTCCAATAGTTATTAGATATATCAAACTGAAATAGCTGTTGCAAAAACACCAATTTTTATCAAACATTAAGCTTAAGATTAATAGGGGTGCCCAAACTTTTTCATATGACTGTATTTCCAGAGTCAGACAAAGACTCTCACAGGCTCAGTATGGATTACACCATAATATTAAAAGTTGACAAACTGTACTGTATCAGAAGCGTACAGCTGTATACAGTGTCGGGGTAATTTTAAATGTTCATATATATTTCAGTGTCAGTAAGCCAGTCCAGACTCACCGCTACAGGAAACTAGATGGATACAAGTACACATGGATAGTACAGTGATTGCAAAAATGTGTGAATTCCTAATCACGGTAATACCTCCCGGTAGAATTCACAGAGGCGATGCTGGCCCGCAATTATTTTCTCTGTGGAGACAGCGAAAACGGTTCTTTGTGAAGAAAGGGTTGCTGTATCACAATAGCGTGGATCCCATCACCGTTAGTCGTCTCCATCAAATTGTGATCCCAAGGAGAGATGTAGACATGGTCCTCACTGGCTATCATAATCAATCTGGTCACTTGGAGTGCAAAAGACAGAAGCCACAGGCCGTAGGCGATTCTATTGGATTGGCATGAGAGGAGACATTGAAAAATGGTGCCACGAATGTCCACAGTTTGTGATAGGAAAACTGTGAAAGCTGATCAGAAACCACTACTGCATCCGATTGTGAGTCGACGTCCATTAGAAATGATAGCCATTGATCATCTGGTAGAGCCAGCAGGACAGGGCATAGCTACGTCTTAACCATCATCGATCAGTTAACCAAATTTGTATTGGCTGTCCCTGTGAATATTTAACTGCCCAGACTCCACAGCGGTGGAGCAGGGAGAGGTAAGTATTGCAAGTGCTGGGGCCCTGAACAAGCGGGGGGGCCCACTCTGCGCCTATACTGGCACAGGGCTTCTCATAGTACGCCCTTGTGTCTGACGGCGAGTGGGCCCATCCCACCATCAGAGACACTTTTTTGTTCTGTGAGGGACCCTGTGCCAGTGCCGTCGCCCCAGAGTGGGACCTCCCACCTGCTCAGGGCATCGGCACTAGCCCGGGTGCACCAGGAGGTGACCCTGGCTCTGGGGGGGGGACAGCCCAGATAGAGAGGTGGCAAAAATGGCATAGGTTGAGGTGTGGTCTGGATGTTCAGCGGCTGCAAATGGAGGAATTGGAGAAGTCAGAGGAAGAGGAGGACAAAGCGAGCCATTTTGCTGGCAACCTATGTGTCATCAGGGGAAGGTGGGACAAAATCCTTTGAAACCCATGCATGGTTCATTTTAATAAAGGTTAGATCATCAACATTTTGTGTCGACAGATGGGTCCTTCTTTCAGTCAGGATTGATCCAGCAGCACTGAAGACTCTTTCTGATAGCACACTACCAGCAGGGCAAGCGAGCTCCTGTAAACCATATTGTGCCAATTCAGGCCAGGTGTCCAGTTTACAGGCCCAGTAGTCAAAGGGGAATGACCAGTGAGGGAGAACATCGATAGGAGAGGAGAAGTAATTTGTAACCATAGTTGACAGCTGCTGTCTCCTGTCTGTTGCTATAGATTGCTAATTAGCAGGCGTGTGAGCTGTCCGGGAGAAATCAGTCCACAACATGGTCATGAAACCCCTGTCTCTAATGTCACTTCGGCTGTGTGCACCACTAATACCTCTTCCATTTGGCCCAGGACGGCTCGTGGTAGAACCTGCACCGCTGCTGTTTGCGGGGAATGCCTCTAACAAATGGTTTACCAGAGTTGCTTGTTTGTTGGCCAATATTAGCTTGAGGTTCTCCTGTGGCATGATGTTCTGTAATTTGCCTTTATAGCGTGGATCGAGGATGCTGGCCAACCAGTAGTCCTCATCCTTCATCATTTTGGCAATGCGGGGGTCCCTTTTTGGGATCCGCAAGGCATAATCACACATGTGGGCCAATGTTCCAGGTGTCAGTGATGCACTGCCAGCGGTGGGTGGAGGAGCACTTTCTGCCAAATCCACATCCCTCCAGTCACGCATAACCCTGAACCTGAACTTGGAAAGCCAACATTTTCTCTTGCCCCCTTAGAAGCATCCTCCTCCCCAAAATAATCTTCCCCAATCCTCCTCCTCCTCCTCTTCCTCTTCTTCCTCCACCTCATCCAGGACAGTTCCCTGAGCAGACAATGGCTGAATGTCATCAAGGCTTCCCTCCTCCTCCTCTCCGCTACAGTCACCTGATCCTTAATGTGCGTCAAAGTTTGTATGAGCAGACGCATAAGTGGGATGCTCATGCTTATGATGGAGTCGTCTGCACTTACCAGCCGTGTGCATTCCTCAAAATACTGAAGGACTTTACAGAGGTCTTTCGGCTTTGACCACTGCACACCCGACAACTCCATGTCTGCCCTCAAACTACCTGCCCGTGTATTCTCCCACAAATGCATTACAGCCTGCCTCTGTTTGCACAGCATCTCAACCATGTGCATGGTGGAGTTCCACCTTGTTTGCAACGTCTATGATTAGGCGGTGCTTGGGGAAGTGGAGCGATCGCTGCAGCCTCTGCATACAACTGGAGTCTACGGGCGAGCAACGGATGTGCGAGCATAGTCTTCACACTTTATGGAGCAGGGCTGTTAACTCTGGATAATTATTTAAGAAGCACTGCACCACCAGGTTCAAGGTGTGAGCAGTCTGAGTTTTGCCAGAGCTATGGCCGCCACAAAATTACATCTGTTAGCACTGACAACCTTGCCTGGCTCAAGATGTATACTGCCCAGCCATGTCTCAGTTTCTCGCTGCAAGTACTGGGCCAGTACCTCCGCGGTGTGTATGTTGTCGCCCAAACACATCATTTGTAAAACAGCCTGATGATGCTTACCACTAGCTGTTCGATAGTGAGACACCTCGTGTGCAACACTGGCAGTTGCAGATGGAGTGCTCGTGCGACTTCCTCTGTTGAGGAGCTTTCGCTTCTGGAGGAGGAGGGTCGAACGCCTACAGCCAACGGTTGCCTATACCGTGGGCTAGGCTGCACTGTCCCACCGCCGCTGTCCCCTGTGGAGCCTGCATCCACCACATTAACCCAGTGCACAGTGATGGACACGTAACGGCCCTGGCCATGCCTACTGGCCCATGCATCTGTTGTGAGGTGCACCTTTCCACTCACTGATTGTTTGAGTGCATAGACAATACAGTCTTTCACATGCAGATGGAGGGCAGGGATGGCTTTTCTAGAAAAGAAGTGGCGACTGGATAGGTCATAGTGTGGGACAACGTAGGTCATGAGCTCTCGGAATGCTGCGCTTTCAACCAAACGAAAGGGCATCATCTCTAATGAGATCAGTTTTGCAATGCAGGCGTTCACACCCAGTGTACGCGGATGAGAGGCTGAGTACTTTCTTTTCCTAATCAGAGTGTCTGGTAGGGTGAGCTGGACTTGAGAGCTGCATCTGGTGGAAATATCGGTGGACATGACGGACTGAGAGAGGGTTGGTGATGGTGGTGGTGGTGATGGCCTACATGCAGTCTTTCGTTGCAAAAACATTGTGATTCCCTGACTGCTTTGGCCTTGCGATGACACCTCAACATTTCTTGCTGGTGGTGTGCCAACCGGTGGGCTTACAGTGGGGGAAGCGATGGAGCGTTGCTGGCTAACTTCAGTCGGAGCCGGTGCACATGTGCTTCCTGAATTTTTGAAGTACGTCCATGCTTGCATGTGCATGTTCAGAAAATGTCTAAGCATGCAACTGGTATTCAAATTTTTGAGATTTTTCCCTCGGCTAAAATTTCTTAGGCACTTTTTACAGATAACCTTTGCCTCATCACAAGGATTTTGGTCAAAAAAGTGCCACACTGGACTCTTCCTATTAAGGTATAAATTTTCAGGCCTGTGCTAATTTGACGTCTGGCCAACATGTCCTGCAACTCTTTTTTTTTAACACCTTTTTTGAGTGATACGGGCCTGCCAGATAACCCCTGCTGCGATGTCGATACCTGCTGCGGATCCTTCTCCTCTTTTGAGCTAGTGCCAGTGGCACCCTCTTCCACCAATAGATGCCAATCAGGGTCAACAACTGCGTCATCCATCATCTCCTCTTCAATTTCATCTGCACCTTCCTCTGTGTCACCGTGTAAGGTGGTAGAGTGAGCGGGAAGGGGCACCTGAGTTTCATCAGGGTCAGATTCTGGCTCAGTAGACTGCGAGGGCAATGTAGTGCTGTGGTTGAATGTGCCAGCACAATCATCTAGCAGTGGCTGTGCATCAGTGCACTCCATGTCAGATTCATCTTCGACTGGGGAATTCAAGATTTGACTTGATAACCCAGGCATGGTATGTGAAAGAGATCCATAGAGTAATCTGAAGTGTAGGCTGCTGCATCCTTCACTTTTGGTGGGGGTGAAGGACACAAGGAAAGGGGTTGGTCCAGACCAGAAGCCTTCACTGACGACTCAGTGCTTGCAGCTTTTGAAACTTCAGAAGAGGAGGAGATAGAGCTGGAGGCTCTTTCGGCAATGTAAACCAAAACCTGTTCCTGATGCTCCCACTTAAAAAAGCTGTTTACCTACTCCAAGAAAAGGGAGCCTTCCAGGCCTTCTGGAGCCAGACGATGAGGCAGGCTCAATACCTCCTGCCTTAGGTGCTATTGTGCTTTTGGCACTACCAGCAGATGCACCACCACTGCCACCATCAGTAACAGGTGGCCCCCCACGGCCACGTCCGCAACATCTTCCACCATACTTCCTCATGTTTGTGTAAATGTACCCAAAATAACAGCAGATATATGGTACAGTATCAGAAGCATACAGCTGTATACGGTGAAGGTGAAAAATTTTAATCTCCGTATATATTTGCGGAGTAACAGACACAGACTCTCACAGGCTCAGTATGGATTATACTAGAATATAAAAAACAAAAAAGTGTACAGCATCACAAGCGTACAGCTGTATACATTGTTGGGGGAATTTAAAATCTCCGTATATATTTCAATGGTAAGACACACGGTCACAGGCCCAGTCTGGCTAACACCAGAATATGAAAATCAGGAAAATTGTACTGTCTCAGTAGCGTACAGCTGTATAGAGTGTTGGGGGAATTTTAAATCTCCGTATATATTTTTAGCAGTAAGACACACAGTCACAGGCCCAGTCTGGCTAACACCAGAATATCAAAATCAGGAAAAGTGTACTGTCTCAGTAGCGTACAGCTGTATACAGTGTTGGGGGAATTTTAAATCTCAATTTATATTTCAGCAGTAAGACACACGGTCACAGGCCCAGTCTGGCTAACACCAGAATATCAAAATCAGGAAAAGTGTACTGTCTTAGTAGAGTACAGCTGTATACAGTGTTGGGGGAATTTTAAATCTCCGTATTTATTTTAGCAGTAAGACACACGATCACAGGCCCTGTCTGGCTAGCACCAGAATATCAAAATCTTAAAAAGTGTACTGTCTCAGTAGTAGTGTTGAGCATTCCGATACCGCAAGTATCGGGTATCGGCCGATATTCGCGTTATCGGAATTCCGATACTTAATTCCGATACTTTTTCCATATCGTATACCGGAATCGGAAGTTCCCATAATTCTTTGAGAGGCAATGTGATTTTAGTCAGCCAATGAGGAATCCTACGAAGTGTGGGCACATCCTGTAATGCTGCGGTCATCTTAACTAATGGCATGGCTGTGATTGGCTGCTGAAATGATGTCAGAATGCACTATAAAAGGCGCCGCCGCCATTTTAGCGTCACTGTGCTGTGAACTCAGTAAGGGACAGAACGCTACTCTGCTAACTCTGAGGGACAGTTAGATATTGCGATTTTGTGTACTACTGTGCTTGAGGCAGGCTAGTTTACCAACCGCTGTGTAAAGCTTCATTTTGCCAGTGTTGTTTTAACAGCTCTGTGCAAGGTGTGTGTGTGACAGTGCAGGTGACGCTGCAGTTTGCTCTGCATCCACCGCTGTTTGTAGGCATCTGCACGTGTCACTTTTTTTTTTTTTTATTTTTTTAGTGGAATTGGTGCAGCTCCATTATATTAGAAAAAAATCAAATCTATTAGTGTGACGTGCTTCCATCCGTATACAATACATTGGTTGCAAACACTATAGAACTACACAAAGGAGCTTTTCACAGATAGTGAATAGTTGTGTTTCAGTGTTCACTGCAGTCTGTGAGGTTTTGATTTTTTGAGTGCAGATCACGCTCCAGTTAGTTCTTCAACCACTGCCGGTTGTAGTCTGCTGAGCGTGTGTCACTGCCTCATCCTTCACATTTTTCTCTAATTGGTGCTGCTCCATTTTAGTGGAAAAAAATCTAATCTATTAGTGTGACGCGCTTCCATCCGTATACAATACATTGGTTGCAAACACTATAGAACTACACAAAGGAGCTTTTCACAGATAGTGAATAGTTGTGTTTCAGTGTTCACTGTAGTCTGTGAGCTTTTCATTTTGTGAGTGCAGATTACGCTCCAGTTTGTACTTCAACCACTGCCGGTTGTAGTCTGCTGAGCGTGTGTCACTGCCTCATCCTTCACATTTTTCTCTAATTGGTGCTGCTCCATTTTAGTGGAAAAAAAACTAATCTATTAGTGTGACGCGCTTCCATCCGTATACAATACATTGGTTGCAAACACTATAGAACTACACAAAGGAGCTTTTCACAGATAGTGAATAGTTGTGTTTCAGTGTTCACTGTAGTCTGTGAGCTTTTCATTTTGTGAGTGCAGATTACGCTCCAGTTTGTACTTCAACCACTGCCGGTTGTAGTCTGCTGAGCGTGTGTCACTGCCTCATCCTTCACATTTTTCTCTAATTGGTGCTGCTCCATTTTAGTGGAAAAAAATCTAATCTATTAGTGTGACGCGCTTCCATCCGTATACAATACATTGGTTGCAAACACTATAGAACTACACAAAGGAGCTTTTCACAGATAGTGAATAGTTGTGTTTCAGTGTTCACTGTAGTCTGTGAGCTTTTCATTTTGTGAGTGCAGATTACGTTCCAGTTTGTACTTCAACCACTGCCGGTTGTAGTCTGCTGAGCGTGTGTCACTGCCTCATCCTTCACATTTTTCTCTAATTGGTGCTGCTCCATTTTAGTGGAAAAAAAACTAATCTATTAGTGTGACGCGCTTCCATCCGTATACAATACATTGGTTGCAAACACTATAGAACTACACAAAGGAGCTTTTCACAGATAGTGAATAGTTGTGTTTCAGTGTTCACTGTAGTCTGTGAGCTTTTCATTTTGTGAGTGCAGATTACGCTCCAGTTTGTACTTCAACCACTGCCGGTTGTAGTCTGCTGAGCGTGTGTCACTGCCTCATCCTTCACATTTTTCTCTAATTGGTGCTGCTCCATTTTAGTGGAAAAAAATCTAATCTATTAGTGTGACGCGCTTCCATCCGTATACAATACATTGGTTGCAAACACTATAGAACTACACAAAGGGGCCTTTCACAGATACTGAACAGTTGTCTGCAGGGTTCACTGTAGTCTGTGAGGAATAACCACACTTAGGCCTTAACTTTTCTGACTTTCTTTATCAATCTACCAAGATGAAGAAGTCAGTGAGTAAGGCACGTGGTCGTGGTCGAGGCCGTGGATTTGCAGCAGGGAGAGGACGTGGGGATTCTGTGGCTGCTGCCGCACCCAGTGACACAGCATCCACCAGTTTTCCCCGTGAGCGTTCCTTTATGCGCACTTTTGTAGGAGCTCAGCGTACCCCCCTGCTGCGTGAAGAACAAATTGAAGCCGTTGTTGGTTGGATGGCAGCCAATGCATCGACTTCAATACCTTCCACCTCCTCTCAGGACCACAGCACTGTTGAACAACCATCAGTCTCTTCACCGCCTGCCAAATTGCCCAGGCAGTCAGAGAGCTCTGTACAGGAGCCAGCTGAGTCTCTGCTTCTGTTCTCAGAATCTGTTGGCTTGGAAACAGGGGCCCAGCCAAGCAGCATTCTGGAATGTGAAGAAGAGGCAGTATGCAGTGATGCGCAACAGCTGTGTCTCTCTGAATCTGAAGAGGCGGGTGAGCCAGTGCCGATGGTCAGCACACCGCAGAACGCATCTGATGATGATGAGACTCAGTTGCCAGTTTCTGTTGAGCATGGTGCTGGCCAGACCACCCAACAACAGCAGGTGTTGGAAGAGGGTAGTGGTGGAGATGATGAGGTCCAAGACCCAACATGGCGTGAGGAACAGGAAGGTGGTGGGAGCAGCTCTGAGGAAGAGATTGCACCAACGGTCCAAACAGTAGGGAGAGGTAGGCTGCAGACTCGCTTGCCTGTAGCCTCCAGTTTGGCACCCGTTCGGAGCAGTTCTCTTACAACAGCCAAACCGGGCGCTCCCAGGACTTGCTCTGCGTGGTCCTTTTTTGATACAGTTGCAGATGATATTTGCTATGTCAAATGCAAGCTGTGTAATCAAAAAATTAAAAGAGGTAAAAGTGTCAGTAACCTTAATACAACAAATATGTGGAAACATGTGCGGTCAAAGCACTTTGTTGAGTTACAAAGACACACTGGAGATGTAGGCCAACCTACAGCAGCACCTACATCTTCAGCTCCTGTTGGAGCCTCTTCCT
The DNA here is from genome assembly GCA_033576555.1 of Oophaga sylvatica. Lineage (NCBI taxonomy): Eukaryota > Metazoa > Chordata > Amphibia > Anura > Dendrobatidae > Oophaga > Oophaga sylvatica. The sequence goes on along the minus strand of JARQOD010000005.1, from coordinate 256,157,161 downwards.
CCAGTTCACACACAGCTGGTAAGGCTTCCTCAAAGGATAGCCATGGAAGAACCTCTGTCACTGTTGTCCAGAGACACAGTGTTATTCCACCCACAGGTGCAAGTTCCCTGTCATCCTCACACACCCAGGCCACAAAACAGCCATCGGTAGCACAGGCATGGGATAAAAGACGGCCATACTCGGCAAACCATCCACGAGCACAGGCTCTGAATGCTGTCATTGCAAAACTCCTGTCCCTTGAAATGCTGTCATTCAGGCTGGTGGAGACTGACAGTTTCCGTGAATTAATGGCATTGGCAGTCCCACAATACAATGTGCCCAGCCGATTTTATTTCAGCAGGCAAGCCGTCCCTGGTCTGCAAAAGCATGTTGAGGCAAAAATTAAACATGCGCTACTAAACGCCGTCAGTAGCAAGGTCCACCTGACCACCGATGCGTGGACCAGTACCCATGGCCAGGGACGATACCTTTCACTCACTGCCCATTGGGTGAATGTTGTGGAGCCGGGTACAGATCTTGCGAGTGGCGCTGTACGTGTTCTGCCAACTCCAAGGATTGCCGGAATCAAGTCTGTCCACATTGACTCCTCCTCCTACTCCAGTTCCTCAGAATCATCGCTGCAGGAGCCGTCACGGTCTACCTCCACATGGACCCGTGGACGCTTACCTGATGCGACCGATATGAGCACAGCCGTGGCCAAACGGCAACAGGCCGTTCTGAAATTAATTCCCATGGGGAATCGAAGCCACACAGCGCAGGAGGTCTGGAATGCCATCAAGCAGGAGAGCGACGTGTGGTTTTTGCCAGCGAATCTCCAGCCAGGTTTGGTAGTGTGTGACAATGGCCGAAATCTGGTGGCAGCTCTGGGCCTTGGCAACCTCACTCACATACCATGTCTGGCACATGTGCTCAACTTGGTCGTGCAGAGTTTTTTGAGGGACTATCCGGATCTTGATGCACTGCTGCACAAGGTCCGCCTAGAGTGCGCTCACTTGCGACGTTCCAGCATGGCCAGATCGCGCATTGCAGCTCTGCAACGCAGATTGCGCCTTCCTGAACATCGCATCATATGTGACGTATCCACCAGGTGGAATTCAACGTTACATATGTTGGAGCGGTTGTGTGAGCAGCAGCCAGCAGTTATGGAGTATCAGCTGCATCAGGCGCAATCAACACGCAATTTGCGCCGTCCACACTTCACCATTAATGAGTGGGCCACTATGAAGGACATGTGCCACGTTTTGCGTGCGTTTGATGAGTCAACGCGGATGGCGAGTGCAGATGATGCACTAGTCAGCCTGACTGTCCCCCTTATCTGCCTGCTTCAAAAAACACTGCAAGCAATAAGGGATGAGGTTTTGGAAGAGGTGGAGGATGAGGAGTCACAAATTCCATCACCTTCTGGAAAGTCAGCGCAACGTGGTTCCTCACAAAGGGCTGGGCAGGGCTCACTTTGTGAGGAGGATGAGGAGGAGGAGTCAATGGAGGAGGAAGACATCGCTCCAGAGGGAGGTACACAACGCTCTAGTCAGTATGTAGAGCGAGGGTGGGGTGATGCAGAGCAGGCAGAGATAACGCCTCTTGCAGAGGACAGCGTTTCTTTGCCAGTTGGGAGTCTGCAGCACATGGTTGATTTCATGCTGCAGTGCCTAAGAAACGACCGCCGCATCGCCCACATTCTCACGACGTCTGATTATTGGGTGTACACCCTCCTAGACCCTCGCTACCGGGACAACGTCAAAAGCCTCATCACACCGTTGAACCGGGAGCGTAAAATGCGGGAGTACCAAGACACACTGGTGCAATCCCTAATGTTCTACCTTACTGCCGAGAGCACTGCTGCTGCTACTGCTTTACAAAGCAGCTCTGTGCGTCGAGGCAGTGTAGAGAGCTCTGCAACAAGAGGGAGCACACGCAGTGCCTCTGCACAGGGAAAGACCAGTATGTTCAAAATGTGGCAAAGTTTTGTGGCAGCGCCACAAATGTCTACACCATCCGAGAGGGCTCCAGTCAGCGGGAGGCAACGTATCCGTCAGATGGTGACAGACTACTTGGCTTTGCCTCTCAGTGTACTCCCAGATGGCTCTTCCCCATTCAAGTTTTGGGTCTCTAAGCTGGATACATGGCCAGAGCTTAGCCAGTATGCATTGGAGGTGCTGGCTTGCCCTGCTGCCATGTATTATCGGAGCGCGTCTTTAGTGCTGCAGGTGGTGTACTAACAGACCGTCGCATGCGACTATCCTCCGATAATGTAGACCGGCTTACTTTTCTGAAAATGAACAAGGCATGGATCTCGCCAGAATTTGTCTGTCCGTTTTCAGATTAAATAACTGGTTCGCAACGTTATCCATGTCTCCTGTTATGTTCATCTTTCTACCACCTGAACTCTACTCCCTGGGCTCCAACACTGCCAGTTGCTGCTCAGAAGTGTCGTGTCCACAGAACAAAACACAAGCTCTACTGTTAGTGGGGTTCAGTAACGCCAGCTGTTCCCCTGCTGTGTCAACGGCAAGAAGTGTCCTGTTCCCGACACATGGACAGAAAAACACATGACCAACATGCTCCAAATAGGGAAGAGCCGTCACCCTGCTTGTTATGCTGAAAACATGAAATTGTGAAGTTTTGCAGGCCTAGAATGATAAATTTTTAAGAAAAATATGGACAAATAATAATTTGTCATCACAGCGCATATCTGCACATGTCTATTAGAAATGGTAACAAAAAATAAAACATAGTCTACTCTTCACATTTTTAAATTAATGCATAAAAGTACATTTCAGACTTATGAATTAATGCTTTTAAAGGAACTTTATCTGTACCTGTAAGATAATGCACTCAATGGATGTACGAATCATTACATCCTCATCATCATCATGACGAGTTTTATTTATGACAGACATTATAAAATACACATACTGATGCCAACTGTAACTTCAAACACCATATATGAAATGGCCAGCATGTAAACATGGTAATAATGTCCAATAATAAATTATTACATCTAGAAAGTGCATCATGCATACTGACAATAGGTACTTATACCTGCAAGTGCTGTTGAAACAACCACAAGAGATATAAATTAATACTGGTATATAGGTATCACAGTGCATAGTTACTCATGGACAATGTTGATGTAATACTGTATCTCAATTAAGTCAGCGTCAACCATTAGGCTTGTTAGTCTTGTACATTGTTAAAGAGGGAACGTAATTTTTTGGTTTGTCATAGGTGTAGTATTACACATTAAATTATTACTGCTGTATTTTTTTTGGCGTCCCTAGTGCGCAATAACGCAGCCTAACCTCACATTTGATAGTCAGCTAATTGCCACACGCTACCCTACCCTACGCGTGACAGTAGGAAGGTAGTGTTGACGGATAAAGCTTTGCGCAAACAGACATTCTTTTACCCTCTTCAACACTCTACAAGCAAAAAATGCATGATTTCAGCCGCAGACTTTATTGACGTACAGTATAACATCGGCATTACCCATCAGAGGCTGTCCACTGTGTGATACAGACATAGAATATACCTTTGCTATCCGTAGCCTTTGTTTCACCTACACTTGCAGGCACACACTTAAATTGTGACAAACAATGCCTAATGTTTTTTTAAATGGTTATTTTTTATTGTACATTATTGTGTCATCAATCACATTGATGAGTCCATGCTGGACATGTCATACATGCTATAGAAAGTTACGATTTTATGAACTTAAATAATTAAATTGTCTGTGACTGTCACATAAAATTTGCGATGATGATGATGAGTGACTATTACAAAATCCATTGTCTTCACTATGTTATAGTTTAACATTGCGTTCCTTAAGCATTATTCATAAAAAAAAAAATTTACTTTTATTCTTAAATTTACAACACTATATTTTGTTACCAATTTTTTGGGTGTTGTGTTGTTCCATTTATTTTTGGCATGTGCATATATGCGTTTAGATTTGTATTTTCTTTATTTTTCCTTCTTGAAATTAGAAAACATGTGTATCTTTGTACCGTGTTAGCCAGTAGATAGAAAAATATTTAGACTTCAGAGTCAGCAGTGGTTCATACCTTTTTATGGATAACTGAAAAGATGGAAACAAATTGCAAGCTTTCAAGGCTACTCACGTCTCTTCATCAGGGAAAGACTAACTAAAAAAATTAAGCATCACATATTTCTATACACAACAGGACACAGGAATATTGCAATAGGTAAGACAAGTAAGTGACGTGTATCAGAACTGTCATTATCTCACAGGGATGAACATAAATATTCAAACAGTTCCTAGATAAGGATAGAAAGTTTGATTGCCCTCTCATTGGCGTATTTTTTGGGGTTTTCATGACCCTGGAAGGGCATAGACGCAGATTCCTTAATTGATATAGAATGACATAAATCCATGTGATCTATTCATTCCATCACTAACAGTGTCAAAGGTCATGATGAGCTTATATTCTGAAACCTTTGTACGTTTCTCATATTTGAAGTTATATTTTAATAACAGTAATTCCATATCCATGATGCTATGACCGGGCGGGCATACAAAAGTCTTTTGCCACAGCTAAATTCATTAATTTATCTGTGATTGTGTGGCGCTGATAATTCATCCTTGTTCTCCTTTTGTTGCCGGTCTCCCCTCACTTGTCCCTCCCTCACTTGTCTTAGCTATTCCTGTGTCCTGTTGTGTGTAGAAATATGTGATTCTTCATTTTTGGCTTTACTCTTAGCCTGATGAAGACACCTGAGTAGTCTCGAAAGCTTTGAATTTGTTACCATATTTTCAGTTAGCCATTAAACGTTATCAACCACAGAGGACTGTCAAGTATAAATATTTTTCTATTCTTGTAATTGAAATTTATCATTTTATTGTTGTAGTAAAACTTCATTTATTCTTGTTTGAAGTACATACATTTGCAATGGCCACGTAACAAGGCAATAACTCAATATTTTATGCCTACACCCTCCTTGACCCTGGGCTCCAACACCGCCAGTTGTTGCTTGGAAGTGCTGTTAGCACAGTTAACACTTGCTCCTGTGTTACTGGGGTTCAGTAATGTCAGCTGTTCCCCTGCTGTGTGAACGGCAAATAGTCCTGCTGCCTCCACCCTGTTCTCTTCTCATCCCTGGGTTACAACACCGCCAGTTGTTTCTCGGAAGTGCTGTTAGCACAGTCTACACTTGCTCCTGTGTTACTGTGGTTCAGTAATGTCAGCTGTTCCCCTGCTGTGTGAACGGCAAATAGTCCTGCTGCCTCCACCCTGTTCTCTTCTCATCCCTGGGTTACAACACCGCCAGTTGTTTCTCGGAAGTGCTGTTAGCACAGTCTACACTTGCTCCTGTGTTACTGGGGTTCAGTAATGTCAGCTGTTCCCCTGCTGTGTGAACGGCAAAAAGTCCTGCTGCCTCCACCATGTTCTGTTCTCATCCCTGGGTTACAACACCGCCAGTTGTTTCTCGGAAGTGCTGTTAGCACAGTTAACACTTGCTCCCGTGTTACTGGGGTTCAGTAATGTCAGCTGTTCCCCTGCTGTGTGAACGGCAAAAAGTCCTGCTGCCTCCACCATGTTCTGTTCTCATCCCTGGGTTACAACACCGCCAGTTGTTTCTCGGAAGTGCTGTTAGCACAGTTAACACTTGCTCCTGTGTTACTGGGGTTCAGTAATGTCAGCTGTTCCCCTGCTGTGTGAACGGCAAATAGTCCTGCTGCCTCCACCCTGTTCTCTTCTCATCCCTGGGTTACAACACCGCCAGTTGTTTCTCGGAAGTGCTGTTAGCACAGTTAACACTTGCTCCCGTGTTACTGGGGTTCAGTAATGTCAGCTGTTCCCCTGCTGTGTGAACGGCAAAAAGTCCTGCTGCCTCCACCATGTTCTGTTCTCATCCCTGGGTTACAACACCGCCAGTTGTTTCTCGGAAGTGCTGTTAGCACAGTTAACACTTGCTCCCGTGTTACTGGGGTTCAGTAATGTCAGCTGTTCCCCTGCTGTGTGAATGGCAAAAAGTCCTGCTGCCTCCACCATGTTCTGTTCTCATCCCTGGGTTACAACACCGCCAGTTGTTTCTCGGAAGTGCTGTTAGCACAGTTAACACTTGCTCCCGTGTTACTGGGGTTCAGTAATGTCAGCTGTTCCCCTGCTGTGTGAACGGCAAAAAGTCCTGCTGCCTCCACCATGTTCTCTTCTCATCCCTGGGTTACAACACCGCCAGTTGTTTCTCAGAAGTGCTGTTAGCACAGTTAACACTTGCTCCCGTGTTACTGGGGTTCAGTAATGTCAGCTGTTCCCCTGCTGTGTGAACGGCAAAAAGTCCTGCTGCCTCCACCATGTTCTCTTCTCATCCCTGGGTTACAACACCGCCAGTTGTTTCTCGGAAGTGCTGTTAGCACAGTCTACACTTGCTCCCGTGTTACTGGGGTTCAGTAATGTCAGCTGTTCCCCTGCTGTGTGAACGGCAAAAAGTCCTGCTGCCTCCACCCTGTTCTCTTCTCATCCCTGGGTTACAACACCGCCAGTTGTTTCTCGGAAGTGCTGTTAGCACAGTTAACACTTGCTCCCGTGTTACTGGGGTTCAGTAATGTCAGCTGTTCCCCTGCTGTGTGAACGGCAAAAAGTCCTGCTGCCTCCACCCTGTTCTCTTCTCATCCCTGGGTTACAACACCGCCAGTTGTTTCTCGGAAGTGCTGTTAGCACAGTTAACACTTGCTCCCGTGTTACTGGGGTTCAGTAATGTCAGCTGTTCCCCTGCTGTGTGAACGGCAAAAAGTCCTGCTGCCTCCACCCTGTTCTCTTCTCATCCCTGAGCTCCAACACCGCCAGTTGTTGCTCGGAAGTGCTGTTAGCACAGTCAACACTTGCTCCTGTGTTACTGGGGTTCAGTAATGTCAGCTGTTCCCCTGCTGTGTGAACAGCAAACAGTCCTGCTGCCTCAACTTTAATTTCCATGGGTACCTTCTGCTACCCATCCGGGTTCCAGTACCGTCAGCTGGTTCTCCGCAGTGCCTTTGGCGTAGGTGCCTCCATGTCGGTATCCGAGTTCCAGCAACGTCTGCTGGTCCTTGGTAGTGCTTTGGAGCACAGGTACCTCCTGCTTAGTAACCGTGTCCCAGTAACGTCAGCTGGTCCTCGGTTGTGCCATTGGCTCTTTTCCTTCTGCTGACCCTCCGGGTTCCAGCACAGTCAGCTGGTCCTCGTTACTTTCATTGGCTCTTGTACCTTCTGCTACTCATCCGGGTTCCAGTACCGTCAGCTGGTTCTCCGCAGTGCCTTTGGCCTAGGTGCCTCCATGTCGGTATCCGAGTTCCAGCAACGTCTGCTGGTCCTTGGTAGTGCTTTGGAGCACAGGTACCTCCTGCTTAGTAACCGTGTCCCAGTAACGTCAGCTGGTCCTCGGTTGTGCCATTGGCTCTTTTCCTTCTGCTGACCCTCCGGGTTCCAGCACAGTCAGCTGGTCCTCGTTACTTTCATTGGCTCTTGTACCTTCTGCTACTCATCCGGGTTCCAGTACCGTCAGCTGGTTCTCCGCAGTGCCTTTGGCCTAGGTGCCTCCATGTCGGTATCCGAGTTCCAGCAACGTCTGCTGGTCCTTGGTAGTGCTTTGGAGCACAGGTACCTCCTGCTTAGTAACCGTGTCCCAGTAACGTCAGCTGGTCCTCGGTTGTGCCATTGGCTCTTTTCCTTCTGCTGACCCTCCGGGTTCCAGCACAGTCAGCTGGTCCTCGTTACTTTCATTGGCTCTTGTACCTTCTGCTACTCATCCGGGTTCCAGTACCGTCAGCTGGTTCTCCGCAGTGCCTTTGGCCTAGGTGCCTCCATGTCGGTATCCGAGTTCCAGCAACGTCTGCTGGTCCTTGGTAGTGCTTTGGAGCACAGGTACCTCCTGCTTAGTAACCGTGTCCCAGTAACGTCAGCTGGTCCTCGGTTGTGCCATTGGCTCTTTTCCTTCTGCTGACCCTCCGGGTTCCAGCACAGTCAGCTGGTCCTCGTTACTTTCATTGGCTCTTGTACCTTCTGCTACTCATCCGGGTTCCAGTACCGTCAGCTGGTTCTCCGCAGTGCCTTTGGCCTAGGTGCCTCCATGTCGGTATCCGAGTTCCAGCAACGTCTGCTGGTCCTTGGTAGTGCTTTGGAGCACAGGTACCTCCTGCTTAGTAACCGTGTCCCAGTAACGTCAGCTGGTCCTCGGTTGTGCCATTGGCTCTTTTCCTTCTGCTGACCCTCCGGGTTCCAGCACAGTCAGCTGGTCCTCGTTACTTTCATTGGCTCTTGTACCTTCTGCTACTCATCCGGGTTCCAGTACCGTCAGCTGGTTCTCCGCAGTGCCTTTGGCCTAGGTGCCTCCATGTCGGTATCCGAGTTCCAGCAACGTCTGCTGGTCCTTGGTAGTGCTTTGGAGCACAGGTACCTCCTGCTTAGTAACCGTGTCCCAGTAACGTCAGCTGGTCCTCGGTTGTGCCATTGGCTCTTTTCCTTCTGCTGACCCTCCGGGTTCCAGCACAGTCAGCTGGTCCTCGTTACTTTAATTGGCTCTTGTACCTTCTGCTACTCATCCGGGTTCCAGTACCGTCAGCTGGTTCTCCGCAGTGCCTTTGGCCTAGGTGCCTCCATGTCGGTATCCGAGTTCCAGCAACGTCTGCTGGTCCTTGGTAGTGCTTTGGAGCACAGGTACCTCCTGCTTAGTAACCGTGTCCCAGTAACGTCAGCTGGTCCTCGGTTGTGCCATTGGCTCTTTTCCTTCTGCTGACCCTCCGGGTTCCAGCACAGTCAGCTGGTCCTCGTTACTTTCATTGGCTCTTGTACCTTCTGCTACTCATCCGGGTTCCAGTACCGTCAGCTGGTTCTCCGCAGTGCCTTTGGCCTAGGTGCCTCCATGTCGGTATCCGAGTTCCAGCAACGTCTGCTGGTCCTTGGTAGTGCTTTGGAGCACAGGTACCTCCTGCTTAGTAACCGTGTCCCAGTAACGTCAGCTGGTCCTCGGTTGTGCCATTGGCTCTTTTCCTTCTGCTGACCCTCCGGGTTCCAGCACAGTCAGCTGGTCCTCGTTACTTTCATTGGCTCTTGTACCTTCTGCTACTCATCCGGGTTCCAGTACCGTCAGCTGGTTCTCCGCAGTGCCTTTGGCGTAGGTGCCTCCATGTCGGTATCCGAGTTCCAGCAACGTCTGCTGGTCCTTGGTAGTGCTTTGGAGCACAGGTACCTCCTGCTTAGTAACCGTGTCCCAGTAACGTCAGCTGGTCCTCGGTTGTGCCATTGGCTCTTTTCCTTCTGCTGACCCTCCGGGTTCCAGCACAGTCAGCTGGTCCTCGTTACTTCCATTGGCTTTTGTACCATCACCAACAGGACAAAGAAGGTTAAGACAAACTACAAGATACAGAACAAGAGACAGAAGAACAATAAGCAGAAGATCAAAAAGCAGAAGAACATTAAGTATAAGACCAAAATGAAGAGCAAAATATATGCTCTAAATTCTAAGCAGAAGAAGACTAAGCAGTGTATGGGGGTGAGTCCGTTCCTCCTCGTGGTGCCCCTGGAAAATGCCTGATGCTGCTGCAGGCTAAACTGAACGCGGACAAATACTGTTGTAATTAAAATCTTTCGTGACAGCAAGAACGGAAGGATGAAAATTCAGAGTTTTACAGATTACAAGTACAGGAATGTCTGTCACAAATAAGAATATGATGAAAAGGATGAATAGGAAGAAGATGAAGAAGTAGAATATGAAGAATAATAACTGTTTAATAAGAACAATATAAGTAATGTTAACAAAAAGATGAATAGCAAGAAGTTTTAGAAGATTAATAAGGTGAAGATGAAGAATAATTTGATGAGAAAGATGATGCTGCTGAAAATTATGAAGGAGAAAGTGTGTGAAAAGTTAAAAAGGTGAAGACCATGGAAGTTGTGAAACAGACATATTTGACAAAATAGAAAAAAGGTTAACAACATTGTCAATTTGTTCGTCAATCCGAACGTATTTCCTAAAAAAAAATAAATAATGCTATTCCATTGGATTGGGTCAAACATCTATGCCTTTAATGTCTCCTCAACCTCCCCCAATACATTCTACATTACTCTTTCTTGTTTTCCTTCATGTACAATTAACCAACAAGGCAAGAATGGGTTTTTTTTAATTTCGATATTTTGTTCCCATAGACTTACATGGGACTTCCGGTATCGGTATCGGGTATCGCCGATATTTTAGTGATATCGGCGATACCATTACGATTCCGATACTTTAGGATATCGGAAAGTATCGCTCAACTCTACTCAGTAGCGTACAGCTGTATACAGTGTTGGGGGAATTTTAAATCTCAATATATATTACAGCAGTAAGACACACGGTCACAGGCCCAGTCTGGCTAACACCAGAATATCAAAATCAGGAAAAGTGTAATGTCTTAGTAGAGTACAGCTGTATACAGTGTTGGGGGAATTTTAAATCTCCGTATTTATTTTAGCAGTAAGGGACACAGTCACAGGCCCAGTCTGGCTAACACCAGAATATCAAAATCAGGAAAAGTGCACCCTATCTGTAGCATCCAGCTGTATAGAGTGTTGGGGGAATTTTAAGTCTCCGTATATATTTTAGCAGTAAGACACACGGTCACAGGCCCAGTCTGGCTAACACCAGAATATCAAAATCAGGAAAAGTGTACTGTCTCAGTAGCGTACAGCTGTATACAGTGTTGGGGGAATTTTAAATCTCAATATATATTTCAGCAGTAAGACACACGGTCACAGGCCCAGTCTGGCTAACACCAGAATATCAAAATCAGGAAAAGTGCACCCTATCTGTAGCATCCAGCTGTATAGAGTGTTGGGGGAATTTTAAATCTCCGTATATATTTTTGCAGTAAGACACACGGTCACAGGCCCAGTCTGTCTAACACCAGAAAATCAAAATCAGGAAAAGTGTACTGTCTCAGTAGCGTACAGCTGTATACAGTGTTGGTGGAATTTTAAATCTACGTATATATTTTAGCAGTAAGACACACGGTCACAGGCCCAGTCTGGCTAACACCAGAATATCAAAATCAGGAAAAGTGTACTGTCTCAGTAGCGTACAGCTGTATACAGTTTTGGGGGAATTTTAAATCTCCGTATTTATTTTAGCAGTAAGACACACGGTCACAGGCCCAGTCTGGCTTACACCAGAATATCAAAATCAGGAAAAGTGTAGTGTCTCAGTAGCGTACAGCTGTATACAGTGTTGGGGGAATTTTAAATCTCCGTATATATTTTAGCAGTAAGACACACAGTCACAGGCCCAGTCTGGCTAACACCAGAATATCAAAATCAGGAAAAGTGTACTCTATCTGTAGCATACAGCTGTATAGAGTGTTGGGGGAATTTTAAATCTCTGTATATATTTTAGCAGTAAGACACACGGTCACAGGCCCAGTCTGGCTAACACCAGAATATCAAAATCAGGAAAAGTGTACTGTCTCAGTAGCGTACAGCTGTATACAGTGTTGGGGGAATTTTAAATCTACTTATATATTTTAGCAGTAAGACGCATGGTCCCAGGTCCAGTCTGGCTAACACCAGAATATCAAAATCAGGAAAAGTGTACTCTATTTGTAGCGTACAGCTGTATACAGTGTTGGGGGAATTGTAAATCTCCGTATATATTTCCGGAGTCACACACAGATAGTCAGCCTGTATTTGTCCGTGATAGCAGCTGGTACATGGTACTGTGAGGAGCGTACAGCTCTATACGGTGTGGGGAAAAATGAACACTCGGTAACTGAAAGAAATTTCCCCCCTTATCACTAGCAGGCAGCCTGCCTATTAATCAGCTCTGCTGCTCCACGCAAGCAATTTCTACTCTGTCACTGTCAGGCAGTCTAATAACTTCATTGCTGCACACACCAAAATCCTCCCCTCTCACTACACAGTTACTGTACAGCTAATCGCTATCAGCACAAGGAAATTTTTTTTTTTTTAGGGCCTGCCTAACGCTCTCCCTGCTGAGAACCAGTGGCAGCAACCTGTCCCTACACTGAGATCGGCAGAAGTAAAATGGCGGTCGGCGCTGAGGGATTTTATATGCACTGTGACGCCACACAAAGCCAGTCAATCACTGCAATGCCCTTCTCTAAGATGGTGCCTGCCGCTGCCCACATCATCGCGTTGCCCACAGCCTGCGTCCTTGCTCATTGGCCGAGATAAGGCCCTTAAAATAATAGGGGAAAACCGACTTCGGCAAAATGGTCGCCGAACACGTGACCGATCTCGCGCCACGATCGGGTTTCGTTTCATGAAACCCGACTTTTTGCGAAAGTCGGCGATTTTTGAAAATGAACGACCTGTTTCGCTCAACTCTACTGTTTTCCACTCATACCCTCCTCTGATTCTAATCAGATGATAGGTCTGCTAAATCCAACTTGGAGAACCATTTTACTCCAACAATCTTATTAAACAAATCTGGAATGAGCAGAAGGGGATATGGGTCTCGGATGGTAATCCAATTTAACTCCTGAAAATACAGACAAGGATGCAGACCTCCGTATTTTTTGTTGACAAAAAAGAAGCATGCAGCAATGTGGGAGGAGGATGGTCTGATATGTCACTTGGCAAGACTTTCCGCAATATATTCTTTCATGGCCTGTCTTTCAGGACCCGGAAAAATTGTATAACCTGGATTTGGGTACTTTTGCTCCATGAAACAAATTAACGAGACTGTCATAAGCTCCATGAGGAGGCAGTTCTTGACACCCCTTTGCAGAAAACACCTCCTCCAAACTGGACAAAAAGAGAGTAGGGTTTTGGTGGAAACAGTAGAGAGACTGGCACTAAGACAATTATTGTTACAAAAATTACTCCATTCTGCTACTTCTCTATTCTGCCAATCTACAACGGGGTTATGCATAATTAACCATGGGAAACCCAGCATTAAAGTGTAAGAAAACCTCCAAGCACATAGCAAGAAATGCATTCCTTATGAAGGACTCCAATGTGAAGGCCCAAATTATGCACCACCTGTGTGAAACACCTCTGATCAAGGTGCGCAGAATCAATAGAAAATATGGGAATGGGTTTTGCCAGAACACTACAAGACAAGCCATGAATCTGGGCAAACTGTATATTCATCCTATTGGCCCCTACCCCACTATCTAACAGATGCACTTTCAACACTATCTAACAGATGCACTTTCAGTTTCCATACCAACAACAACCTCTGCAGGTAAGACAAATTCAGAGGTACTCAAGGAGGAAATGTAAATGCCCAGGTTGTAATCCTGGACACAACCTTCAATCAGAAGTTTTCTCTGCTTTCTTTAATTTACGTGCTCCAAAGATGTGACCCCTCTGACTACAAAATAAACAAATCCCTGTTCTGCGGTGGACCACAGGAGGTTCGGAGCGAACTGAGATCCTCCCCAACTGCATACAGTCATGGCCAAAAGTTTTGAGAATGACACAAATATTAATTTTTACAAAGTCTACTGCTTCACTTTTTCTAATGGCAATTTGCATATACTCCAGAATGTTATAAAGAGTGATCAGCTTAACAGCAATTACTTGCAAAGTCAATATTTGGCTAGAAAATGAACTTTATCCCCAAAACACATTTCAACATCATTGCAGCCCTGCCTTAAAAGGACCAGCTAACCTCTTTTCAGTGATTGCTCCATTAACACAGGTGTGGGTGTTGATGAGGACATGGCTGGAGATCATCTGTCATGATTAAGTAAGAATGACACCACTGGACACTTTAAAAGGAGGCTGGTGCTTTGCATCATTGTTTCTCTTCTGTTAACCATGGTTATCTCTAAAGAAACACGTGCAGTCATCATTGCAATGCACAAAAATGGCCTAACAGGGAAGAGTATCGCAGCTAGAAAGATTGCACCTCAGTAACAATCTATCGCATCATCAAGAACTTCAAGGAGAGAGGTTCCATTGTTGCCAAAAGGCTCCAGGGTGCCCAAGAAAGACCAGCAAGCACCAGGACCGTCTCTTAAAAGTGTTTCAGCTGCGGGATCGGGCTACCAGCAGTGCAGAGCTTGCTCAGGAATGGCAGCAGGCAGGTGTGAGTGCATCTGCACGCACTGTGAGGCGGAGACTCTTGGAGCAAGGCCTGGTCTCAAGGAGGGCAGCAAAGAAGCCACTTCTCTCCAGAAAAAACATCATGGACAGACTGATATTCTGCAAAAGGTACAGGCAGTTGACTGCTGAGAACTGGGGTAAAGTTATTTTCTCTGATGAATCCCCTTTTCGATTGTTTGGGACATCAGGAAAATGCCTCATTCGGAGAAGACAAGGTGAGCGCTACCACCAGTCTTGTCTCATGCCAACTGTTAAGCATCCTGAAACCATTCATGTGTGGGGTTGCTTCTCAGCCAAGGGAATCGGCTCTCGCGCAGTCTTGCCTAAAAACACAGCCATGAATAAAGAATGGTACCAGAATGTCCTCCAAGAGCAACTTCTCCCAACCCTCCAAGAGCAGTTTGGCGATCAACAATGCCTTTTCCAGCATGATGGAGCACCTTGCCATAAAGCAAAGGTGATAACTAAATGGCTCAGGGAACAAAACATAGAGATTTTGGGTCCATGGCCTGGAAACTCCCCAGATCTTAATCCCATTGAGAACTTGTGGTCAATCATCAAGAGACGTGTGGACAAACAAAAACCTAAAAATTCTGACAAAATGAAAGCATTGATTGTGCAAGAATGGACTGCTATCAGTCAGGATTTGGTCCAGAAGTTGATTGAGAGCATGCCAGGGAGAATTGCAGAGGTCCTGAAGAAGAAGGGTCAACATTTCAAATATTGACTTGCTGCATTAACTCATTCTAACTGTCAATATAAGCTTTTGTTACTCATATGTTTGCAATTATTATATTTCTGTCTGTGATAAAAACATCTGTCAAGCACACATAAAATCCAGAGGGCAGCAGATCATGTGAAAATATAATATTTGTGTCATTCTCAAAACTTTTGGCCATGACTGTAGGTTCATCGGGACACATATGGAAGCTCTCCTCTTTGGGAGTACAGTTGTGGAGGTGTTATCACAGTCTATCTTTCAGGCGTCTATCTATCTGGATGATTAAGGCCAAAGCGGCCTCCAAGGATTCAGAAGTTTCATATAGGATCAATGCGCCCTTTAACCTTTCAGATAGACTTTGACAAAACTGGCTTCTGAGGGATTAAATCATTCCATCTAGTGTCTGTGGCCCATATCCAGAACTCAGCACAAAACTCCTCTGCTGGCCAATCCCCTGCTGCAACTTGCGTAGCAAAGATCAGTAAAGGGAGACCCGGTCAAGGTCATCATAGATGAGTTTTATATAAAAAATGGGTGTGGTTCCAATAAGCAGCACAGCCAATAGATCATGAGGAACGCTCCTCCTTCACCTTGTTTACAAATAGTCACTAAAAATCAGATATACAAACATTAGGAACATGTGGGATATAAGGTTATTTATATATAATCAAACAGGTTCATTTTGCTAGACAGGGTGGTAGTCATATTAGATCTCTTAAAAAAGGGAGAATTTTTGTATCCACAATTTACATATACCGTATATACTCATGTATAAGCCGACCCGTGTATAAGCGACCCCCTAATTTTGCCACAAAAAACTGGGAAAACTTATTGACTCGCGTATAAGCCTAGTGTGAAAAATGATTATGCCCCCATATGATGCTTCACAGATTATGCCCCCATATGCTGCACAGATTATGCCCAATATGCTCCACAGATTATGCCTCCATATGCTCCAGATTATGCCCAATATGCTTCAGAGATTATGCCCCCATATGCTCCAGATTATGCCCCCATAAATTCCACAGATTATGCCCCCTATGATCCACAGATTATGCCCCCATATGCTCCAGATTATGCCCCCATATGTTCCACAGATTATGCCCTCATATGCTCCCATATGCTCCAGATTATGCCCCTATGTTCCACAGATTATGCCCCCATATGCTCCAGATTATGCCCCATATGTTCCACAGATTATGCCTCCATATGCTCCATATTATGCCACCATATGTTCCACAGTTTATGCCCCCATATGCTCCAGATTATGCCCCCATATTTCCACACTTATGCCCCCATATGCTCCAGATTATGCCCCATATGTTCCACAGTTTATGCCCCCATATGCTCCAGATTATGCCCCCATATGCTCCAGATTATGCCCCATATTTCCGCTTGTCCATTGTTCCAGCTTATGCCCCCATATGCTCCAGATTGCCCATGTTCCACAGCTTATGCCCCATATGCTCCAGATTATGCCCCCATATGCTCCATATTATGCCCCCATATGCTCCAAATTATGCCCCCATATGCTGCACAATTATGCCCCATAGTATAGGCCTCATATGCTGCTGCTGCAAAAAAAAATGACATACTCACCTCTCGTCGCTGGGGGCCAGGTGCCGATGTCCTGAGCAGGCGGTGACAGCGGCGCGCTATGAGGGACAGGTGCCGGTGTCACCGCTCGCTCAGGACCCCGGCACCTGAGATATTTACCTGTCCTCTCTGCACCGCTGCGCTGCTCCCTCGGTCTGACTCCTCTGGCTGTGAATGATCTGGCAGGGGGCGGGGCGCGCACTAACGACGTCATCGCGCCCTCTGCCTGAACATTCACAGCCAAAGGAGTCAGACCGAGGGAGCAGCGCAACGGTGGACCGGGGGACAGGTAAATATAGCTATACTCACCCCTCCGCAGCGCGTCTCTGCAGCCTCTCCTCTTCTCCCGGCGGTCTCCGCAGCGCTTCAGTCCTGCAGCAGTCACGTGCTACCGCTCATTAAAGTCATGAATATGTGCATATTCATGACTTTAATGAGCGGTGCCATGTGACCGCTGCAGGAAGGAGCCGGAGATCGTGGGAGAAGCAGGGGGGCTGCAGAGACCGCGCCGGCGAAGGGGTGAGTATGATCCGACACCCCGCTCCCCCTCCCCCGCCGACCCCCGTATATGACTCGCGTATAAGCCGAGAGGGGGAATTTCAGCCCTAAAAAATGGGCTGAAAATCTCGGCTTATACATGGGTATATACGGTAGTTTCTCCCAAAGCACTCAATAGGGAGTATGACTTGTTATTCTGATTTTGCTCTGTGTACTGTTTTGTTTGTACAATTTTACTTATATATTTGCTTTTTTTCCCTAGAATCGCTGATGGCCTTGTCAATCCTTTATATAGTATAACCATCATCTAGCTCTCTGGCTTTTCGTGCTCTGATTCTTCTCTTAGACTGATCTTTTTTTCAATTATGCTTTATTATTTTTAGACTAAGATAGGTTTCACTTTTTCTTGACCCCCTTTTTTTCTCTCTCCTCCTTTTATACCTTCTCCCCTAGACCGCACGTTATATAAACACACAAATGTGTCCAATTAATCTCACCAAACATGGCTGCCACCATTCCCTGAGCAGACGTTTTTCTGTTACTCACTGTTGCCTGTAGCTATTTGGTGTATTTTGGGGTGTTTTTTTACCTTTTCAACACTGGTTAAGACTTAAACATTTCATGGCCCGGTCCTAGGTTTATACTTACCTTTATATAGCCTGTTCCCTATTATTCATTTTTCCCGGTTGCATTGCTTATATTTTATTTATTATCTCCCTCCCTTTTTTTTCCTATATCAAACTCTGGACATATTGCACGTGCTTTTTTGTCCAGTTATATTTACTTTGTAGGTTATTTTTACTTGGCAACTATAAGTGCACGTATTCTGGTCCTTCTTTTCTTGAATAACTTTATATCCCACATGTTGCTAATGTTTGTATCTCTGTTTTTAGTGACTATTTGTGAGCAAGGCTCGGCTGGAGCCGAAATATCAATTTTGACAGTCACATTTTGTGTTTAACGTCACCATACATTTTGTTCAATTACACAAGTTATTCACAGCATAATTCTTGGATTTAAATAAATGATCTCAATTTGAACACTTTGAAAAAGTGCTGTTTTTCACTTTTTGGATTACATTTTGTTTACAAGCACCTCTACTACGCTACAACAAAATATAAAATTGTGTTGCTTTAATTTTGACTTTGTTTCCCTCCACCTCACTTACATTTATTTTAATTTTCTCTTTTGCTTTCTTTTTTGCCTATCAATTACCATTTCAAATACTACAGCTTGTCAAAAGATGTGAATGAAGTAAAAATTAAAATTGAAAAATTCCTCATTATTCTTGGTCACTGCTAGCTTGCCTGCCAGCTTCAAGAAGCAGGGTCCTATTATGAGTTTAGCTACAAGATCCCATCAATACTTGTTACTACAATGATTTTTATATTAAGCAATTTATTATGAAGTAAATAAATTACATTTTTTTGGTTACCTAATTTGTGGTAATTGTAAAATTGAAAATTATTTTTTAATCTTGATATCTAGAAAAAAAGTAGCTCAGATCCAAAGACTAAAGGCACTGTCACACTTAGCGATCGCACCAGCGATCACGATAAGACTTAACCTGGCGAGATCGCTACTGCGATCTCTATGTGATCGCTAGTTAGATTCCAAACACATCTCGTCAGCGATCTGTATAACGACCTCTGCTTTCGTTGGGAAAACCTAGTCCCACCTGCGACGCTGGTGAAGTCGTTCATAAAGGGTGTCACACTCAGCGATTCAGGCTCACCAGCGGGACACCAACGACCAAAAAATCGGCTCAGAACATTCATAAGCGATAAATGACATCTCAGCAGGGGCCACATCGCTGCTACATGTCACACACAGCGGCGTCGCTAACGAGATCGCTACTGCGTCATAAATGGTGTGGCATACCCTTTAGTCTGACACCTGTAAATTCAGAGCACAACATTATTTTGTCTTAGAATCTCAATGTAAATTTCATTCCTCTTGTCTAACTTCTAAACAATTCATAAAAACACTCCCAAAATACCTGAGTGATTTGCTAATTCCTTTCAAGAACTGTAACTACAGCCTTTGTTCTTCTTCCAACAAAAAACTAAAGAAAGTCTTAAAATGAAGAAGAAAGTTGTTTGATCCTCATTATTCTATCATTATCCACAGTCTTGGAACAAAGTGTCTGGCAACTCCAAATCCTGTGCTTAAAATGTCTAAATTCTTACCAGAAATATGCCTGTAATTGACATTAATAATCTGTGAAGTGATTACTGCGAAATGTAAATTCTCTCTGAACAGCAAGAATTTCTACTGTTAGACATACATTATTTATCTTTTTGTGTTGAATTAGCTTTAAGTGGCCAGGATATATATCACTTGATAAAGACGGCAATTCAAAGCATTTGATAAGTGTGATAAAATAATCCAAAGACCAGAACAATACATGAAAGAAGCTGATTTACAGTAGTAAAACTGAGAAAGGTTTGTGCAAATGTATTTAAAAATATATTACATTATCCCATGGGCTGAACAGAATTATAACTTTACATTATTTAGTGCTATCATTATTTGTTTATTGAAAGCTATGTATTTGTTAATGTGGGTAATTTGTGAAAATGCAGTATCAAAGCTAGAGATTAGCAGATCGCTTTGGTCCAGGTAAGTACTGTGGTTGTGGACAGGAACTGTTCTAATTATCTGATCTTCAGAGGTCTTCGGGGCTTGTCTTATGATATGCTGTGCTGGATGAAGTCACACTAGGCCAGCAAATCAATTGCCAAGGAACCAAGAATGTCAGGAAATTTTCAAAGCTTCTGTCCATTGTCAGAGACCAATGACCAGAACCATGGACCAGGATTGCACAAAGCCATCTGCTAATCTGTAGCCATAACCCAACCTAGAGATAAACTTTAAATAGAATGGAGGTGAATCAATGATAAAATAAGGGTATATCAGGTGAAGTCAGTAAACTTCCCTAATCCACCAAAATATCAGTCCTTATTAAGAAACAATTCACCTCAGATCTTGCTTTGAAATATGCTTTGTAGTAAATGTTATATGTATAGGAGAGCTTACCTCTTAAAAGGGTTGTCTAATTTAAAAAATCCATTATTGTACAACCTTTACAGGTATTCAGAGTTAATTGAGGGAGGTCCTCTGTTCAGAAAGTTTCTTGGCTGAAATGAACAGTGTCTGCATTACTCAGACAACACAATGATTTGTAAGGGTCAGAGAAGGGGTGTATTTTGTGGTCATCTTATTATCAAGAGATAGATCTTCCCTAAAGCAGAGAACTGCTTTAGGACCACATGTTACACATGCATAGCCTGTTTGTTGAAAATGGTTGGCCTGGTCTTAAGCCTGTGTGCCTGTATTTGAGCCACCACTCCGGTGGTCCCCATAGATCCTATCAAATTGACATCTTATACATTATTCACATGATGTAATCGTTGGCTTCAGCAATGACCCTTCATGAAGCAATGACCCTTTCATATACTGTACAGTATGTGAATGTTGAGGCCAATAGTTGGCTGCCGGTGTGACATCAGTGCGGCAGTTCTGCCAAAACTACTGACAAGATACGGTATCATGAAGGTGATAGAGATAAATTAAATTCAAGTAGTTAAGAGAATCTGGCACTCAAAAAGTGAGTAAGGTGAAGAAATGATGGTTTTAATTCAGTGGTCCACTGTCCACTATATTGTGTATACAATAGGCAATGATTCGGTAATTATAACCTATATCAAACCAGCACTAATAATGGATAACTACAGGGCTTGTGGATATAATGAGAAGTTGCAATGGTAAAAATGTGAACACTGTCGCTCATCATTTGAATTGTGTTTAATGATTCCAACATGTGAATATACAAATAAAATATCCAATCTGATGAAGTTTTTGTCAAGGTGTCTGTGTAATAGTGATTGTGAAAATAACCATATAATTTCAAAGAAATGTGAATATACTAATGTATAAATATATAGAAATATATGAATATCACTAAGGTTTAGAGGTAACTACATACACTTGGAAAAATAAGTATTTGATACACTGCCGATTTTGAAAGTTTTCCCACCTAAAAAGAATGGAGAGGTCTGTAATTTTTATCGTAGGTATACCAACTGTGAGAGACAGAATCTAAAACAACTCCAGAAAATTTCATTCTATGATTTTTACATAATTAGTTTGCATTTTATTGCATAAAATAAGTATTTGCTACAATTGATAAACAAAACAGAACTTTAT
>JARQOD010000005.1:256094006-256135995 GCA_033576555.1 Oophaga sylvatica | reverse complement strand
AAGATGTCCGGCAGTATGGAGGAGCTCGTTAAGCAGCTGGCCCAGAACCAGCAGGCCATGCAGCAGCAAGCAACAACAGCAGGCCATGCAGCAACAACACCTAGAGGCCCAGCGGAGCCAGCAGCAACAGCAGGAAACCAACCGGTTGTTACTGGAGCAGGTTGCAGCACTAAAAAAAACTCCTAGCACCTCGTCCCCGAATGAAGACGCCGGGTTACCGGCATTATCCGCTGTAAAGAAGGCGGTAAAACAGACTCTGCAGAAGATGACGCCTCATGACAATGTGGAGGCATATCTGGCTATATTTGAAAGACTGGCAGAGAAGGAGAATCTGCCACAATCTGAATGGGCTATGGTGGTCGCGCCCTATTTGACTGGGGAACCCCAAAAAGCCTATTTTGATCTCAGCGAGCAGGACAGCAAAGACTATACTAAGTTGAAAGCGGAGATTCTTGCCCGCCTGGGTGTGACGAGGGCAGTCCGTGCCAGGAGAGTCCATAACTGGAGATACAGGCGAGACAAGCCTGCTCGCTCACAAATGTATGACTTGATTTCTTTGGTAAAGAAGTGGTTGGAACCTGACGTCAGCACCCCTGCCCAAATGGTTGAAAAGGTGGTGCTGGACCGGTACATCTGGGCCCTTCCCCCTGAGGTCCAGCTCTGGGTCGGACAGGGAGACCCCAAAGATGCCGATCAACTGGTCAGCCTAATAGAAAGGTATTTCGCCACCAAAGACTATCTACGTGACCAGCCGTCCGAGTGATCATCAGTTCGGAATACCCGGCCTCCGTCATCTCCCGGTAAGAGGGTTCCAGCTGTGGGGGCAAGGGGGGCTGGTGATAGTCCGGGTCAGTCCCGAGGGGACATGTATGAGCAGAAGGGTGATACTTACCTACCAGGAGAACCCAGACCTAGGAAGGTCTCCCCGTCTGAACACCCTGACCTGAGACAGTGTTGGAGATGCCGTGAACAAGGTCATATTTCAGCCAATTGTCCACTAGTGGGGGAGCCTATGGACTGTGACGCTGGACAGTCTCTCTCGTTCCTCGCCGAGCCGTGTGCGTGGCCACCCTAGTTGAGGAGACTGGCCCACAGCTGTGTCAGGTCGTGATAAATGGTTGCCCAGTACAGGCCCTACTCGACTCAGGAAGTCGAGTGACTCTGATACATGCTAGTCTGGCTGATGGGGACTTCGTCACAGATAGGTACCTAAGCGTGGTGTGCATACATGGAGACGTCAAAGTCTACCCAGTAACCTCCTCAGACTTCGTCACAAAACTCGGGGAGATCTCATATGAAGTGGGGGTAGTGAAGAACCTGATGCATCCCGCCATATTGGGTCGTGACTTTCCCCTGTTTTGGGGTCTTTGGAAAAAAAATGTTTCTGATGGACAGTGTGATGAAGCTCCTACTGAGGGTGCCAGTCCCGAGGGGCGGAACACAATGCTAGTGGGCCGTTAAACTTATGTGATAATAATGATGATGACCATGATAATGATGGTGATCATGATAATGATGATGGCCATGATAGTGATGCTGATGCTGATAGTGGTCACGATAATGATACTGTTGATGATGATGACTGTAAAAAAAATGAATTTCCATTTCAGGTGATGTTGGGGGAGGGGGAGGATGTTTCTCTAGAACAGAATGTCCCTGACCTACCGGTGTCCCGTGGCAATTTTGGGAGTGAGCAATTGCAAGACCCCACTCTTAAACATGCCAGGGAGAATATAACTTCTGAATGAGATCCCACAAGAGCCCGGCTCTGATGAAAAATTTCCCCGTTTTGCCATGAACAATGACCTGCTATATAGGGTCACTAAAGTAAAGGGAGAGGCCGTGAGTCAGCTCCTAGTACCTAAGCCATATAGAAGTATGGTGTTAGGTTTGTCCCATAACCACGTGCTGGGTGGGCACCTGGGGATGGACAAAACCCAGGAAAGAATTCTTCAGAGGTTTTACTGGCCCGGGGTTTATCGAGATGTGGAGGATTATTGTAAAACCTGCCCCTTGTGTCAGATAAATGCTCCGGTGTCTCACTTCCGGAGTCCATTAATCCTGCTGCCGGTTATAGAAATACCCTTTGAAAGGGTAGCAATGGACTTGGTAGGTCCTATTGTAAAATCAGCCAGGGGACACCAATACATCTTAGTTGTCCTTGATTATGCAACCCGGTACCCCGAGGCGGTCCCTTTAAGAAATATGGCATCTAAAAATATTGCACGGGAACTTTTTCATATGTTTTCCAGGACAGGAATTCCTAAAGAGATCCTCACGGACCAAGGCACACCTTTTATGTCCAAAGTGATGAAGGAACTGTGTAAGTTGCTTAAAATCTCGCACATTCGGACATCTGGGTATCACCCCCAGACGGATGGGTTGGTTGAACGTTTTAATAAAACATTAAAACATATGTTAAAGAAAGCAGTAGAGAAAGATGGGAGGGATTGGGACTACCTGTTACCCTACTTATTGTTTTCGGTCAGAGAGGTTCCCCAGGCCTCTACGGGATTTTCTCCCTTTGAGTTGGTGTATGGTCGGCATCCGCGGGGCTTGCTGGACATAGCCAAGGAGGTTTGGGAAACCGAGACAACTCCATACAAGAGTGTTATAGAGCATATTGCCCAGATGCAAGAGAGGATGGCTAAAATTATGCCATTGGTGAAGAATCATCTGCAGAGAGCCCAAGAAGCTCAAAGCAGAGTCTATAATCGGTCAGCAAAAATTAGGTCTTTCAACCCCGGGGATCGAGTCCTAATTCTAATTCCCACGGTGGAAAGTAAGTTTTTGGCCTAGTGGCATGGTCCATACGAGGTCGTACAAAAAGTGAGCGAGGTTACTTACAAAGTACACCAACCCGGGAGACGGAAGCCCTACCAGGTATATCATATCAATCTGATCAAGCCCTGGAGGGACAGAGAGGCATTGTTGGCCTCGGGTGAAATAGAGAAAGGGGTAAAACCATCTCTACCTCCTGTGATCATAGGAGAGACGTTGTCCGTGCACCAAAAACAGGAAGTGCGGGAGTTTCTGCAGAAAAATCAGAAAAGATTTTCTGACTTGCCCGGCCGGACTTCTCTAATAAAACACCATGTCGAGACCGAGCCCGGTACTAAGGTCAAGATAAAACCGTACAGACTTCCAGAAGCCCGCAGAAAGATAGTCTCTGCTGAAATTAAACGCATGTTAGACCTCGGGGTCATTGAGGAGGCCCAAAGCGAGTGGTGTAGCCCGATTGTACTCATCCCAAAACCTAATGGAACCTGGAGGTTCTGTAATGATTTCAGAAAGTTGAACGAAGTGTCAAAGTTTGACGCATACCCAATGCCACGGGTAGACGAGCTAATCGAGAGGTTAGGGGGTGCCCGTTATATTACAACCCTCGATCTGACAAAAGGGTACTGGCAGATACCCCTGTCTGAGGAGGCAAAAGAAAAAACGGCCTTTGCAACCCCGGAAGGTTTGTTTCAGTATCTGGTGATGCCCTTCGGGTTGCATGGAGCCCCAGCTACCTTTCAGAGGCTTATGGACCAGATCCTACGCCCGCATCAAGCCTATGCAGCTGCCTACCTGGATGATGTGGTAATTTTCAGTTCTGATTGGGAGAGCCACCTCGCTAAGGTACAAACCGTCTTAGACTCGATAGGCGGAGCTGGGCTGAACATAAACCCAGAGAAATGTGCAATTGGCCTAGAAGAGGCCAAGTACTTGGGCTATGTGATTGGCAGAGGGCTGATCAAGCCACAAATCGATAAAGTAGAGGCAATTCGAAACTGGCCTGTACCCCTCACAAAACGACAGGTCAAAGCATTTTTGGGCATCACTGGGTACTATCGCAGATTCGTACCAAATTATGCCTCCATTGCTGCCCCATTGACTGACCTGACAAAAGGGGGGAAGTCCAAAATGATAAATTGGAATCCGGAGGCAGAAAAAGCATTTCTGTCGTTGAAAATGGCTTTGTGTCAAAGACCAGTTCTGGTCACCCCTAATTTCAGGGAAGAGTTTCTTGTTCAAACTGATGCCTCTAATGTGGGGTTAGGGGCGGTGTTATCACAGGTCGTGAAGGGTGAAGAACACCCAGTCCTGTATTTAAGTCGAAAAATGACACCGGCTGAACAAAATTATGCCATTGTGGAGCGAGAGTGCCTCGCAATCAAATGGGCGCTGGACTCCCTACGGTATTACCTCTTGGGTAGGAGATTTAAATTGCAATCAGACCATGCTCCTCTGGCATGGATGAAGCAGAACAAGGAAAGGAATGCCAGGGTGACAAGGTGGTTCCTTTCACTTCAAGAGTTCAATTTCTCGGTTGAGCATAGACCTGGGAAATTACAGGGTAATGCTGATGCCTTGTCCAGAGTTCACTGTCTCTTCGGAGTTTCTGACCAGTCCTCCGGTCTGGAGAAGAGGGGGGGATATGTGAGACAGTGAAGGGGTGTGTGCTGGACGGCGTGTATATCTCGCCCAGGTTTCTTAGCTGGGGCGCATAAATAGGTTGTCAGTGCGGTGTTCATTCCATTCCTATCTGGGACAGGTTTGCAGTGCAACCCGGAGTGAACACAGCTGCTTAATTAGGCAGCCATAAGTACCTGCTTGAGAAGTTCAGAAGAGGCTCTCTCTCAGTCTGGATCTGACTTCAGACGCCATTGGAGCCTCATGTGAGCTGCACACTGGTAACTACTGAACATATGTGTTGTTTTGGGCACAGGCTATTAGAGTCTGTACCCGGATAGAAAGGGAAAATCTATCTAAGTGTAATTAGTGGCGGGACACGCCTAGGCTTTATGTTTATGATTTTGTTTTAATTTATGTTCTGTTTGCTGTGGACTTTAATAAAACTGGTTGCGGCCAGTTTTTAACAGAACCACTGTCTGTGAATGGTCTCTTTATGCCACTCCGTCTTCCCAAGACGGCGATCCCAGAGCTATATCCCCTGAAAAGCTTACAATACCTATAACTACTTCTGCAGGTAGGATAACATGAGACACACCTGTAGAGGAGATATATAAGCCCAGGTAATAATTGCGACTCTAGTCACTTCTCACAGCCAAGCCGTGAGTCAGAATAGTCAAAGAGTCCAAGGTCAGAAGCCAGGAGAGTGCATCATAAACAGAAGGAAGAGACAAAAGCATAATCAGGTAACGTTCCGAGGTCAGAAAACGGATAATAATGGATAAGAGCAGAAAGAGTTACACAGATGGATGGTCAGAACGAGGTCCAAGGTCAGGCAAAGAAAGATCAAGCATACAGAACTGAAGGCACAGAGAGAGCAAACCTCACTTAGCTGAATGTACTTCTGGCAGAGGTCTGAGAGAAACATCTCAGTTAAGTAGCATGGCAATCACCTGGGATAATGAACACTTGAAGACAGCCAGTGCCTCTATGTCTCAGATTGGAAAGTTGAGCTGTCAATCAACTCACAGACAGCTCAGCACACCCTGTACCAGACTGGATGACTGAGCTGTCAATAACTGTATCCCTGATACACTGAGGGGTAGAACCGTGACAGTAGTCCTCCACACAACCTGGGATCAAAAGGTTTCCCACAGTTTCTTCTGTTGAGGTATAGAAGGACAAACCCCAAAAAAATTACCCTTTTTGCCATAGTAAAAGCACACCCCCATCTTGCGATGAAACACAATAGACCCATAACTGGAACAAGCCCCCTGCATAGGTTCCTCAAAGCACATGTGGAAAACATCAGTTCTAGAAAGTTCAACAGGGAATGGAGTTACTGCTGGTCTATCCCGGAGGTGTCTTTCTATATATATATGGCAAGATACATGGAGGCCTCGAACAACGCTGGAGTTTCGAACAGGATCAATGCGTCTTTTTACCGTTCTGACAAGCCCTAACAAAACTGTCTCCTAAGGGTGGGGTCATTCTACTGGGTGTCAGTGGCCCATCTTTGGAATTCTGAACAAAATTTCTCTGTTGGTCGGCCTCCCTTCTGAATCTTACATAGTTTAGATTCCGCAAGGGAGACCCGATCAGAGTCATCATAAACGAGGCCAAGAGTCTTGAAAAATCCATCCACCAACTGGAGTTACAATAAGTCAGATGGGAGTGAGAACGTCCAGGATTGAGGGCCTCCTTGTAGGAGAGAGACAACAATCCCTACCCTCTGTACCTCACTTCCAGATGACCACGGACGAAGCCTGAAATAGAGCTTACGGGCTGCTGCAACATTGCTAGAGCAGCAGCAGCTGTAGCAAACTTGCGAATGGCACTGATGAGGAGAACCTTGACCAGTAACTCTGGCAAATCTGGGGAAGTTTTAAAAAAATGCTAAAACTGTAGTACGTGGGCCAAGCATGGTACATGTGTGAACTTACCAAGCTTCACACCGATAAATACACATGATCATGCCTGGTTGTAGGTTGAGCGACGAGAGCCACAGATCTGTCTGATTTATAATTCCTTTTAGTAACTCTGCTGCGTTGTGTAGTTTGTCTCCCAGACAAATCAGCTTCAGCATAGCCTGTTGCCACTTTGCTGAGGCAGTGCTGCAGAGAATCCAGCTTCCGGCTAATGTGGATGACGTGCTCTGAGATAACACATCAGAGATGGAGGATGAGGAGGAGCAAGAGAGGGTGCAGGAACTGATGTAGGAGGTGAAGAGAACCCTAATAGAAGTCGGGCCCACAATTTTTGGCGTCGGAAACACACTTGTGGTACCAGGGTGAGGCTTAGCCCCAGCCTCCACAATTTTCACTCATTGTGAAGTCAATTAATCATAGCCTCCCTGTCCACAAGCACTTGTCCACGTGTTGGTCATTAAGTGGACAATCCCAGTAAACGCATTTGTAAAGGCATTGGTGATGTTCCTGTACATGTGCTGATAGAAGGCGAGTACGCCACATCAGGAGTAAAATGGTGGCTCAGGACCGAGTACCAAGGGATGGCCTCCACCATAACTCGGCGGAAATCTTCAGAGTCAACAAGTAATATTTCCATGTTTAATAGCCTGGAAATGTGCCTGTTTTGCTTTTAGGCCTTTGGGTGGGTGGCTGCAAACTTTCTCTTTTTTTCCAAGGACTGGTGCAGGGTGGGATACATCTGAGCCAGTGCAATGAACAGTGGATTAGGAACCACCTAGCATAGGGGAAGAGGCAGTTGTGTCACCTGCTGGCAATCTGGGACCCAGGCATTCAGACCACCAAGTCGGGTGCTTAGAAGTCATGTGCCTGATCATGCTGGTGGTCATTAGGTACTTAGTGGTCAGGCCCCTGCTGATATCAGCATGGCAAAGGTTGCAAACAACCTGTTTTGTCTCTGAGCTAGAGATGAGCAAATATTTCAATTTTTGTTCTGATTACGATCGCCGAATTTGCACTATTTGCCAATTTGTTCATCGAATATTCGCCAAACATAACCGATTTCAATTGAAGTCAATGGGAGGCAAAAACAAACACATACACAACACCTTCAAATAGGCAAAAAAAACGGTCAAAACACATCAAATGAGGGACAGACACCAAGAAAAGTGGCCTCAATTCACCCACAGTACTAATTGTAGCATGGCACAGCAGCAATCAGTCATGCATGAGGTATTGGGGTCTGGGCCAGCTTTGATTTGAACTTCAAGTTAAGACAAGGTAGGTGAGAGATCGGTGTAGGCCTGCTGTGCTGGGATCCCTGATACCACATGCAACAGTTCAACCTGCTTTCATGCTCAGCCACACTCAAGTGGCACAAATATCAGTTTTCTAAACTATTGTCAGAAAAATCTAGGGATAGTAACATGGGTAGTTGACTCAAAAGAAAAGAAGGCCTGACGGTCTCGGAGGTCTACTGCTACAGGCAACACTCATGAAGGAGACCCAATGAGGACTTTACACATTTACAAAAATTAGTGTCAGATAGCAATAAAGTGGTATAAATTTCACCACAGTAGAAATAGTATAATAGGGACAGACACCTCTTACACTATAGCCAATCCAGCAGATGGAGACTGTAACGGGCAAGGTCGTGCAACCACTGTGCCATATCCCTCAGAAATCCTGGGGGGCGTAACTAGGTGACTTACCAAATTCCAACTTGGGTAAGTGGCAGCAAGTGAAAACTACAACCCAAGTAATGACAAGGCGGTCGCACCAGGCACTACTCTAGGGCTGACCTACAGAGGGTGGCAGCTGACGATCTAGAGCTGGTAGGCTGCTATGGCCTGAAGGAGGGATGAAGAATGCAGGCTGGCACTGTAGGGACACTGGAATCATGGATGCAGATGGGACCAGGTAAGGAACAGAAAAGCACTGTCAGTTCAGGGCTCGACTGGGTGTTAGATAGATGGGCACTGGCAGGTGCAATCAGGACTGGCTGATGAACAGAAGAGCACAGACAGGTACCAGCAGACGGGTACAGGGTAGACAAGCAGACGGGCAGACATGGGGAACCTGAAAATTACCAAGCATGCAAGGCAATCTAACAACCTAGCTCAAGCACCTCTTATTGTAGGAGGAGCCTTAAATAGAAGGTGTCGCCGAGCTATTGACTGAGAAGACCTTAGGTTGATGCAGGTGGTCCCTTTAAGAGGGAGGGAGCGTAGTTGAGCATAAATCATAGTGCCCAAGCCTACAACTGAACCTTGGGGGACACCGACAAATAGGGGGCGAGATGAGGAGGTGGTGTGTGAGCGGGAGACACTGAATGTCCTGTCTGTTAGGTACGAGGAGATCCAACAAAGGGCCAAGTTGTAATGGTAAGAGATCAGAACGTCTGTAGTAAGAGGGAATGGTCCACTGTATCAAAGGCAGATATTAGGTCCAGGAGAAGGAGGAGGATAAGCTAGCATCACTTTGATTTGCCAGTTAGTAAGTCGTTGGTGACTTTAGTCAGGGCAGTTTCAGAGGAATGATGTTGTTGGAAGCCAAATGGTAAGCGGTCAAAGAGGGAGCAAGGGGAAAAGTGGGAGGACAGTTCAAAATGAACGTGTTGTTCCAGTAGTTCGAAGGCAATAGGGCTAAAATGAGGTGGGGCGATAGCTAGAAACAAAGGATGGGTCAAGGATGGGCTTTTTGAGGATGGGTGTGATCGAGGTAATGATATTTGAATCAGGAGGGAGAGTCACCAGTAGTGACAGGTTGAAGAAGGGGGTTAGGCTTGGGATGAAGACTGTGGTAAGGTCTTGAATGCGGTGGTATGTTATTGGGTCAAGTTCACGGGTGGCGAGACAAAGTCTTCAGCTGAGCTGCATCAAGTGGCCTCTGCTTCTTTTCCTCCACCTTAACATCGCATGTAGTACAGTCCTCAGAGGTGGCACCCCAGTTACTCTTGTTTTCCCCCACTTCACAACTCTCCAACCACCCAACTGACTATTGGGAACCACAGAAGCCTGAGTCTGCAGATCTGTTCATACATTCTATGCCATGGGCAGTGGAAGTGTACTCCAAAGATTCACAGAGTCAGGAGGAGGAAATCATCTGCTCCGATGCCCAATTTTTTTTTAGTTTGATCCAAGGCCAACAAAGTTGGGTCTGAGCAGAATTCAAACCCTCATCAACAGACATTAACCTTTGTGAGTAGAAATAATCATTTGTAATGAGACTCAGATACTTGAGGCACCCACGGACTGTACTGTACTGTCAAGGCAGAAAGAGGAGGAGGGTGACCTTCAGGACGAGGAGTGGGAGAACAGAGAGGATGAAAATAAGGTAGTAGATCACACTTGGTGTAAACCCAGAGGCATGCAGCTGAGTAGCTCAGCAGAGGAGGTGGAGGAAGACGAGGTTACGTTATGGCTTCCTGCAGACACAGAGTTATGCAAACACGAAAAGCAATGCATCCTGAGCCCCAGCTATGGCTGTGCCCAGCAGCGTTCTCAGATCTACAGTAACCTAGTTTGGGTCTTTTTTCAGACCGGCAAAAATGTCTATAATCATGTTATTTGCCAACTTTGTTAAAAACGACTGAGTAGAGTTAAAAAAATGCGTTAATCTTGGAATCTCACTGTGCTAAAATACAGACTATCAGGCCTCGCCAACCACTATCCACCCCTTCAACCGCATCTTCTGATTCTTCCTCCTCCCTCACCGTGGCAAGTGTTGTCACATAAGTCCCTGGCCGCAGAACCTCCACTTGTTTACCACCTACAGTAGTGGTGGCTTTGAGCCTGTCAGCTGATATGGAAGTGGACATGCCTGCTGTTTTTGACTGATCTTAGATAATAAGCACACCCTATCTCTCTCAATGCACCATACCATCTCTGCATCTCTCTCACAGTCGAGCAACTTGTCGTGTTCACCCTACTCCACCCTGTGTCAGCACAAGAGTGAGCCCTGGTTTGTGCAATTGTGCTCACATAAAAGATTGTTTCTGCCTACACATGGCAAAGCTAAGAGCTTGAACTTCACCATATTCTATCTACTAATAATAACCTTTTTTTATATATCATAAGCCTATTCCGCAGAGTTTTACAAGTCAGCAGTTCATATGAAACAGTCAAAAGTTACAAAGTTTACGATAATAAAAACAATTAAAGCAAAAATAACGATGACCCTGCTTTCAGAGCTTACAATTTACAATGGGGTGGGGGTGGCACAAAGTACAGGTGCTTATTTACAATGATGGTTCAACCGTCTTGAGGAAAAGGGGAGTCGATAAATGCTGCATAAGGCTTTTGGGTACGATTGAGTTTGATGGCGAATTATATTCAGAAAAGTAGAGAATAGGCTATATATAAAAAAGACTTTGATTAGGGAGCATGATAGGCCACCTTAAATAGATGTGCTTTTAGGGAGCGCCTAAAAATGTCTAAGTTGTGGTTATACTCCTAATTTCAAGGGTAAGAGGTGAGTTATCGAAGTAGGAGATTTAACTGAGCCAGACAAAGACTAGATCAGGGGTGTTGCCATCTTTGTTTGTCCCAGAGGTTGAAAGTTGTGAGAGAAGACGAGAAGTGGCTAGAGATAGAAGCTGGGATGCAGTTGGGGAGGGTGGGGCTGTTGAAGTCTCCCAGGAAAAGGTTAACAATTCTGAGGACATGAAGTGTGGCAGAAAGGCAGAAAAGTGGTCAAGGAAGTGAGTGGGTGAGTTTGGGGACGGTATATGACTGCTACTCAGAGGTATTTGGGATTGAGGACCCTAACGGTCTGAAGCTCACTATTATTTTTCCAAGAACTAATAATTTTGAACAGCCTGCAGCCTCCTCAGATGATCGTCACCCAATCGTGTCATTGTCTGGACGAAGGTGCCAGCTGAGAGATCTTCGATACAAAGACCACAGCGATTGTTTCTGTGTGACTCACGGCCTGTGATCTCTGTGATTATTGCATGGCCATTCCAATTTGTTAGCCACGGAAATTCATCCTTTCCAATTTGTGGATACAGATGGTTTCTGAAAGCTGATGGCCGGTCCAGCCCCCAGTACCAGTTACACAGTCACCATTACTTCCCTAAGAAAGACATGCCTGTGCTACACCAGCATGCCGCAGACATCTCAATTTCCCTGAAAAATTCTATGTCTGCCAGGGTGCATTTTAACACTTACACCTGGACAAGCAAGCATGGACAAGGGCATTATATCTCACTGACTGGGTGACTCTAGTGGATGTGGGGGGAGTTGGGGAAGGGGCTGCTCCACAAGTCTTGCAATCCCCAAGGCTTGCAGGATGCTTTGGGATAGACAACAGGGATTGGAGAACTAAACTACTAAACATCTAGGGTTGGAGAACTAAACCACTACACACCATAAGATGGATAAAAAAATAATAGACAACAGAGGTTGGAGAATTAAACTACTACAAATACACACCAGAACATGGAAAACTAAACTAATAGACAAAAGGGGTTGGAGAACTAAACTATTAAACAGCTTGGGTTGGAAAACTAAACTAGTACACACCAGAGGATAGAGAATTAAAGTACTAGACATCAAGGTGTCGCTAGTCATCCAATTCTTGGAATCCCCAGGGCTTGCAGAACAAACATCTGTATCTAACACTTCAAGTGATTCTGCCTCCTCCACCTCCTCTAGGACCTCCACCTGCACTCTAAACCTCTGCCTTAATGAAACACACGTTCCAACACTGCAGAGAGAACCCCCCACCTCCGTACTGTGCAGACAGGGCTCACTGCAATCAGTCAGTATTTAAATTAAAAAGCCTTGGAGATCACAGTCAAACAGATCAAGAGTTGTGGACAGCTATCCATGGCGAGTTTGAGCAATGGCTGTCTACACTCAACCTGGATCCAGTGAATGCCGTGTACTATAACAGTGCAAACCTAGTGGCGGCCCTACGGCGGGCCAACCTCACACACGTGCTTTGCATGGCTCGCATCTTCAACCTGATTGTACAGAAATTCCGACTTCACTGTCCCAGCCTGGATGCACTGCTGCAGAAACCACTATGTGCTCACTTACACCATTTCACTTAAGTTGGTGTAAACCGGTTGATATGCGATGTGACCATACCATTGAATTCAACTCTGCACATGTTGCAATGACTATGGCAGCAGCGCTGAGACCTGGTGCAGTATGATATTTTGCATAGCCTGGCACAACACTGTACAGACTTGGTGCAATTCACACTTTCAGAGAGGACACAGAAGAAGGACCTCTCCACCCTACTTAACATTTTAAAAATGGCTACTAAGACGGTTGGGGCTGACAATGCCTTCATCAGCATCACTATTACTGTCATCTACATGTTGAGCACACTTTAAATAGTCTGGGTGAGGATATGGTGGTTGTCCCGGGGGAAGAGCAGGAAGCAGAGGAGGATGCCTTTAGGGTTAACAATATCTATAAGTTCAGTTCTGTTGCCTCACAGACAGTTGCCATGGGAGGAACAAATGGAGAAGGACCAGGATAAGGAAGGGAAGGAAGAAGCGATGGACGGTTAACAGTTAGGAGATGAACAGGATAATGATTCCCTCTTTAGTGTCTGTGGTTGCAAGGAGGAGGATGGAGGAAGAAAGCTTGAGTATTATCCCACCACCAACACACTGTGGACTTGGACCTCATGAAGGAGACCAACCCAAGAGTGCCTTCTTGCAGCACTATCTGCAACATGATTGTTACCAGTATAGTTATGATTCAAAATAGTGCTGACTAGAGATGAGAGATTTTGCCTTTTTTCGGGTCGAGTCGGGTTTTGTGAAACCCGACTTTCTCAAAAGTCGAGTCGAGCGAAGTCGGCTGACTAACGGAAATGGTCGGGTCGGAGTCGAAAATCCGACCCCAATGCAAGTCAATGGGGAATAAAAGTCGGCAGGGAGTGGAGGACAGTAAACACACCTACAGTGCCCATTTCAATGCCAACTACATCAATTCTTATTACTTAAGCTTGGCAACCTTAATTAACTTTATAATAATAGTAATGCATTGAAAACTGGGGGTTATTTGGCTAAAGTTGAGGGGGGGGCAGTGCTCGCTCCAGGTTTTCGTGGGCCCCGGCCAAAGAGTCTCAGTGGGCCCTTTAACACATACCACAATTCATGATGCTTCGATACGGCAGAGAAATATAGGTATAGTACAATGCCAAATACTTCACTTCTTACATTACATGATTGATATCTATTTTAAATTTAAGTCCTCCATACAGTATTATGGGCACCACATTGTGCGCCATACAGCTCTGCTACTCCACCAAATTAATTGCCCCCTTATCACAGGCAGGCAGCCTACTAATCAAATCTGATGCTCCACACAAGCAATTGCTACAGCGTCACTGGCAGGCAGGCAGCCTAAGAATCAGCGTTGCTGCACACAGCAAAATCCTCCCCTCGTACTGCACAGTCACTGTACAGCTAATCGCTATCAGCAGAAAGTAATTTTTTATTTTTAGGCCCTGCCTAAAGCTCTCTCTGCTCAGACGCACCGCCAGCAACCTTCCCCTACACTGAGTTAGGCAGATGTAAAATGGCGGTCGGCGCTGAGGGATTTTATATGCACTGTGACGCCACTGAAAGCCAGCCAATCGCTGCAATGCCCTTCTCTAAGATGGTGCTGGCCGCTGGCTATGTCATCCCATTGCCCACAGCCTGCGTCCTTGCTCATTGGCCAAGAAAAGGCACTTAAAGTGTAGGGGAAAACCGACTCCAGAAAAATGGTCGCCGAACACGTGACCGAACTTACTCCACGGTCGGGTTTCGTTTCATGAAACCCGACTTTGGCGAAAATCGGCGATTTTTGAAAATGAGCAACCTGTTTCGCTCAACTCTAGTGCTGACTATTGTGTTGCCAGTCTCTTCAATCCACGATACAAACGTAAATTTTGCCAGTTGATTTCCCCTCTGGAAAGGGACGCTCCCATGCTGCAGTACGAAAAAATGCTTGAAGACAATCTTGACAGTGGTTTTTTCCAAGACAGCAGTGAGGCACACAGTGTGCATCACAGTGATAGGCTTCCAACCCTAAGAACGTTGAGTCCTCAACACAAAAATATTAGAAGCCTTGCAGTGCTGAAGTACTGTGTTACAACACCAACAAGGACAACATGTGCAAAGAGTTTGTATGTTCTCCCCGTGTTTGCAAGGGTTTCCTCCCAGTACTTATTTTTCTACCCACACTCCAAAGAAATAGTGAAAGGAAAAGGGACCAACTGGTCTTCCATTACATCCAACCAGCAGATGGACAGTTGGACATCCAACCAGGAGCGTTCACATTTCAAAAAGTTAGTGGCAGACAACAAGAAAGTGGCATCAATTTCTCCACAGTAGAAATAGGTTAATAAGGACCGACACATCTTCCACTACAGCCAACCCAGAATATGGACAGTTGGACACCCAACCAGGAGAATTCACATTTCCAAAAAGTAGTGCAGACACCAACTAATTGGCATCAATTTCACCACAGCAGAAATAGTATAATATGGACCCACAGGTCTTCCACTACACCCAACCCAGCAGATGGACATTTGGACACCCAACCAGGAGTGTTCACATTTCCAAAAATTAGTGTCAGATGTTACCAAAGTGGCATCAATTTCACCACCGTAAAAATAGTATAATAGCGACCGACTGTTCTTCCTCAACACCCATCCCAGAAGATGGACAGTTGCACACCTAATCAGGAGAGCTCTCATTTCCAAAAATTAGTGGCAGACAAAAACAAAGTGGCATCAATTTGACCACAATAGAAATAGTATAAATAGGGACCGACACGTGTACAACTACAGCCAACCCAGCAGATGGACACTCAAGCAGGACTAATCACATTTTCACAAATTACTATTATTATCTGCAGCAGTAGAAACAACGGTCTACTCATGCATGGAGCACAATAGAAGCAGTGCACAACACATTTATATGAAATGTGCCTTGCTGTCTTTGTCTGTGTACCTCAATAATGGCAAAAAAAAAAGCTGGAAGATCGATTTCATAGCCACACAGGACACTACCTAGTTAAATTATCTGACTAAGAAACAACATCCTAGCTAACTAGCTAAAATCAAGCAACTAGCATTCCCAGCATCAGATGCAGTCTTCTCTGCCTATTACAGTGTCAAAATGGCGCTAAAACAAGATGTCCACTATTTATATGGCGAGGGACATGTGATTTCAGTAGCCAATGACACAAGTCATTGTGTCAGGACATTGTGGATATTTCCTGCACTCTGATTGGTTAGCTGCAATGTGCACACATAAAGTTAGAGGAAAAAAAATTACACTTTACCAGCATATCGCTCCTCTGAGCTCTCCCCACCCTCTACCCTCATCAAACACATGCCCCATGCTCATCATACACCACCATTGTCGTAGCTAAATAGCTGAAAATACTTTAGTGGCAACATAAATATTTTCCCGCACTTTTTACCGAATGTGTCCGATTTTATAAAATTTTGCTCATTTTTCCGAACACGAAACCAAATGTGTCATATTCATGCCGATTTTATGTTTGGCAATCGTTTTTCAAACAAATTCACTCATCACTACTCAGAACTTTCTTTAAAAAACTCAGACTGGAGAACACCGAACTCTGACAGAAAAATTCACAAGTGTCGGTGCTCTGCTAGAAAGAAAAAACTGGGAAAGAAAAGGCACAATAGGTTCTTATCTGATGACAAAGGGGTGTCAGGTAAAGAAATGAATACACTCAGTTTGCTAGG
The DNA here is from genome assembly GCA_033576555.1 of Oophaga sylvatica. Lineage (NCBI taxonomy): Eukaryota > Metazoa > Chordata > Amphibia > Anura > Dendrobatidae > Oophaga > Oophaga sylvatica. The sequence goes on along the minus strand of JARQOD010000005.1, from coordinate 256,119,940 downwards.
TTGCTGAATGACAACACAATTACGGCATATAACAGCTGCTGCACAGATACCGATCAAGGAAACGACCATGGATATAGAGAGAAGACGGAGGTATCACTCATGCACTGCTGATATCAAAATATCAGTGAAGGTAAAACATTTAGTTAATCAGGTTTAAAATTCGATGCGTTTTGAGATCACGCAGGACCTCTTCATCAAGAAAAACCTGATGTTTCCGATCACGAAACCAAATGTGCCATATTCGTGGCGATTTTTTGTTTGGCCATTGTTTTTCAAACAAATTACCTCATCACTACTCAGAACTTTCTTTAAAAAAGTCCAAGACTGGAGAACACCTAACTCTTTGATGGAAAAATTCACGAGTGTTGGTGCGCTGCTGAACAGTTATTGCTCTGGTCACCCTACTGCCTCTTCATGCCTGTTTCAGTGTTGCTGTTCACTCCCCCCTCAGTGCTGCTGGCCTTGATCTGCATGCCATTTTCCCAGGTTGGGTCGTGACGTCATCATCCACCACAGCGTCTTACACTGCTGCACCCTGGTCCTCCTGACTTGGTGATTTAACAGCCACCTGACTTTTTTGGTAACTGTGTCTAATCATTATATACCTTCTTGGAAAAAATGTGCCATTTCTCACCATCATCTTTTTGTGGACATGGCTGCTCTAAGTTTTGTGCATCACTAAACAGCATGTCCTTCTGTTCCTTTTGGAGCATGCAGATTGAGAGACCACAATCAATAAATTATGTTGACAAGAGCTTCTGTCATGCTGTGATGGTCTTAGGTAGGGTAGAGAGGGCCTCAAACTGTCCCTGAAATTTGGACTCTAAATATCCCTGTCCGGGGGTACTCTTCATGGTAGAGGTGCCAGAGTCTCCGACCTCAATATGATCCTATTAATCTCTGGTCTGTACACACTCCCAGCCCAGAAATATAATGTGAACAAGACACAAAAGACAAAGCAGGGATAACAGAAACTAAATATCATACAAAAGCAGAAACCATCATTAGGAGGAGAATAGGGACAGGGAGGAATAAACTAAACGAGAACAGGGACCAGGAGATAAACACACATGTACTACAGAACACCTCCACAACAACTTCTCTCCCAACACTTAGCTCAAGCACACAGCACAGGAAGATGAATCTTCAATAACAACAATGCACCCCGCTTCAGCACAGCATCTCCTAAGAGCAAGGAAGCAGAGCTTTTACTGGTAAGATAGAGAGGATCTGGCCAGGTTTTATAGGAAGAGTTAATGACCAGATCAGAAGCAGCTGAAATGGAGTTGCATGTCTGTGACCTGCAGAGAAAGGGTTGTTAACCTCTTCAGCACCAAAGGAAATCAAATTCATTTAATATAGGATCCAAACACACAGGCTAAATGGAAGATCTGTGACTCATAATACACAGTGATCTTCTACTCCCAGATCTCCCAGGTTGGCATGACACACTCGTGATAGCTCCTCGAAATTTCCAATTGTGGGATCACTAGTCTCCTGAGACTCAAAATAGTGGAAGGAAAGTGGATCAGAGTGAGTATTAAGTGATTCAGACTGTAGGCTGGTGATAATGGACCGTGTGGAAGACCGGTGATTAGAGTTGAGCGAAACAGGTCGGTCAGATTTAAAAGTCGCCGACTTTCGTCATAGTCAGGTTTCGTTGGCCGAAACCCGACCTTAGCGTGCAGTCGGCCATGCGGTTGTTTTCCCATAATGCTTGCAGGTGCCTTTTTTCAGTCAATGAGCAAGGACCTACATTGTGGGCTACGAGATGACATGTGCAGTGTCCACCACCATCTTAGAGAAGGGCATTGCAGTGATTGGCTTGCTTTGGGGGCATCACAGTGTCTATAAAAACCCTGACCGCCGACCGCCATTTTACTTCTGCCGATATTAACAGTAGGGAGAGCTTGCTGATGCTGTTTATCAGTAGGGAGAGAGTTAGGACTGGAAAGAGAAGTTCTTCTGTGCTTGTGCTGATAGCAATTGTGCTGTACAGTTAGTGTGCAGTGACAGGGGAGGATTTTCTTGTGTGCAGCAGCGCTGGTTATTAGGCTGCCTGATAGCTGTATTGCTGTGTGTACACTGCTGTGCAGACTGCTTTTTACACAGCAGCACTAATACTTTGATTCTTTTTTCTGCACACTAACCCACCGTTCATTTTTTCCCACACCGTATAGAGCTGTACGCTACTCACACACTACCGTGTACCAGCTGGTATCATGGACAAATACATGCTGAATATCTGTGTGTGACTCCGGAAATATATAAGGAGATTGCAATTTTACCCTACACCATATACAGCTGTACTCTTCTGAGACAGTACCGTATATCTGCTCTTTGTATTACGGTCAAATCCATACTGAGTGATCGTCTGTGTGTGACTCCAAAAATATATACGGAGATTTAAATTTTCCCCAAAACCGTATACAGCTGTACACTTCTGAGACAGTACCGTATATCTGCTTTTTGTGTTACGGTCAAATCCATACTGAGTGATCATCTGCGTGTGACTCCGGAAATATGGAGCAGGGCTGGTAACTCCGGATAATTATTTATGAAGCACTGCACCACCACTGCACTGCCACCACTGCACCGCTCAATAATTATCCGGAGTTACCAGCCCTGCTCCATAAGGTGCGAAGACTGTGCTCGCACATTCGTCGCTCGCCCATAGACTCCAGTCGTATGCAGAGGCTGCAGCAATCGCTCCACCTCCCCGAGAACTGCCTAATCATAGACGTTGCAACAAGGTGGAACTCCACCATGCACATAGTTGAGAGGCTGTGCGAACAGAGGCAGGCTGTAATGCATTTGTGGGAGGATCCACGGGCAGGCAGTTTGAGGGTGGACATGGAGTTGTCGGGTGTGCAGTGGTCAAAGCTGAAAGACGTCTCTAAAGTCCTTCAATGCTCTGGGGAGGATGATGCTTCTCAGGGGGCAAGAGAAAATGTTGGCTTGCCAAGGTCAGGTACAGGATTTGTGCATGAATGGAGGGATGTGGATTTGGCAGAAAGTGCTCCTCCACCCACCTGTCATGGGTGCATCGCCACGAAGATCGTCGCGATTGCACATTCTGACTTCTCGCAGCTGAGTTGCTGTTTCTTTGTGTTTGGTAATGAGGGAGTTAATTTTACCTAGCTCTTTGCTAAGACTAGGTCCAGCCTCGCCCGGCTGCTTTTGATTATGTTCTAATTAGCTTCCTTTATATTCCTGCCAGTCTGTGTGTTAGATGCCGGTGAAAGCATTCATACAGACTGAAGATAGGATCGGTTCTGAGAAGACTTAAGCTAAGAGCTCTTTTGTTGTTTCTCCTCACCTTGCTTATAGTTTATCTCCTAGACCTTTGGTGTTCCCTCTGTGTTTTAATGTTGTATGCAAGACAGTATTTACTTTATCCCCTGTCTGTCTCGTTTGTCTATACTGTTTGTTAACCTTTACCTGTCCATTCCCTATGGTGGTAATCAGGGTCCTTCTAAGGACTAGATTACAGTGGTCAGGGATTTATAGGAGACAGGGTTTACGCTGGTGGCCTGGACCTCTGTACCATTAACAGTACCTCCAGGTAGAGGGACTAGACAGGACCCCAGTTTAGGGTCAGCATAGACCCCGGTCCACCTCTAGCCAGAGACAGCGTTAAAAGGATTCAGTATTGACCCACAGGATATTATGTCAGGTAATACTATGCTATATATACATGTTAATGTTACCTATTTATATGTTATATAGAATGTTGTCCCCTTGATAGATTACTGACATTATATATTTATACATCTGCTAGACAGCGTGACATTTTCACCGGCCAAATTATAGATTCTCCCCAGCTAACCATGGATCCAGTGGCCCAGCTTGCCCTGCAGTTGCAGAAGTTGTCCATGGAGCTTACGGACATTAAGTCCAAGGTTTTGTCCTCCCCGGAGCAAACCAGATCTGAACCTAAGGTTGCTCTCCCGGACAGGTTCACTGGTGGGCGGGACAAATTTTTTACCTTCCGGGAGGCATGTAAATTGTACTTTCGGCTACGGCCTCGGTCATCGGGGAGTGAGGAGCAGAGGGTGGGAATTGTCATCTCGCTCTTACAAGGGGACCCTCAATCCTGGGCGTTCTCTCTTCCTCCGGGCTCCCCGGCCCTCCAGTCAGTAGATCGATTTTTTGCTGCCCTGGGTCTGGTGTATGATGACCCGGATCGGGTCTCCCTTGCTGAAACGAAGTTACGTAGGATACAGCAGGGAGATCGTCCGGCGGAGGAATTTTCTTCTGAGTTCCGTAGATGGGCCACAGATACTCAGTGGAATGACCCAGCTCTTAGGAGCCAGTTTTGTCAAGGGTTATCTGACAAATTAAAATATGTTTTGGCTCAGTATGATTCTCCTCCGTCACTGGAGGCTGCTATGGCCCTTGCTATTCATATTGATAGACGGCTTCGGGGAAGGTGCGAGGTAAATCCGCCCCCTGTTATGACTCCACCCACTAATAAAGTCCCTTATATGGAGGTTCCCCTGGTCTGTTCTGAGGAACCTATGCAGTTGGGAGGGACATCATTTTGTAGGAGGAATCGGCGGTGCGCCGCAAGACAAGAAGGTGTTTCTTCTGCGGGAGAGAGGGACATTTTGTTGGGGGGTGTCCCTCCCGTGCCTCATTAAGCAAAAAAGTCACCGAAAAACTGTTAATCCCAGGTTGTGTGGTGGACGACAACCTGGGAGTAGGTATTTCGTCCCCAGGTCCGTCTCAATTTCTCGTGCCTGCGGAGGTGGTGGTTGGTGCGAGAGTTGAGAGGATTTCTGTTCTTCTTGATAGTGGGTCTGGGGCTAATATGGTGGACGCTCGGTTTGCCCAGGTGCAAGGTATGCAACTGAGTGTATTGGCCAAACCGATCCCTATACTTTCTATTGACGCCAGACCTCTCGGTCAAGGTAGTTTTGTACAAGCTGTTCATAACATAGGCCTTCGAGTAGGGGCAATACATAAAGAACAGTTGTCTTGTTATGTGTTGGAGGGTCTTCCTACTCCTATTGTGTTGGGACTTCCTTGGTTGGCTAAACATAACCCAGTGATTGATTGGCAATCCAGAAAGATAAGCCAGTGGGGTGAATTTTGCAAGAATAACTGCATGAACACGGTCATCGGTGCGGTCGTGCCTAGGACTTTGCCTCCTTTTCTAGAGGACTTTGGGGAGATGTTCTCAGAGGAGGGGTGTCAAGAGTTACCTCCTCATCGCACGTATGACTGCTCAATAAAATTGCTTCCTGATGCCTTATCTCGTAGTTTCCCAGGGGCCGGAAAGACGGATGGCTCGGTTCCTATCCTGCAGGAGGGAGTGGTGGTGTCGGCTGTGTGCTCTGAGCTTGAGGAGGAGGTGTTGGAGGCTCAGGGAAACTGTTTGTTCCTAATCAGTTAAGACAAAAAGTTATCGAGGCACATCATAGTTCTGCTTTAGCAGGACATCCAGGGAGTAAAGCAACTGTGGATCTCCTTTCTCGCCGGTTTTGGTGGCCTAACTTAAATAAAGAGGTAATAACTTTTGTCGCGTCCTGTGGAGTTTGTGCTCGCTCTAAGACCCCACATACCCGTCCATCTGGGGTTCCTGAGGAGGAACGATTCTCGTCGTCACTTGCTTCAGTTTGGAGAGGAGTGCTGAATGGTCTGAGGGCTATGGGGAACCGTTACAAGCGGAGGTCTGATAGGAGGAGAGTGTCTGGTCCGGACCTAGGTGTGAACGATCTGGTGTGGTTGTCTACCAAGAATATAAAACTCAAGGTTCCCTCCTGGAAACTGGTTCCCAGGTTCATCGGTCCATACAGGATCAGTTCTATAATTAATCTTGTGGCATTTCGTCTGGACCTCCCTCCTACGTTTAAAATCCATAATGTATTCCACAGATCGTTGCTTAAGAGGTACGTGGCGCCAGTTATACCGTCACTTCTACCTCCTCCTCCAGTGGTGGTCAATGGTAACTTAGAATTTCAAGTGTTGAAAATCATTGACTCACGTCTGAATCGCCGGTCCCTTCAGTATTTGGTTCATTGGAAGGGATATGGTCCTGAGGAGAGGACGTGGGTCCCTGCGTCTGAGATTAACGCAGATCGATTGGTTCGGACCTTCCACACGACTTACCCGGACAGACCTGGCCCTGAGGGTCCGGAGGCCCCTCGTAGAAGGGGGGGTACTGTCATGGGTGCATCGCCACGAAGATCGTCGCGATTGCACATTCTGACTTCTCGCAGCTGAGTTGCTGTTTCTTTGTGTTTGGTAATGAGGGAGTTAATTTTACCTAGCTCTTTGCTAAGACTAGGTCCAGCCTCGCCCGGCTGCTTTTGATTATGTTCTAATTAGCTTCCTTTATATTCCTGCCAGTCTGTGTGTTAGATGCCGGTGAAAGCATTCATACAGACTGCAGATAGGATCGGTTCTGAGAAGACTTAAGCTAAGAGCTCTTTGTTGTTTCTCCTCACCTTGCTTATAGTTTATCTCCTAGACCTTTGGTGTTCCCTCTGTGTTTTAATGTTGTATGCAAGACAGTATTTACTTTATCCCCTGTCTGTCTCGTTTGTCTATACTGTTTGTTAACCTTTACCTGTCCATTCCCTATGGTGGTAATCAGGGTCCTTCTAAGGACTAGATTACAGTGGTCAGGGATTTATAGGAGACAGGGTTTACGCTGGTGGCCTGGACCTCTGTACCATTAACAGTACCTCCAGGTAGAGGGACTAGTCAGGACCCCAGTTTAGGGTCAGCATAGACCCCGGTCCACCTCTAGCCAGAGACAGCGTTAAAAGGATTCAGTATTGACCCACAGGATATTATGTCAGGTAATACTATGCTATATATACATGTTAATGTTACCTATTTATATGTTATATAGAATGTTGTCCCACTTGATAGATTACTGACATTATATATTTATACATCTGCTAGACAGCGTGACACCACCACTGGCAGTGCATCATTGAAACCTGGAACATTAGCCCACATGTGTGATTATGTCATGCGGATCCTAAAAAGGGACCCCGCATTGCCAAAATTATGAAGGATGACGACTATTGGTTGGCCAGCATCCTCGATCCACGCTATAAAGGCAAATTAAAGAACATCATGCCACAGGAGAACCTAGAGCTAATATTGGCGAACAAACAAGCAACTCTGGTAAACCATTTGTTAGAGGCATTCCCAGCACACAGCAGCGGTGCAGGTTCTACCACGGGCCGTACTGGGCCAAATGGAAGAGGTGTTCGTTGTGCACACAGCCGAAGTGGCGTTGGAGACAGGGTTTTCATGACCATGTTGTGGTCTGATTTCTCGAGTTATGCTCACACGACTGGTAATACTGAATCGATTGCAACAGACAGGAGACAACAGTTGTCAACTGTGGTTCAAAATTACCTCTTCTCCCCTATCGATGTTCTCCCTCACAGTTCATTCCCGTTTGACTACTGGGCCTGTAAACTGGACACCTGGCCTGAATTGGCACAATATGCCTTATAGGAGCTCGCTTGCCCTGCTGGTAGTGTGCTATCAGAAAATGTCTTCAGTGCTGCTGGATCAATCCAGACAGAAAGAAGGACCCGGCTGTCGACCCAAAATGTAGGTGATCTCACCTTCATTAAAATGAACCATGCATGGGTTTCAAAGGATTTTGCACCACCTTCCCTGATGACACATAGGTTGCCAGCAAAATGGCTCGCTTTGTCCTCCTCTTCCTCCGACTTCTCCAATTCCTCCATTTGCAGCTGCTGAAAGTCTAGCCTACACCTCAACATATGCCACTTTTTTCCACCTCCCTAACTTGGCTGTCCCCCCCCAGGGCCGGCATCAGCACCTGGCACACCCGGGCAAGTGCCGTGGCCCTGAGCAGGTGGGGGGGCCCTATAGCCCTCAGAGACACCGGCGTACTATGAGGGGCCCTGTGCCAGTTCCCGGCGCCCACTAGTGTGCCCCCCTGCTTGCTCAGGGCCCCAGCACTTGCAATACTTACCTCTCCCTGCTCCACCGCTGTGACGTCTTCCGCGTTTCCTGACAGTGACATTCAGGTTAGAGAGTGCGATGAGGTCACGTCTGTGCACCCTCTGCCTGAACAGTCACAGTGCAGAGAGCTGGAAGATGGCGACGGGGAGTCCAGAGTAGAGCAGTGCCCAGCGGGAAGAGTTATTTCATTTTTTTTAATGTTTGGAGAAATATATGAGGAGCATTATACACTGGAGAAATATATATGGGGCGCATCATACACTTGAGCATCATAGATAGGGCCCATTATACACTGGAGCATGATCCATGGGGCACATCATATACTGGAGCATAATGTGGGGCTCATTATATATGGCGCATCATATGGGACACATTATATAGGAGCATCACATGGAGACCATTATATATGGAGCATTATATATGGGAACCATTATATTTGGACCATTATATGGGGCTCATCACACACTGGAGCATCATATATGGGGCCCATCATATACTAGAGCATAATATGGGGTTCATTATTTATGGGGCATTATATAGGGCCCTTTATATATGGAGCATCATGTGGAGCACATATGGGGCCTATTCTGTATGGAGCATTATATGGAGCCCATTCTGTATGTAGCAATATATGGGGAACATTATTCTATATAGAGCAATATATAGGGCTCATTATTCTGTATGGCGCACTATGTGGTGCCCATAATACTGTATGGAGTAATATACTGTCCGTTTTTTGAGCTATTGTAGAATTTAAAATAGATATCAGTCATGTAATGTAAGAAGTGAAGTATTTGGCATTGTACTATACCTATATTTCTCTGCCGTATCGGAGCATCATGAATTGTGGTATGTGTTAAAGGGGCCCACTGAGACTCTTTGGCCCGGGGCCCACGAAAACCTGGAGCCAGCCCTGCCCCCCCACAACTTTAGCCAAAAAAAACCCAGTTTTCAATGCATTACTATTATTATAAAGTAAATTAAGGTAGACAAGCTTAAGTAATAAGAATTGATGTCGTTGGCATTGAAATGGGCACTGTAGCTGTGTTTACTGTCCTCCACTCCCTGCCGACTTTTATTCCCCAATGACTTGCATTGGGGTTGAATTTTCGGCTCCAACCCAACCTTTTCCGTTAGTTGGCCGACTTCGTTCGACTCGACTTTTGAGAAAGTCGGGTTTCACGAAACCCGACTCGACCCTAAAAAAGGCAAAGTCGCTCATCTCTACTGTTAGAACTCTCCTGTTTTTTCTGTCTTGCTGGTCACATGACCTTTGTGGCCTATTTAATCCTGCTCCGCCCTTCTGGCTTTGCTGGACTTCATTGTAATTTCTACTATTAAGCTAGCCGGGTGCTTTGTTACCTTTCTACATTAGTTTTGCCTGGTCTTTTGACCTCTATGTTCTATGTTGTTTGTTTTTCTTTTTACTACTACAACTTCTGTTAGGAGGTGTCCATTTTTTCTCCCAGTCCCTAGTTCTTGTAGGGATCCCTCCCTCGCATCTATAGGTCTTCGTACAGACTAGCTGAGGACTTTAGCGGGTCTGATCGCAGGATCAGGTTCCCCGTTACATCGTAGGGATCGAGCTTAGTTCTAACATAGGGACAGATATACCTTTCTTTCCTTAGTGCTTGTAGCAGAACATAACAGTAAGTCTAGCCCAAGAAAAATATCTCTAAGGAAAGATTTCCTGTTTCCCTAATGGTGTCGGTTCAGGAGTTGGCTCAACGCCTGCAGGGACTCTCTCTGGAGGTGTCCGAGCTTCAGCAACACGTGAGTAGCTGTTCTGGAGCACATTTCGTGGAGCCAAAGGTACGTTTGCCTGATTTATTTTTTGGTGAACAACAAGATTTTTTTTCTTTTAAAAATGCTTGCTTGTTGTATTTTCGTTTGAGACCCAGATCCTCTGGTGATGAATCACAGCGCATAGGGTTCATAATGTCACTTTTGCGCAAAGAACCTCAGGAGTGGGCCTTTTCTCTGCAACCTAGTGATCCATGCTTTAGATCAGAGGATAGTTTTTTTTTCTGCTTTGGGGTTATTGTATGATGATCCTGATCGTGTCTCATCAGCTGAGACAGAATTGAGACGTTTGAGGCAGGGATCAGGTAATGTGGAAAAATATTGTACTCACTTCCGATGGTGGTCTACTCAGGTGGGGTGGAACGATTCAGCTTTGAAAAGTTTGTTTCTTGCAGGGCTAAGTGAAAGGGTTAAAGATTTGCTGATTGCTTATCCCATACCTGGTAACTTGCAAGAGGCTATGCAATTAGCTATACGGGTGGATAGGAGACTGCGTGCAAGGGTTAATGAGAGTAAATCCTCTGCCATGTCAGCTCCAAGTCTTGAGAGGGTCTGTACTGATATTGGAGAGCCCATGGAGATTGGAGCGATGGCACCTCGCTCTCAGGAAAAAGACCGCAGGTTTTCTGAAGGTTTGTGCTTTTATTGCAGCAAATCTGACCATTTCATTAAGAACTGTGTGCTTCATATGAACAAAGAAAAAAAAAGGTCAGTTCCGCCCGTATAGCCTGTTTAAATACTAAGGGCGTCTTTGTTTCTGCCACTAGTACTGCGGCTCAGGAAGAATTAATGGATTTTCGTGTATTTGCGATTGGGGTTCTACTCTGAATGTGATTGATGGGGGATTCTTGGAAAAACTTAAATTAAAACCCAAACCTTTGTCATCCCCTATTGCCGTGGTTTCTGTTGATGGCTCTCCCTTGAAGAATGTTACTCACCAGGTCTATGAATTTCCCCTTACTATTAATGGTGTTCATCAAGAGATTTTGGATTTGGTAGTATTGAATAATTTGCCTTCTCCGGTGATTTTTGGGGTTACCTGGTTAAAATTGCACAATCCTGTTCTGGATTGGTCTACCAATGAAATTAAGTCCTGGAGTTCTAAGTGTTATGACAAGTGTTGTAATGGGCGTTTTGCTGCTGTGGATAAAGGGGAACTACCTGTACCTATTCAGGATTTTTGGAAAGTTTTCTTCTGTGAAGGAATCGCAGATTTTACCTCCCCATAGAGACAATGATTGTACTATTGTATTTGTCCCTGGAGCGACTCTTCCTAAAGTCGTTTATTTAATCTTACTATTCCTGAGAGAAAGGCTTTGGAGGAATACATACAGACAAGCTTGGCCGCCGGTCACATTAGGCCTTCCAAGTCTCCTGTGGCTGTTGGATTTTTTTTTGTTAAAAAAAAGGACGGCGGTTTACGTCCTTGTCTGGACTTTCGTGAGATTAATAAAATTACTGTACGCAATCCTTACCCACTGCCATTGATTCCTGATTTGTTTAACCAGTTAGCGGGGGCCAAGTGGTTCTCTAAAATTGATCTTCGGGGGGCATACAATTTGTTACGCATGAAGGAGGGTGATGAATGGAAGACTGTTTTTAACACTCCTGTGGGTCATTTTGAGAATCTGGTTATGCATTTTGGCTTTACCAATGCTCCTGCATTTTTTCAGAATCTTATTAATGACATCCTTAGACCTTTGATCGGCAAAAATGTGGTTGTGTATTTGGATGACATTTTGATTTATTCGCCGGATCTGGAGTCTCATTGGCAGAGCGTTTGTGAGGTATTACAGTTATTGAGTGACAATTCGCTTTTTGCTAAGCTGGAGAAATGTGAGTTCGCTGTACAGAGAATTAGTTTTTTGGGCTACATTATCTCCAGCGAAGGTTTTGAGATGGACCCGGTGAAAGTTCAAGCTGTGCTGGAATGTCCTAGGCCTATTGGTTTGAAATCGTTACAGAGGTTTTTGGGTTTCGCCAATTATTATAGAAAATTCATTAAAAATTTTTCTATTATTGTCAAACCACTGACCGATCTCACCAGGAAAGGTGCTAATGTGGTTCAGTGGACTACTGAGGCCATTGAAGCTTTTGTGTTTTTAAAGGAGAGGTTCAGCTCTGCTCCCATCCTTATGCAGCCTGATGTGAATAAACCGTTTTTGGTTGAGGTTGATGCTTCTTCTGTGGGGTCGGCGCTGTGTTGTCTCAGGAAAACACGGATGGAGTACATCTTTGTGCATTTTTTTCAAAAAAATTTTCTGAGACTGAACTGAATTATGATATTGGTAATCGGGAATTGTTGGCCATTAACCCCTTACTGCCATCGGACGTACTATCCCGTCCATGGTACCTGGGCCCGTATGACCGGGACGGGATAGTACGTCCAGCCCTTTAATGCGACATTGCGACTTAAGTCGCAATGATCGCATTAAAATTCCGACGCCATCTTACCTCAGGAGAGATGGCGCCGGCATCCCGGGGTCTGTCACCGCCCACCCTCACTCCCGATCGCTGTGATTGGCTGTTCAATTCTGAACAGCCAATCGCAGCCTTTCTCACTGTTTCAGCCAATCCGATGGGCTGAAACAGTGAGATCCCAGGCTAGAATCGAGTACCGATGTACTCGATCCTAGGCCTGGGCATAGAAAGGAGCAGACCCCCCCTGGATTGGCGCGATCGCCGATCACATCGATCGCGCCAATCGCAGGGCACAGCCGCGGTGTATCCGCGCTGTGCCCTGCCTGTACCTGCCTGGATCGGTGCAGTAATACACCGATCCTAGGCCGGAGCCTAGGACAGGCCCAGTAGGGCCTGCAGCTGCTGATTGGCGCGATCGATGTCATCGACGATCGCGCCAATCACAGGGCACAGCAGCGGTGTGACCGCTCTGTGCCCTGCTTCCTGACCTGCCGGTGACCTGCCTAGGAATCGGAGCAGTGAGCTCCGATTACTAGGCCGGTGCCTAGCAACCGGCAAAACAAGGGTCTCCTCTGATTGGTGGGATCGATGTGATCATCGATCCCACCAATGACAGGTCACAGTAGCGATGTGACCGCTCTGTGACCTGTCTGCAAACTGGATCTGACCTGTCTGACCGCACTGCAGGGGTCCTCACACTTGCTGAGGATTCCTGCAGTGCGGTCACACGCCAGATCTCCTCCTGTGCTGGGCCTTTGGTGCCACAGTAGCCTGTGACACCACAACTCCTGCTGAAGAAAGAGAGAGAAGAAAGAAGAGAGAAGAAAGAAGAGGAGAAGAAAGAAGAGAGAAGAAAGAAGAGAGACTACAAACGTGAGTTTTTTGAGCCCCGATCCCTGCCCGATCCACCCCAATCCCCCCATTCCCCCCTCCCCCCTTCCCTTTCCCCCTCTTTTTACCCCCCCTTTGCACACATTTAGCAGCCGCCGAGCATTGATTGGTGACGCAGTTCACCGATCAACACTCGTGCTCGTTTTTCTTTTGCACCCCCGTCCGTGCGCACTTCCAGCAGCCGCGGAACTTTGATAAGTGACACCAGTCACTTTTCAGAGCTCGTTCCTGCAGGTTTTTTTTTTTTTTCACCCCACTTTCCGCCACTCCGTGCGCACATCTAGCAGCCGCGGAACTTTGATAAGTGACACCAGTCACTTATCAGAGCTCGTTCCTGCAGTTTTTTTTTTTTCACACCACTTTCCGCCACTCCCGTGCGCACATCTAGCAGCCGCGGAACTTTGATAAGTGACACCGGTCACTTATCAGAGCTCGTTCCTGACGTTTTTGTTTTTTTTTTCACTCCCCTTTCCGCCCTCCTGTGCGCACTTCAGCAGCCGCGGAACTTTGATAAGTGACACCAGTCACTTATCAGAGCTCGTTCTGCAGTTTGTTTTTTTTTTCACTCCCTTTCTGCCACTCCTGTGCGCACATCCAGCAGCGCGGAACTTTGATAAGTGACACAGTCACTTATCAGAGCTCGTTCCTGCAGTTTTTTTTTTTTTCACCCCACTTTCCGCCACTCCGTGCGCACATTCAGCAGCCACGGAACTTTGATAAGTGACCCGGTCACTTTTCAGAGTTCGTTCCTGCCGGTTTTTTTTTTTTTTCACTCCCCTTTCCGCCACTCCTGTGCGCACATCTAGCAGCCGCGGAACTTTGATAAGTGACACCGGTCACTTATCAGAGCTCGCTCCTGCCGTCTTTTTTTTTTTCACTCCCTTTCCGCCACTCCTGTGCGCACATCCAGCAGCCGCGGAACTTTGATAAGTGACACCAGGTCACTTATCAGAGCTCGTTCCTGCTTTTTTTTTTTTCACTCCCCTTTCCGCCACTCCTGTGCGCACATCCAGCAGCCGCGGAACTTTGATAAGTGACACCAGTCACTTATCAGAGTTCGTTCCTGCAGTTTTTTTTTTCACTCCCACTTTCCGCCACTCCCGTGCGCACATCCAGCAGCCGCGGAACTTTGATAAGTGACACCGGTCACTTATCAGAGCTCGTTCCTGCGTTTTTTTTTTTTCACTTCCCTTTCCGCCACTTCCCGTGCGCACATCCGGCAGCCGCGGAACTTTGATAAGTGACACCGGTCACTTATCAGAGCTCGCTCCTGCCGTTCTTTTTTTTTTTCACTCCCCTTTCCGCCACTCCTGTGCGCACATCTAGCAGCCGCGGAACTTTGATAAGTGACACCAGTCACTTATCAGAGCTCGTTCCTGCGGTTTTTTTTTTTCACTCCCCTTTCCGCCACTCCTGTGCGCACATCCAGCAGCCGCGGAACTTTGATAAGTGACACCAGTCACTTATCAGAGTTCGTTCCTGCAGTTTTTTTTTTTTCACTCCACTTTCCGCCACTCCGTGCGCACATCTAGCAGCCGCGGAACTTTGATAAGTGACACCGGTCACTTATCAGAGCTCGTTCCTGCCGTTTTTTTTTTTTTTCACTTCCCTTTCCGCCACTTCTGTGCGCACATCCGCAGCCGCGGAACTTTGATAAGTGACACCGGTCACTTATCAGAGCTCGTTCCTGCCCGTTTTTTTTTTTTCACTTCCCTTTCCGCCACTCCTGTGCGCACATCCGGCAGCCGCAGAACTTTGATAAGTGACACCGGTCACTTATCAGAGCTCGTTCCTGCCGTTTTTTTTTTTTTTTTTTCACTTCCCTTTCCGCCACTCCTGTGCGCACATCCGGCAGCCGCGGAACTTTGATAAGTGACACCGGTCACTTATCAGAGCTCGTGCCTGCTGGTTTAGACTTTTTTTCACAGGCATTTTTTTCCCTATTCTCTTTCTTTTCTTTTAGCTTTTTCCTTTCAGCATAGTTTGCACCAACCACTATCCCCCCCCACACACACACACAGTTATAAATAAAGTTCACACAAAGCACCACATTCACAAAAAAAATGTCCCGCTCGTCACGTTCTTCCCAACAGCGCTATTCAGTGGAAGAGGCATACGCTTTACTTGCCTCCGACACTGATAGCGAGGGAGAGGATCCCACATTTCTTTACTTTTCAGATTCTTCATCCTCTTCTTCTTCTTCCTCCTCTTCCTCATCTTCCTCCTCGGTCCTGCGGAACCGCCACGCAGACGCCCCAGGACAGAACATGAGGCAGCGCCCCCCTGAAAATGAACCAGCGCACCCCTCTTCGAACCCCTATGGACCCCGGCCCCCGAAAATTACGAGCCACTGATTCCTGATTTTGTGGCAGAATCAGGAATCAGTTTGACTCCACCGGCTTCAAGAAATAGACTTTTTCAAAGTCTTTTTCTCTGAGGATTTTATTAACCTGTGGTGGAGCAAACTAATTTGTACGCTCGGCAATTTTTGGCGCAAAACCCAGTGTCATCATTTTCCAACTGGTCTCCTGTAGACGCAGGTGAAATGATGCAGTTTTGGGGCCTGGTCCTCCATATGGGGATCCTGAAGAAGCCAGAACTTCGGCAATATTGGAGTGTTGATATTTTATACAACACTCCACTGTTCCGAATGGTCATGGCTCGGACCGTTTTGAGGCCATCCACAAATTCCTGCATTATAATGATAATGCACAGTGTCCCCCACAAAATGACCCCAACTTTGACCGTCTGTTCAAAGTTCGGCCGGTCATCGAACACTTCAGCAAAAAGTTTGCTGAAGTGTACGTGCCCCAAAGGGACATCTGCGTAGATGAGTCCTTGGTTCATTTTAAGGGACGGCTCAGATTCCGCCAGTACCTGCCCAGCAAGAGGGCAAGGTACGGAATTAAACTCTACAAGCTGTGCGAGAGTACCTCAGGGTACACGCACAGCTTTAGAGTTTACGAAGGAAAGGACACCAGGATTGAACCCCCTGAGTGTCCCCCCGTCCTGGGAGTGAGTGGGAAAATTGTGTGGGATTTGGTGCACCCACTGCTGGATAAAGGTTATCACCTTTACACCGATAACTTTTATTCCAGCGTCCCACTCTACAAATCCCTCTCTGCGCGAGGTACCGCAGCTTGCGGTACCGTCCGCAAAAATCAGAGAGGCCTCCCGAAGACGCTACTTGGGCAGATGCTCAGAAAGGGTGAGAGCAGAGCCCAATGTAGCGACCACCTGTTGGTGGTCAAGTACAAGGACAAGAGGGATGTCCTTCTCTTGACCACCATACATGGTGATGGCAGCGCCCTCAGCACTGTACGGGGTACCTCTACACAGGTCCGCAAACCGGACTGTGTACTGGGGTACAATAAATACATGGGGGGTGTTGATCTCTCTGATCAACTCCTCCAACCGTACAGTGCTTTGAGAAAGGCAAGGTGTGGTACAAGAAGCTGTCCGTGCACATCGTCCAAATGGCAATGCTCAACGCTTTCCTGCTGTCACGATGTGCACGCAACAGCGATACGACGTACCTTCAGTTCCAGGAGGTAGTGGTTAAGGCCCTGATGTTTGGCGCTCAGGAAACAGCGGGCCCCAGTACTTCTGGAACTGAAGGTGCTCGTATCATACCAGGTCAGCATTTCCCGGGGGTGGTCCCGCCAACTGGAAGCAAAGGTAAGCCGCAAAAAAGGTGCCGAGTGTGTTACAAAAGGGGAATACGCAAGGACACCACTTACCAATGCGACACCTGCCCCGAAAAACCTGGCCTGTGTATGAAGGATTGTTTCAAATTGTACCACACCTCAATGCACTACTAATTTACTTTACAGGAAAGATTAGTTCCAGAAGGGGGGCACATTTAGAAAAGTTCCTTGGGAGTCTACTTTCCAAAATTATGTCACTTGTGGTTTTTTTTTACTGTTTAGGCACATCAGGAGCTCTGCAAACGGAACATGACGCCCGCAGACCATTCCATCAGTCTGCATTCCAAAACGTCACGACTTCCCTTCTGAGCCCCGACTTGTGCCCAAACAGTTTTTTCCCACATATGGGGCACCAGTGTACTCAGGACAAATTGGACAACAATTTTTGGTGTCCAATTTCTCCTCTTACCCTTGGGAAAATAAAAAATTGGGGACTAAAACATAATTTTTGTGAGGATAAAAGTAGGATTTTTTATTTTTACACCTGGGCATTATAAACTTTAGTGAAACACTTGGGGGTTTAAAATGCTCACCACACACCTAGTAAGTTCCTTAGGGGGTCTAGTTTCCAAAATGGGGTCACTTGTGGGGGTTTCCACTGTTTAGGCACATAGGGGCTCTGCTAACGGAACCTGACGCCCGCAGACCATTCCATCAAAGTCTGCATTCCAAAACGTCACTGCTTCCCTTCTGCGCCCTGCCATGCGCCCAAACAGTGGTTCCCCAAACATATGGGGTATCAGTGTACTCAGGACAAATTGGACAACAACTTTTGTGGTCCAATTTCTCCTGTTACCCTTGGGAAAATAAAAAATTGGGGACTAAAACATCATATTTGTGGAAATTTTTTTTTTTTTTTTTTATTCACGCCAGGGCATTATAAACTTTAGTGAAACACTTGGGGGTTCAAAATGCTCACCACACACCTAGATAAGTTCCTTAGGGGGTCTAGTTTCCAAAATGGGGTCACTTGTGGGGGGTTTCCACTGTTTAGGCACATCAGGGGCTCTGCTAACGGAACATGACGCCCGCAGACCATTCCATCAAAGTCTGCATTCCAAAACGTCACTGCTTCCTTCCGAGCCCTGCCGTGTGCCCAAACAGTGTATCCCCCCAACATATGGGGTATCAGCGTACTCAGGACAAATTGGACAACCACTTTTGGGGTCCAATTTCTCCTCTTACCCTTGGGAAAATAAAAAATTGGGGACTAAAACATCACTTTTGTGGAAAAAAAAAAATATTTTTTTTTTCACGCCAGGGCATTATAAACTTTAGTGAAACACTTGGGGGTTCAAAGTGCTCACCACACACCTAGATAAGTTCCTTAGGGGGTCTAGTTTCCAAAATGGGGTCACATGTGGGGGGTTTCCACTGTTTAGGCACATCAGGGGCTCTGCTAACGGAACATGACGCCCGCAGACCATTCCATCAAAGTCTGCATTCCAAAACGTCACTGCTTCCCTTCCGAGCCCTGCCGTGTGCCCAAACAGTGTATCCCCCCAACATATGGGGTATCAGCGTACTCAGGACAAATTGGACAACCACTTTTGGGGTCCAATTTCTCCTCTTACCCTTGGGAAAATAAAAAATTGGGGACTAAAACATCACTTTTGTGGAAAAAAAAAATATTTTTTTTTCACGCCAGGGCATTATAAACGTTAGTGAAACACTTGGGGTTCAAAGTGCTCACCACACACCTAGATAAGTTCCTTAGGGGGTCTAGTTTCCAAATGGGGTCACATGTGGGGGGTTTCCACTGTTTAGGCACATCAGGGGCCCTCCAAACGCGACATGGCGTCCGTTCGCAATTCCAGCCAATTTTGGTTTGGAAAAGTCAAACGGCGCTCCTTCCCTTTCAAGCCCTGCCGTGCGCCCAAACAGTGGTTCCCCCCCACATATGGGGTATCAGCGTACTCAGGACATGTTGGACAACAACTTTTGTGGTCCAATTTCTCCTCTTACCCTTGGGAAAATAAAAAATTGGGGACTAAAACATCATGCTTGTGGAAAAAATATGATTTTTTTTCTTCACGGCTCTACATTACAAACTTGCGTGAAGCACTTGAGGGTTCAAAGTGCTCACCACACATCTAGATAAGTTCCTTAGGGGGTCTAGTTTCCAAAATGGGGTCACATGTGGGGGGTTTCCACTGTTTAGGCACATCAGGGCCCTCCAAACGCGACATGGCGTCCGTTCGCAATTCCAGCCAATTTTGGTTTGGAAAAGTCAAACGGCGCTCCTTCCCTTTCAAGCCCTGCCGTGCGCCCAAACAGTGGTTCCCCCCCACATATGGGGTATCAGCGTACTCAGGACATGTTGGACAACAACTTTGTGGTCCAATTTCTCCTCTTACCCTTGGGAAAATAAAAAATTTGGGGACTAAAACATCATGTTTGTGGAAAAAATATGATTTTTTTTCTTCACGGCTCTACATTACAAACTTGCGTGAAGCACTTGAGGGTTCAAAGTGCTCACCACACATCTAGATAAGTTCCTTAGGGGTCTAGTTTCCAAAATGGGGTCACATGTGGGGGGTTTCCACTGTTTAGGCACATCAGGGGCCCTCCAAACGCGACATGGCGTCCGTTCGCAATTCCAGCCAATTTTGGTTTGGAAAAGTCAAACGGCGCTCCTTCCCTTTCAAGCCCTGCCGTGCGCCCAAACAGTGGTTCCCCCCACATATGGGGTATCAGCGTACTCAGACATGTTGGACAACAACTTTTGTGGTCCAATTTCTCCTCTTACCCTTGGAAAATAAAAATTTGGGGACTAAAACATCATGTTTGTGGAAAAAATATGATTTTTTTTCTTCACGGCTCTACATTACAAACTTGCGTGAAGCACTTGAGGGTTCAAAGTGCTCACCACACATCTAGATAAGTTCCTTAGGGGGTCTAGTTTCCAAAATGGGGTCACATGTGGGGGTTTCCACTGTTTAGGCACATCAGGGGCCCTCCAAACGCGACATGGCGTCCGTTCGCAATTCCAGCCAATTTTGGTTTGGAAAAGTCAAACGGCGCTCCTTCCCTTTCAAGCCCTGCGTGCGCCCAAACAGTGGTTCCCCCCACATATGGGTATCAGCGTACTCAGGACATGTTGGACAACAACTTTTGTGGTCCAATTTCTCCTCTTACCCTTGGAAAATAAAAATTTGGGGACTAAAACATCATGTTTGTGGAAAAAAATATGATTTTTTTTCTTCACGGCTCTACATTACAAACTTGCGTGAAGCACTTGAGGGTTCAAAGTGCTCACCACACATCTAGATAAGTTCCTTAGGGGGTCTAGTTTCCAAAATGGGGTCACATGTGGGGGGTTTCCACTGTTTAGGCACATCAGGGGCCCTCCAAACGCGACATGGCGTCCGTTCGCAATTCCAGCCAATTTTGGTTTGGAAAAGTCAAACGGCGCTCCTTCCCTTTCAAGCCCTGCCGTGCGCCCAAACAGTGGTTCCCCCCCACATATGGGGTATCAGCGTACTCAGGATAAGTTGGACAACAACTTTTGTGGTCCAATTTCTCCTCTTTACCCTTGGGAAAATAAAAATTTGGGGACTAAAACATCATGTTTGTGGAAAAAAATATGATTTTTTTTCTTCACGGCTCTACATTACAAACTTGCGTGAAGCACTTGAGGGTTCAAACTCTCACCACACATCTAGATAAGTTCCTTAGGGGGTCTAGTTTCCAAAATGGGGTCACTTGGGGGGTTTCCACTGTTTAGGCACATCAGGGGCCTCTCCAAACGCGACATGGCGTCCGTTCGCAATTCCAGCCAATTTTGGTTTGGAAAAGTCAAACTGCGCTCCTTCCATTCCGAGCTCTGCCGTGTGCCCAAACAGTGGTTTTCCCTCACATATGGGGTATTGGCGTACTCAGGAGAAATTGCACAACAACTTTATCAGTCCTTTTTCTCCTTTTTCCCTTGTGAAAATAAAAAAAATGTTTGTAAAAGATCATTTTTGTGACTAAAAAGTAAAATGTTAATTTTTTCCTTCCATGTTGCTTCAGCTCCTGTGAAGCACCTGAAGGGTTAATAAACTTCTTGAATGTGGTTTTGAGTACCTTGAGGGGTGTAGTTTTTAGAATGGTGTCACTTTTGGGTATTTTCTGCTATATAGACCCCTCAAAGTGACTTCAAATATGAGGTGGTCCCGAAAAAAAATGGCTTTGTAAATTTTGTTGTAAAAATGAGAAATCGCTGGTCAACTTTTAACCCTTATAATTTCCTAACAAAAAAAAATTTTGTTTCCAAAATTGTGCTGATTAAAGTAGACATGTGGGAAATGTTATTTCTTAACTATTTTGTGTGACATATTTCTCTGTTTTAAGGGAATAAAAATTCAAAGTTTGAAAATTGCAAAATTTTCAAAATTTTTGCCATATTTGCGTTTTTTTCATAAATAAATGCAAGTTATATGGAAGAAATTTTACCACTATCATGAAGTACAATATGTCACGAGAAAACAATCTCAGAATCGCGAAGATCCGTTGAAGCGTTCCAGAGTTATAACCTCATAAAGAGACAGTGGTCAGAATTGTAAAAATTGGCCCGGTCATTAACGTGCAAACCACCCTTGGGGTGAAGGGGTTAAACTCGCATTTGAACACTGGCGGCATCTCTTGGAAGGTGCTGAATTTCCCGTTCAGGTTTTCACTGATCATAAAGATCTGATCTATCTTGATGCTGCCAAATGCTTGAATGCCCGTTAGGCTAGGTGGGCACTGTTTTTCTCGAGGTTTAATTTTTCCGTTACTTACATCCCAGGTACTAAGAATGTGAAAGCCGATGCTTTGTCTCGCAGCTTTTCTCCCATGGTTGGTGCTGAGGAGGAGGTGAACATTTTACAAGAAGGGGTTGTGATTGCTGCTTTGGACTCTGTGTTGGAAGATGAGATTCTTAAAGCACAGGAGAATGCCCCATCTAACACTCCCCATGGGAGGTTGTTTGTGCCTGGGACCTTTAGGAGAGATTTATTTGTTGAGTGTCATGAGTCTTGGTTGGCAGGTCATCGTGGAATCTCTGAGACCAAGAGATTTGTGGGTCGCAGTTTTTGGTGGCCTGGATGGCAGAAGGAAGTCATTAAGTGGGTGCGTCAATGTACTGTGTGTGCTAGATCTAAGTCTTCACATACTCCTGCTGCGGGGTTGCTTTGCCCTCTGGAGGTTCCTTGTGCTCCTTGGACACATTTGGCTATGGACTTTATTACTGACCTTCCCCTCTCGGAGGGTTCACTGTCATCTGGGTGGTCGTGGACCATTTTAGCAAGATGTGTCACTTGGTTCCTTTCATCAAACTGCCCTGCGCTAAGACTCTCGCTAAGGCCTTTGTCAAGGAAATTGTCAGACTACATGGCGTTCCTACTGACATTGTTTCTGATAGGGGACCGCAGTTCGTGGCTCGTTCTTGGTGCGCCTTTTGTAACAGGTTGGGAGTTCATTTGTCGTTTTCATCCGGATATCATCCTGAATCTAATGGCCAGACAGAATGGAAAAACCAGGATGTTGAGCAGTTCTTGCGTTGTTTTGTGGCAGACAATCAAGAGGGGTGGTTGAGTTTCTGCCACTTGCTGAATTTGCTCTTAACAACCATACATCTTCTTCTGCTGGTTGTTCGCCTTTTTTTGTTGTACTGGGAGACATCCGTCGTTTGGGTCATTCTCCAAATTGGTTTCGGCCGTGCCTGAAGAGGAGAATTTTTCCGGTGATTTGGAGATAGTTTGGACGGATGTGCGTGGTAATCTTCAGGAGGCTAACTGAAAATCTAAAAGGTACTTTGATAGGAAACGCCAAGAGGTTTTGTTTGCTATTGGTGACATGGTTTGGTTATCCTCTAAGAATCTGAGGTTGAGGATTCCTTCTAAAAAATTGGGTCCCAAGTTTGTAGGGCCCTTTAAGGTGCTTCAGGTTGTTAACCAATCGGCTGTTAGGTTGGAGGTTCCTACCTCCTGGAAGATTAATCCGGTGTTTCATGTTTCTCTGTTGAAAAGAGCTGATGTGTCGGATGGAGACGCCTCTGCCACTGTTCCCCCGGTGGTGGAGGACGGGGAATATGAAATTTCCCGCATCCTAAATTCTAGACGGTATAGAGGGAGTTTGCAGTATCTCGTCGCTTGGAAGGGTTTTGGACCCGAGGATAACTCATGGGTGAGGGCGGATGATGTTTCTTCATCCAGACTTGTCAGAGAGTTTCACAAGAGGTTTCCGGGTAAGCCTGGGCCTAGGGGATCCGGAGGATCCTCTTAGAAGGGAGGGTACTGTTAGAACTCTCCTGTTAGGTTTTTTCTATCTTGCTGGTCACATGACCTTTGTGGCCTATTTAAACCTGCTCCGCCCTTCTGGCTTTGCTGGACTTCATTGTAATTTCTACTCTTAAGCTAGCCGGGTGCTTTGTTACCTTTCTACATTAGTTTTGCCTGGTCTTTTGACCTCTATGTTCTATGTTGTTTGTTTTTCTTTTTACTGCTACAACTTCTGTTAGGAGGTGTCCATTTTTTCTCCCAGTCCCTAGTTCTTTTGTAGGGATCCCTCCCTCGCATCTATAGGTCTTCGTACAGACTAGCTGAGGACTTTAGCGGATCTGATCGCAGGATCAGGTTCCTCGTTACATCGTACAGATATCCCTTTCTTTCCTTAGTGCTTGTAGCAGAACATAACATCTAACGGTGATACTGCCAAGACTGCTTGAAGCATTATCTGCTATCCAACCGACCACCTGTTCACAGCTGCTCTGGCTTCAGATTTGGTGTACTATGGCTTCCTGCAAAGTTGGAAAGGATCCTGGGCATGTTTCTTGTGCTCCAGCAATAGGTATAGTCACACCTACCCCATGTCCCTGTCGTCTTCATCATAATCATCAGCATTTCCACCTTCCCTTCTCTTACTGCATGTCTTACACTTTTTCTAATTGCTGTCTCTTGAAACCAAGTTTATTTTTAATAAAAAAAATAATTAGTCACCTTCAGCAGTCAAAGCATTTTTTTGGAGTTTAGTACCATTGTAATTTAACACAAAGCATGTAAAAGTGTATGGATGACAAGTTCCATCCAGAAACATTTTCAATGCTTTTTTTGAGTGATATATAACACTGAAATGTACCACAAAGCATTAATATCTATGGGTGAGTAATTGAATTCAGAAAAAATTGGCAATAATTTTTTGAAGTGTTGTATAACACTGAAATCTACCACAAAGCACATAATACTCTATAGGTGAGTAATTGAATCCAGAAAAATGTTTCAACGTATTTTAGGAGTGTTATGTAACACTGAAATCTACCACATACACGTAATACTCTATGAATGAATAATTGAATCCAGAAAAATGTTTCAATGTTTTTTCAGAGTGTTATATACCACAAAATTTACTACCGAGCACATAATAGTATATGGTAGGGGTCGAGTTCCCGCCTCTGCACAAGGGGAATCTCGAACCATCCCCGCTGCAGTCTCCTATTCGTCTCCGGCCACAGTGGATTCTGCTCAGCAGAGACGTCGGTCCCAGCGTCTTGCCCTGTCTAATACTGTGCAGAGGATTACTTCTGCCTCTCCAGGTTCTGCTATTGTAGCCAGTACTGGTCAGCGGCGGAGCAGACGTCTTTGGGACTAAGTCCTGCGTTTCCCCTTCTGAGCATGCGCAGGGTAAGATCTCTCATTGGAGATCAGGGGTCACATGCTCAGGTACTGCAGCAACTCCCATTGGTCCCCAGGAAGGTCCTGAAACTGCTTGTGTGCTGGAACAGTTTCTCATTGGTCATTTTCTGGAAGGTCTTGTAGTTGCTGCTATAAAAGTGTTGCATGTCCGCAGGCCATGCTCTAGTATCAATTCTGTTATGTGCTTTGCGCCAGTGTGATCATGCATGCATGCGGTTAGGGCTCGGCTGAAATAAGCCCTAGAATAACGGCACCTCCGGTGAGGAGTTTTGTATGCACGTGTTCAGTGCTTGGCTGAAATAGCCTCTAGAATACCGGCTACTCTGGTGACGAGTTGGTTGTTTGCGTTACTGACTGCATGACCACAGACTGCTATCCGCACAGCAGTTATCTGTGTACCCCTGTAATGTTAACAGGACACAGTCTCTATCTCTGCGTCTCTACCACAGCGACTCTGTGGTGTAACAGAGTTCGCTCATACTGACATATAGTGCCACAACATCTATGTCTGCTACTCTGTGAAGTAACAAAGCTCGCTTATACCGCCATATTGTGCCATTTTACTAGCAGCAGGGTCTGCCTGCACGGTGGACCCGGGCTGCGAACGCACCTATTATCTATATTTAATTGGTGCGTTCCGCCAGCCCTAACAGTATATTAATGAGTAATTGAATCCAGAAAAAAATGTTAAATGCTTTTTTGAACTCTTAGGCTTCTTTCACACATCCGTTTTGTGCTTGACGGCGCCACACGTTTTGCCGCATCGCCGCATCCGGCAACTAGTATGTAAACCGGATGAGACGCATCCAGTTTTTCGCCGGATCTGTCTTGGGCATCCGAACAAAAACCGGATCCGTCTCAGCGGTGTATCCGTTTTTTTATCCGTTTTTCGACGGATTACGCCGGGTCCGGTTTTTAAAAACGCCCTTTTTTGGGTTCCAAACATGATTGGCTACTGTAATCCAATATATACACTGTTCCTACAGCCCATCTTTGACAGGTTGTAGAGGAGCAAGTGCAGGTTGGAGAGAAGAGCAAGTAGCAAGTGACTGGCGAACATGGATGTTATTATTGGAAATATATTCAAGAATCTGGTGGATTTTACTGCAGAGGCAAATCGCTTGAAGATTATCGTTATGGAGAATGAGACAAAGATAGAGTAGCGCATTATGCGTCAGCGCCAACGACGACGCCGTATGTGGATCCACCCCATCACAGCACAGAGACTAACCCGTGGTGTGTATTCTACACTCAACATGGAGCTGAGAGAAAACCCTGAGAAATTTTTTGCCTATTTTCGGATGAAGAAAGAGAATTTTGACTTTTTGCTGGAGTGTGTTGGAGAACAAATCCAAAGATCCGACACCTATTGTCACTTCTCGATTTCTCCGGCGGAGCGTCTCATGGTCACTATAAGGTAAGCTATATGTATTGGATCTGCTCGCTTGAGCACACTTGTATTGTTGTTATTATTTTTTTAAATCACAGGAGAACA
>JARQOD010000005.1:256017220-256093906 GCA_033576555.1 Oophaga sylvatica | reverse complement strand
ATTTCATTTCAACCTATGTCTCCTGTGTTTTCCTCGCACCCAAGCACAAGACGCTATAGGAACTGTACACTATACATGACAAGATTCAGGAGCCAATGTTTAGTGTCTGCTGGGTCTGGGAAAGCCGTGTCTGCTGTGACTGTGGATATCAGATGTCCGTTTAAATACCTTATGTGATGACAGTGGTTGTGACTTCTCACAACCATTCCAGGTGAGCGCATTCCCTTAAAATTTTACTCTGCAGTGTTACCACAGGTAAACACTATTGTTTTTTTTTTTTTTTTTTCCTTTCCTCTTCTCCTTCCAGCACTTCTGCCTTAAAAGATCTGGAAGATGGAGGCCCGCATAAAGGAACTTTGCTGAGTGACTGATACAATCCTTTCAGATGTACAGACTTTAAAAACCCGTTTTGCAAGCCTACAGGACCTCACTAATCATAATTTGCAAGTGTTTGGACAGACTACCCAGGAATTGCGAGCCAGGATTGAGGCTCTAGAGGAACGAGCCCAGGCTCCTGCCATAACCCCGAGTTCTGGGATCCCCAAATTACCTCCTTTTCGTTTTGGCAGTGAACGTGAGAAATTCAGGGGATTTATTAATCAATGCAATTTATTTTTCTCTGCACATGCTTCACAATTTCCCACTGAACGATCCAAAGTGCTTACTATAATCATGTTGCTTACCAATAAGGCTTTGATGTGGGCAAACCCTCTGATTGAGACTGAGGATGATTGTTTGAATCACCTTGATGCTTTTATTTCAGCCATGGGGCAGGTGTTTGATGACCCCAATCGAGGTGCAACAGCTGAAGCAGCCATGTTAACTTTGCGCCAAGGTAAGCGTTCAGTAGCCGAATATGCCCTGGATTTCAGGAGATGGGCTCTTGATACCACTTGGGACACTTACGCTAAGAAATCTATTTTTCGGAAAGGGTTATCTCCACTGATTAAGGATGAACTTGCTCGTGCCGACCCTCCCACTGCGTTAGGTGACTTTATTAACTATTGTATTCGTATTGATGCTCGTCTGACTGAACGCAGACAAGAGAGATGGTTCGAAAATAATCGCACTAATCTTTTACTACCTCCCTTCTCAGCTAAGGAACCT
Source organism: Oophaga sylvatica (assembly GCA_033576555.1). Taxonomy (NCBI): domain Eukaryota; kingdom Metazoa; phylum Chordata; class Amphibia; order Anura; family Dendrobatidae; genus Oophaga; species Oophaga sylvatica. The sequence goes on along the minus strand of JARQOD010000005.1, from coordinate 256,092,799 downwards.
TTGAGTAGGATCACAAGGGAACCAGAACCTGAACCCATGCAGGTGGACTCTTTACAAAGACGGGTTAGTGATGCACGCAAAGAACATCGTATAAAGGAAAATCTATGTTTCTACTGCGGTAAGTCAGGGCACTTCATTATAAACTGCCCCAGCCGTTCTCGTAAGACTACTACAGCAGTCATTCACTGTGAGTGTTGCGAGAGGAGCTCTGTCATGTCCGAGCCTCAGGCTCCAGAGAGATCTGCTGCAAGAGATCTTGATTTCTCGGACTTAAACTCTGTTAGTTCTGGGGACGATGACGGTATAAACGCTGCAATTTTTCAAGTTTCCTCAGCGATGTCCCAGCTGAGTTGTAAAAGAAACAATTCTCATTGCTTCCTTTCCATCAAACTCTGGGTTGACTCAGTCTGGGTGTCTAGCTCTGCTATGATCGACTCAGGAACAAGTGGAAATTTTATGGATATCTCCTTTGCTCTGATACGTTCAGTGAAGAAGGCTACTCCAGTACAGATGGAGACTGTGGATGGCTCTCTACTGACTTCTGGACCAGTGGATCAAGAAACAGAGCCTTTGAGGTCCTTATGGGTAAAGATCATCAGGAGAAAATGTCTTTTATGCTTATCTCTTCTCCCCACTTTCCCATTATTCTAGGGCTACCATGGCTGCAGGCGCAGAATCCTACGATTAACTGGGAGACCAAGGAATTACACTTTCCGGAGAAACAGATGAGTCAAGGAGTTTCAGCTTGCTCTGTTCCTAAAGGAACCATGTCAGTCCCTGAACTACCAGCTGTATACCAGGACTATGTGGATTTATGTGACAAGAAGAACGCTGATCAGCTTCCTCCTCACCGTCCATATGATTGTCCAATTGAATTATTGCCTGGAGCCGAGATACCTTTTGGTAAGATCTACCCCCTAGCGGGGCCCGAGCTAAAAGCTTTGAAGGATTATATAGACGAAAATTTAGCCAAGGGCTTCATACGCCCCTCTTCATCTCCCGCAGGTGCACCCATCTTCTTTGTGAAGAAGAAAGATGGATCTCTGAGACCCTGCATAGACTATAGGGAACTCAATAAGGTTACTATTAGAAACCGTTATCCATTGCCTTTAATCCCTGAGTTGTTGGAGAGAGTGCGGCATGCCAAAATTTTCTCTAAACTGGATCTCCGTGGGGCCTATAACTTGGTCCGTATTAGACCTGGGGATGAATGGAAGACTGCTTTCAGGTCACGCTATGGACACTTTGAATATCTAGTTATGCCTTTTGGTCTGAGTACCGCCCCAGCCACTTTCCAACACTTCGTTAATGATATCTTCAGGGATCTCCTAGATACATTTGTGGTGATTTATCTGGATGATATTCTAATTTTTTTTAACTCCACAGAGGAACATCATGGACATGTGAGAATGGTCTTAGAACGCCTAAGACAAAACCATCTCTACATCAAACTTGAAAAGTGTGAATTCCATAGGACCGAAATTCAATTTCTGGGGTATGTACTATCTACGCAAGGGATTAGTATGGATGGAAGCAAGACCCAAGCCATCAAGGATTGGCCAATTCCTAGAAATGTGAAGGAGGTGCAGCGCTTCATCGGGTTTGCCAACTTCTATAGACGTTTCATTAAAAATTTTTCTGAGGTAGTGTCACCTATCACCCAACTTACCCGGAAACAGTCTAGGTTCTCCTGGACCCCGCAAGCTCAGGAAGCATTTTCCTGTTTAAAGGATAAATTTACCACCGCACCTATCTTAGTACATCCCAACCCCGAGCTTCCCTTCATAATAGAGGTGGATGCTTCAGACTGTGCCGTTGGAGCTATACTCTCTCAGAGAACAGGTGAGAAGAATGTCTTGCATCCCTGTGCCTTCTTTTCCCAGCAGTTGTCTTCGGCTGAGAGGAACTACGATGTGGGCAATAGAGAATTGTTGGCCATTATTGCCGCCTTCAAGGAATGGAGACACCTTCTTCAGGGAGCTGCACAGCAAATAGTCGTCCTGACAGACCATCGTAACCTTGAATTTATCAGGTCGGCTAAGTGCCTGACTCCTCGCCAGGCTCGCTGGAATCTTTTCCTAAACCAATTTAATTTTGTCATTTCTTATAGACCAGGATCGCGCAATGGAAAGGCTGATGCACTCTCTAGGATTCATTCAGCAGAGACACGTCCACTTACTCCTCCTAAGACTATTCTTCCTGACTCTAGATTCCTGGGAGTGATTCATAATCAAGACCTACTTAAGGACATCAAGGAAGCATACCATGCGGATTCTTTGTTGGCTCAACCCCCAAGGGACGTAAGTCTTGTCTTTAAGAATGGTGTGTGGATTCAGGGACAACGTCTGTATATACCTGAAACAGTCAGATTGAGAGTATTGCAACTCATCCACGATTCCAAGATAGCCGGGCATAGGGGAATTCTAAAGACACAAGAATTTCTTTCTCGTTTCTTTTGGTGGCCCACTCGCTCCTCACCAACTGGTCTGTTGCAACCTCTTCCCACCCCGTCCCGCCCGTGGGGATCCATTTCTATGGACTTCATTGTGGAGTTACCAACCTCTCAAGGGTAGAACACCATTCTAGTGGTGGTTGACCGTCTAACAAAGGCAGCTCATTTTATCCCTTGTGTCGGCTTACCCACTGCAAAACAGACATCAGACTTGATGATTAAGAATGTGTTTCGCTTACATGGAGTACCGGATGAGGTCATTTCGAATCGAGGGGTGCAATTCACTTCAAGGTTTTGGCAAAATTTCTGTGCAGCATTGGACATTAAAGTAAACCTTTCTTCTGCTTTTCATCCCCAGACTAATGGACAGACAGAACGAACCAATCAGACCCTGGAGCAGTATCTCCGCTGTTTTATCTGCCACCTACAGGATGATTGGGTGGATCTACTTCCACTGGAGCGTCTCCACTAAGCAGTCTCCTTTTTACTCCAATCTAGGTTATCATCCTAACATTCTTCCTCGATTTCCCATAGATACGCCCTTGCCGGCAGTGGCTGAAAGAATCACTTCTTTACAAAAGAATATGGATCTTCTAAAGGAAAATCTAGAAGTGGCTCAGGAAAGGTACAAGAAAGCAGCAGATAAATTTCGTAAACCTGCACCAGCTTTCAAGGTAGGAGATTTGGTCTGGCTGTCAACCAGAAATCTTAAATTAAAGATTCCATCGTCTAAATTGGGACATAAGTACATTGGACCTTATAAGATCAGTAAGATTATAAGTGCTGTTGCTTGTCGTCTTCAACTGCCCAGAACTATGAGAATCCACCCTGTCTTTCATGTATCCCTACTAAAGGCTGCAACACCCAATACGTTTCCTGGACGTTCTTCTCCTTGCCCTGACCCAGTGCTGGTCGATGGTCAGGAAGAATTTATGGTGGAAAGGATTCTAGATTCCAGGTTGTACAGAAATCAGTTGCAATATTTGATTAAATGGCAGGGCTACCCAGTGGAGGACAACTCATGGGAACCAGTCAACAATGTAAATGCTCCTCGCCTGCTCCGCCAGTTTCATCAGAGGTACCCTGACAAGCCTGGTCTGAGGTCATCCGGAGGTTGTCCCTAAGGGGGGAGTAATGTAAGGTTCTTTGTCTCTGTTGACATGTTCCTTGAAACTCAGTTTTCCGTCGGCCATTTTGCTTTCTGTCTTTCTGCAGCTCTTGCCCTCTGTTAATATGGAGTTCCAGTTTTCATGTTCCCGCCCTGATTCTTCCCTCTTGCTTCTTAAGCAGCCTCAGCTGAACAATCAGTGCTCCTGAATCAAGCCTCAGTCAGTCTGTGATCTGACTCCTGGAAACCTTGAACTTGTACTCCAGCTATTCCCTACTGAGGAACCTTTGAACACTTTTGGACTCTGGAAACCTGCTGTTTGGTGAATCCATGTTTGCAGAGGAATTACGGTAAAGAGAAGAGATCCTGAACCTGCTTTGGAGATTTATTGTAGTGCTTGAAATTACTCTGGCCTGCTGTGTCTCCTGACTCTGTTCCTGCAAACTGTGTGAACTTTTCAGCATGCTTGTATGAAGTAATACAAGTCATTTCATTTCAACCTATGTCTCCTGTGTTTTCCTTGCACCCAAGCACAAGACGCTATAGGAACTGTACACTATACATGACATCATCATTCAGTGGCCTGTTCTGTCAGAGCGAGGAAGCGCAGGCACCGGCGGTGATGCTGCGGACAGGTGAGAGGTGGTGTGTGTGTGTGTGGACAGGTGAGAGGTGGTGTTTGTGTGTGTGTGTGTGTGGACAGGTGAAAGGTGGTGTTTGTGTGTGTGTGTGTGTGGACAGGTGAGAGGTGGTGTATGTGTGTGTGTGTGTGTGTAGGAGAGCGATGGGAAAAGCAATGATGGCAGTAATGGGGAAAAGCAATGATGGCAGTAATGGGGAAAAGCAATGGGGAAAACAGTGATGGGAAAAGCAATGATGGGAGTAATGGGGAAAAGCAATGATGGCAGTAATGGGGAAAAGCAATGATGGCAGTAATGGGGAAAAGCAATGATGGGAGTAATGGGGAAAAGCAATGATGGCAGTAATGGGAAAAGCAATGATGTCAGTAATGGGGAAAAGCAATGATGTCAGTAATGGGTAAAAGCAATGATGGGAGTAATGGGGAAAAGCAATGGGGAAAAGCAATGATGTCAGTAATGGGGAAAAGCAATGATGGCAGTAATGGGGAAAAGCAATGGGGAAAAGCAATGATGGCAGCAATGGGGAAAAGCAATGATGTGAGTAATGGGGAAAAGCAATGGGGAAAAGCAATGGGGAAAAGCAATGATGTCAGTAATGGGGAAAAGCAATGGGGAAAAGCAATGATGGCAGTAATGGGGAAAAGCAATGGGGAAAACAGTGATGGGAAAAGCAATGATGGGAGTAATGAGGAAAAGCAATGGGCAAAAGCAATGATGTGAGTGATGGGGGAAAAGCAATGATGGGAGTGATGAGGGAAAAGCAATGATGGGAGTGATGGGGAAAAAGTAATGGGGGGAATGAGCGCTGGGGGAGGATGAACGCTGGGGAGGATGAGCGCTGGGGGTGGATGAGCGCTGGGGAGAATGAGCGCTGGGGAGGATGAGCGCTGGGGAGGATGAGCACTGGGGAGGATGAGCGCTGGGGAGGATGAGCGCTGGGGGATAATGAGCGCTGGGGGGAATGACTTCTTGCTGTTAACCAGTTAATGTTTACTTGTCCACCACACTGCAGTGTCAAAAGAGGAAGACAGTGAGACAGGCAGCAACATCACATCAGAGAGCTCTTGACCTCGAAACAGAAAATCCTCAGATCCTGGTATTGTAACATAATATTAAGGATAATATTTATTCATTGATATTGCGCTATTAACTCCACAGCACTATACATACATCATCAACACTGTCCCCATTGGGACATTTGATAACATTGGAATGTTTTTGTAAGAGCTTTTCTTGTGGAAAACCTGATGCGGCCCAGCCTCACCCAGATTCTACCTCCAGCGGCCCCCGGGTAAATTGAGTTTGAGACCCCTGGCCTAAACAGTAGAAACCCCCTGCAAGTGACACCATTTTGGAAACTAGACCCCCCAAGGAGCTTATGTAGATGTGTGGTGAGCACTTTGAACCCCCAAGTGCTTCACAGAAATTTATAAACGCAGAGCCGTGAAAATAAAAAATATTTTTTTTCCTCAAAAATGATTGTTTTAGCCAGCTATTTTTTATTTTCCCAAGGGTAACAGGAGAAATTAGAACCCCAAAATTGGTGTGCAATTTGTCCTGAGTATGCTGATACCCCATATGTTTGGGTAAACCACTGTTTGGGCGCACGGCAGGGCTCGGAAGGGAGGGAGCGCCATTTGACTTTTAAAACGCCACGTCGTGTTTGGAGACCCCCTGATGTGTCTAAACAGAGGAAACCCCCCACAAGTGACCCCATTTTGGAAACTAGACCCCTTAAGGAACTTATCTAGATGTGTGGTGAGCACTTTGAACCCCCAAGTGTTTCACAGAAATGTATAAACGCAGAGCTGTGAAAATAAAAAATAATTTTTTTCTCAAAAATGATTTTTTTAGCCAGCTATTTTTTATTTTCCCAAGGGTAACAGGAGAAATTAGATCCCCAAAATTGGTGTGCAATTTGTCCTGAGTACGCTGATACCCCATATGTTGGGGTAAACCACTGTTTGGGCGCACGGCAGGGCTCGGAAGGAAGGGAGCGCCATTTGACTTTTTGAACGCCACGTCGTGTTTGGAGACCCCCTGATGTGCCGAAATAGTGGAAACCCCTCAATTCTAGCTCCAACCCTAACCCCAACACACCCCTAACCCTAATCCCAACCCTAATCCTAACCTAAATCCCAACCCTAATTCCAACCCTAATTGTAACCCTAACCTTAATTGTAACCCTAACCCTAATTTTAACCCTAACCCTAATTGTAACCCAAACCATAATTCTAACCCTAATTATAACCCTAACCCTAAGGCTAAGTTCATTTTGCGTTTTACCAGCCCATTCAACACATAGCGTTGACGGGCTGGTAATGGTATAGCATAACACGATCGCGTTATGCTATACCCGCTAGCGCAGATGAATCAGCAGATGATTCATCTGCGCTAGCGGTGACGGAGCCCAGACGCTGCAGCCCGCATCCGAGGCTCCGTCACTGAATGATGGCATGTCGCGAACGCATGCTGCTTTACGGCATGCGTCGCGATGCGCCCTCAAATGGGGTGAATGGCAGCGTTAACGGACTGCGTTACACCGCGTTATACTGTGGTGTAACGCAGTCCGTCTAACGGACTGCCATAACGCAGTATGAACCCAGCCTAACCCTAACCCTAATTATAACCCTAACCCTAATGCTAACCCTAACCCTAATGCTAACCCTAACCCTAATTATAACCCTAACCCTAATTATAACCCTAACCCTAACGGAAAAATGAAAATAAATATAATTTCTATTTTTTTTTTTTATATGTCCCTAACTAAGGGGGTGATAAATGGGGGGGTTATGTACTGTTTTTTTATATTTTGATCACTGTGATAGTTTATCACAGTGATCAAAATGCACTTTTATGAGAATGAATGAAAAAATTTTGAATCTGCCGCCAAGCAGATCGGCGGGCGCACTGCGCATGCGCCCGCCATTTTTTTTTTCCAGGAAGAAGACGCCGGGATCCTGGGGCCTGTGGGAGGACGGAGGACACCGGTAAATATAGGGGGGGGCGATCGGGGGACCGGGGGACCCTCATTTTCTCCCCTCTGATGTGCGATCACATCAGAGGGGAGAGAAATAATTTTTTTTTTTTTTGCGGTCGCTGTTATACTTAGTATAACAGCGATCGCGACACCGGGGTCGGTAAATACCGACCTGGATCATGTTCTCTGGAGTCTCGGCTACCCTTGGTAGCCGAGACCCCAGAGAAAATTGCCCATCCCCCCCCAACACAGCGGCGGGCGCACTGAGCATGCGCCCGCCATTTTCTCAATGGCGGCGGCACCGGGGAAGGCAGAGGGGCATGGGGGCCACATGGAGGACCTCGGGGGCCACATGGGGGTCCCGGGGACCCTTTTTCTCTGTCTTCTGATGTCCGATGACATCAGAGGACAGAGAAATTAAATGGAACAACATTTTTTTTTTTTTTGTTGCGGTCGCCGTTATAGGGTTAATAACGGCGATCGCAACATCGGTGTCGGTAAAAACGACCCGATTCATGTTCTCTGGGGTCTCGGCTACCCCCGGTAGCCGAGACCCCGGAGAAAATGCGCCTCTGGGGGGCGCTATTCACTTTTTCCACAGCGCCGTTAATTAACGGTCGCTGTGGTTTAAGTACCCTTAATGACCGCTGTTAAAAGGCGTATCGGCGGTCGTTAAGGGGTTAAGAGAGGCCTGGGGTCAGTACCAAAGCGCAGAGTGGATTTGCCCTAACTTCCATACTGGGGATCCCTTTAAGAGAGGCCTGGGGTCAGAACCACCCAGTCACTGTCTGCTGAAGTGTTGTCGTGGAGTGAGAAAACTGTTGCTCAAAGCAACCAATAACAGCTCAGCTTCTTTTAAACAGCTCTGGTGATTGGTTGGTGATACACACACACATTCAATTTTATATATATAGATTGTGTCATTGATATTAAATTCTTTATGATGTGTGTGATACTGAATAAGCTGTTCTACAGTGTCCATGTAAATTTCTATATGTAGGGGAAACAACTTAGGACTTTAAAACTAGAATAAAACACCATCGATATACAATTAGAAAAAAAAAACAACTAGATTTACCTGTGTCAAAGCATTTTGTGGAATTGGGGCATAAAGAGAAGGATCTAAATTTTTTTTATAATTGATCATGTTCCTCCACTCTGGAGAGGGGTGATAGAGAAAAACTACTTAAAAAGAAGGAATTAGATTGAATTTACAGACTTAATTCTCCGAAACACAATGGCCTTAATGTGGACTTTAAATTGCATGCATTGATATGAATTATCTCCTTCCTTATAGGATAATTTTGTCTCTTTGTGGTATAATAAGTTGTGATTTTGTTTCATTTCTTCATTCTTTTTAGTAGCATATTTTAATAATATATTTTCCATATGTTTTCACACATGTTTTTGACACAGAAGCATTGAAAATCATGACTCATTCCATCATATAATGGACCCCATTGAATTGAAATATTAATATTTCTTCAATAATAAAATGTATGAATATATTTATTATTGTTAATTATATCTCACTTACTATATAGTATATTTGTATATTATCTAAGTATACAGTGTTGTTTCCCTTTTAGGTAAACGTCCCCTTTCATTTTTAAGCCTGTGGAAGTCAGCCCTATTAGTAGGGGACTATCTCTCCATATAATACATGTAATTGATGAAGGATTCAATATTAAAATATTAGAAGGGTTTTCAGTGGTTTTTCGCTAGTATTCATTATATTTTTAGATCCTAATAATGTGAGAAACAATTGAAATATGCCACACTGTAGTAATATGAAGCCCAATGTCTTCCAAGATGTAATTGCTCATGCATAGACATGTGCAATAGAATTGTCCACAATAATATGGCATTTTGAACGACAATATCTCGGTGCATCTGTGCGTTAGGCCGGGGTCACACTTGCGAGAAACTCGCACAAGTGTCGCACCTCAATACAGGGCACTGCCGCCGGCATTCTGGACTGGGGTGTGTGGCTGCTGTGTTCTATGCAGCCGCAAGTGTGACCCCAGACTTAAAGGGATAATTGAAGTGATCTTTTCCCTACACTTAGTTAGGTCCTTGACATGTGCAGTATGATATCCAGGACACCAAACTTTGTGCGGATTCTTAAAAACTATTAATGATGGTGGGGTGTGTCATAATTATGATGAAATATGTACATATGTGATAATTATGAGCAATTTACGCAATTTATGAGCACTTTATGCAATGTCTATTTTAAATATCATGATTCATTAAATATGTATACAGTATTCACAAAGATTATGCACAATGCACTTGATATACAGTATGTAATATTCATGATGTATTGACATACCGTATATACTCGAGTATAAGCCGACCCGAGTATAAGCTGACCCCCCAAATTTTGCCACAAAAAACTGGGAAAACTTATCGACTCGAGTATAAGCCTTGGGTGGAAAATGAGATTATGCCCCATATGCTGCCCCATGTATTATGCCCCACAAGATGCTCCATAGATTGTGCCCCCATAGATGTTCCATAGATTATGCCCCCATAGATGCTCCATAGATTATGCCCCCATAGATGCTCCATATATTGTGCCCCCATAGATGCTCCATAGATTGTGCCCCCCTAGATGCTCCATAGATTATGCCCCCATAGATGCTCCATAGTATAGGTCCCTTATGCTGCCGCAGCTGCTGCAACCAAAAAAAAAAAAAGACATACTCACCTCTCGTCGCTGGGCCAGGTGTGGTGTCCTGAGCATGCGGGGACACCGGCGCGCTATGGGGACAGGTGCCGTGTTACCGCTCGCATCAGGGCCCCGTGCACCCAAGATATTTACCTGTCACCTAGTCCACCGCTATTAATGATGGTGGGGTGTGTCAATAAATGATGAAATATGTACATATTGTTAGGGTTCGAGCTCCTGCTGCTGCACAAGGGAGTCTAAACCAGTCCCACATCATTCCCGTCCACAGTGGAGCCTGCTTAGCTTAAACGTCGGTCCCAGCGTCTCACCAGTCTAACAGTGTGCAGAGGATTACTGCTGCTCTCCAGCTCTGCTATTGGTGGCCAGTACTGGTTAGCGGCGAGCAGACGTCTTTAGGACAAGTCCTTGTTTTCCCCTTCTGAGCATGCCCAGAGTGAGATCTCTCATTGGAGATCAGGGGTCACATGCTCAGGTACTGCAGCAGCTCCTATTGGTCTGCCAGGAAGGTCCTGTGACTACTGGTGTTCTGGAACAAGTTTCATTGGTTATTGTTTCTGGCAGGTCCTGTAGCTGTTACTATAAAAGGGTAGCATGGCTGGGCCGCCATGCGCTAATATCAACCATTATATGCTTTGCGCCAGTGTGGTCATGCGTGTTTGTGGTTAGGGCCCGGCTGAAATAAGCACCTAGAATACCGACTTAATCGGTGAGGATTTGGTATGCTAGCTGGTCAGGGTCGGTGTCCTAGATGCCCTAGATTACCGGCATAACCGGTGAGGAGTTTGATTGCCGTATTCAGGGCCTGGCGTTCAGACGCCATAGATTGCGGGTGACTCCCGCGAGGACATTAGCACATGATCACGTTCTATGTTCGCTTAGCACTTAACTGTGTACCTGGGTACCTGACAGGACACAGAACTTTTTCTCAGCGGCCCTGTGACGTAACAGGTTCGCTTTCAACGCTAGACAGCGCCCTAGCGTGTTTATTTTGCGACTCAGTTGTGTTTAGTGAGTTCGCACATATCGCCATATAGCGCTGCGACACTCCTTCTAGCGGCTCTGTGAAATAACAGAGTTCGCACATATTGCCACAGCGCATTGCGGTGTTTATTTTGGCGACTCTGCGGGATAACAGAGTTTGCGTCTTGCGCCATTTTACTAGCAGCAGGTTCCGCCTGCACAGTGGACCCCGGGCTGCGAACGCACCTCTCTACCTCATATATTTGGTGCGTTCCGCAGACCCTAACACATATGTGATAATTATGAGCAATTTACGCAATTTATGAGCACTTTATGCAATGTCTATTTTAAATATCATGATTCATTAAATATGTATACAGTATTCACAAAGATTATGCACAATGCACTTGATATACAGTATGTAATATTCATGATGTATTGACATACCGTATATACTCGAGTATAAGCCGACGCGAGTATAAGCTGACCCCCCCTAATTTTGCCACAAAAACTGGGAAAACTTATTGACTCGAGTATAAGCCTTGGGTGGAAAATGAGATTATGCCCCATATGCTGCCCCATGTATTATGCCCCACAAGATGCTCCATAGATTGTGCCCCCATAGATGCTCCATAGATTATGCCCCATAGATGCTCCATAGTATAGGTCCCTTATGCTGCCTCAGCTGCTGCAACCAAAAAAAAAAAAAAGACATACTCACCTCTGTCGCTGGGGGCCAGGTGCTGGTGTCCTGAGCTTGCGGGGACACCGGCGCGCTATGGGGACAGGTGCCGTGTCACCGCTCGCTAAGGGCCCCGGCACCCGAGATATTACCTGTACCTAGCACCACTGAGCGCCGCTGTCTTCCGGTCCTCCAGCAGTGAATGCTCAGGCAGAGGGCGCGGCGCGCACAAACTACGTCATCGCGCCCTCTGACCTGAACATTCACAGCTAGAGGACCCGAGGACACAGCAGCGAGCAGCGGTGGACCGGGGCAGGTGAATATCCCTTATACTCACCCTACCATCGGCACGGTCTCTAGCGCCAGTGTTCAGCAGTCAGGTGGTACTGCTCATTAAAGTCATGAATATGTGCATATTCATGACTTTAATGAGCGGTACCACCTGACCGCTGAACACAGGCACCGGAGACCGTGGGAGAAGAGCAGGGGGGCTGCAGAGACAGTGCCAGGAGGAGGTGAGTATATAGCACAGCTGCGCTCCGCCTCCCCCGAAAACCCCCTGGTATATGACTCGAGTATAAGCCGAGAGGGGGACTTTCAGCCCTAAAAAATGGGCTGAAAATCTCGGCTTATGCTCGAGTATATACGGTATGTATTAAATGTTAATATAATTGATGCACCTATTTATAAATCAATTGTATACCATTGCCCTGTTTGAGAAAGTTCCACACTTGGAATGAACTGTCACCCTTTTACCATGGGTCAATAAACCATTTTATATTGAATCCTGGAGCAGAAAATCACCTGCATCAAAGCCTGAACAAACACTATTTGTGTGGACCTACCCTTAGAAGATGACATACAGCTGTCTGTCAATTACTGAGCTCATCTCCCTCAATATCCTTGGATGAATAGCATCCAGCTCAGGGGCTCAGCTAATATTTAATTTTCTCAGATGCAGCTGTGTTTCTCCTTGTGTTAATTTAGTTTTATTATGTGGTGAACGTTGATTTTTTATTATCTCAGCCTTCTTTGTGTCCTCTACTATTATAATTCTAGGATTATCTTTTAAAAAGAATCTGTCTCCAGGTTTTTGCTATGGAATAGCATTGTTAAGAGACAGAGATCCTGAATCCACCAATGTGTCACTTACTGGACTGCTTTGTGCAGTTTTGATAGAATCCCTGTTTAGTCTGCTATATATGTAGCAGAGCTAAGACATCTGGGCTGTGTATAATCCCACTCACACCCCTGACTGGCAGCTGCTTGTGTACTGTGGATTGTAAGCAATCAGCCATTCAGTGGTATGGGTGAGATAACGCAAATAAACCTGATTTGCCTACCCTTGAGACCTAGTCCTTTAGTGATAATCTCCTGTTGATAAAACACTGATTGTATTGAAACCACAGAACACAGCCTAATAAATGAGACATCACTGGAATCGGGGTCTCTGCTCTTAAATTATGCTATTTATGCTATTAAGGGGATGATACCATTAGATTTTTTCTTTTTGAAATTAATATAGTTATTTAAAAAAATGGTTGATTTATTTTTATGTCATTGGTAATTTGTTTCTCTGTGGTTAACTCTGCTTGATTTCTTTTTTACATTTCCTATTGAAATCTTTATACTCATGGAATACTATTTCTGACTTCTCAGTCTTCAAGGTTGGGATCCTTGTTTTTGTGTAATTATACTTTGTACTGCTCTATTTAACCATAATAGTTTCTTTTTATTTATGGACATTTTATTTCCAGAGGATATAAACTTTCTTGTAATATATCTTTAAACACTCCCCATTTATGTTCAGTATCCCCAGTTAAAAGGACATGATCCCAATTTGCAAGACTAAGCTCTTCCCTTTATCTAGTGAATTTAAGATTTCTAAAGTTCCAGTAGCATTTGAATCCAGCTGCTATGAAAAGCGATGATGTCACTAAGCTTATCACAATTCATAGCCGATGAACTGGGGTAACTTTACTGAGGTCACCTCAGCTCACAGGCACTGGTTCTCACGAGTTCAGAGCGAATGCTTGACTAATGAGTGGTCACTCATCATTCCAGCACTCGCGCTGAACTCATGAAAATTGGTGCCTGAGAGCTGAGGTGACCTCAGTAAGATTATCACTAGAGTTGAGCGAAACAGGTTGGTCAGATTCAAAAACCACCGACTTTCGCCAAAGTCGGGTTTCGCCGAGCGAAACCCGACTATAGCGTACAGTCGGCCATGCGGTCGTCAACCCGAGCGCCAAAGTCAGTTTTCCCATAATGCTTGCAGGCGCCTTTTGTCAGCCAATGAGCAAGGACGCACACTGTGGGCAACGAGATGACATGGGCAGCGGCCACCACCATCTTAGAGCAGGGCATTGCAGTGATTGGCTTGCTTTGTGTGGCGTCACAGTGGCTATAAAAGCCCTGACCGCCAACCGCCATTTTGCTTCTGCCGATGTTAGCGTAGGGCGAGTTTGCTGCCGCTGTTTCTCAGTAAGGAGAGAGTTAGGCAGGAAAGAAAAGTGATTTTGTGCTTCTGCTGATAGCGATTGTGCTGTACAGTTAGTGTGCAGTGACAGGGGAGGATTTTTTGTGCGCAGCAGCGCTGGTTATTAGGCTGCCTGCCAGTGACAGGGGAGGATTTTCTTTTGTGCAGCAGCAGAACTGGTTAATAGGCTGCCTGCTAGCTGTATTGCTGTGTGTACACTGCTGTGCAGACTGCTTTTTACACAGCACGAAAACTTTTATTCTTTTTTTCTGCTCAGTTACCGGTTTTTCCCACACCGTATAGAGCTGTAAGCTCCTCACACAATACCGCGTACCGGCTGGTATCATGGACAAATACATGCTGACTATCTTACTGTGACTCCGGAAATATATACGGAGATTTACAATTTTTTCACTATACTTTATACACCTGGTATCTGGTGATACAGTACCCTTTTTCTGCTTTTTATATTCTGGTCTAATCCATACTGAGCCTGAGAGCGTCTGTGTGTGACTCCTGAAATATATATGGAGAATTACAATTTTTTCACTATACTATATACACCTGGTATGTGGTGATACAGTACCCTTTTTCTGCTTTTTATATTCTGGTCTAATCCATACTGAGTCTGTGAGCATCTGTGTGTTAATCCGGAAATATATACGGAGACTTACAATTACCCATATGCTGTATACTGCTGTACGCTTGTGATACAGTAACTTTTTTATCTTTTTATATTCTTGTCTAATCCATACTGAGCCTGAGAGCGTCTGTGTGTGACTCCTGAAATATATACGGAGATTTTCAATTACCCTTAGACTGTATACAGCTGTACGCTTGTGATACAGTACCCTTTTTCTGCTTTTTATATTCTGGTCTAATCCATACTGAGCCTATGAGCGTCTGTATGTTACTCTGGAAATATATACGGAGATTTAAAATTACCCCAACACTGTATACAGCTGTACGCTTGTGATACAGTACCCCTTTTCTGCTTTTTATATTCTGGTCTAATCCATACTGAGCCTGAGAGCGTCTGTGTGTGACTCCTGAAATATATACGGAGAATTACAATTTTTTCACTGTAGTTTATACATCTGGTATCTTGTGATACAGTACCCTTTTACTGGTTTTAAAATTCTGGTCTAATCCATACTGAGCCTGTGAGCGTCTGTGTGTTACTTCGGAATTATATACAGAGATTTACAATTACCCCTAGACTTTATACAGCTGTAAGCTTGTGATACAGTACCAATTTATTCACTATACTATATACACCAAGTGTCTGGTGATACAGTACCCTTTTTCAGCATTTTATATTCTTGTCTAATACATAATGAGCCTGAGAGCGTCTGTGTGTGACTCCTGAAATATATACGGAGATTCACAATTACCCCTAGACTGTATACAGCTGTACGCTTGTGATACATTACCCTTTTTCAGCTTTTTATATTCTTGTCTAATCCATACTGAGCCTGAGAGCGTCTGTGTGTGACTCCTGAAATATATACGGAGAATTACAATTGTTTCACTATAATTTATACATCTGGTATCTTGTGATACAGTACCCTTTTTCTGCTTTTAAAATTCTGGTCTAATCCATACTGAGCCTGTGAGCGTCTGTGTGTTACTCCGGAAATATATACGGAGATTTTCAATTTATTCACTGTACTATATACACCTGGTGTCTGGTGATACAGTACCCTTCTTCAGCTTTTTATATTCTTGTCTAATCCATACTGAGCCTGAGAGCGTCTGTGTGTGACTCCTGAAATATATACGGAGATTTACAATTACCCCTAGACTGTATACAGCTGTACCCTTGTGATACAGTACTCTTTTTCAGCTTTTTATATTCTTGTCTAATACATACTGAGCCTGAGAGCGTCTGTGTATGACTCCTGAAATATATTCGGAGATTTACAATTACCCCTAGACTGTATACAGCTGTACGCTTGTGATACATTACCCTTTTTCAGCTTTTTATATTCTTGTCTAATCCATACTGAGCCTGAGAGAGTCTGTGTGTGACTCCTGAAATATATACGGAGATTTACAATTACCCCTAGACTGCATACAGCTGTACGCTTGTGATACAGTACCCTTTTTCTGCTTTTTATATTCTGGTCTAATCCATACTGAGCCTATGAGCGTCTGTATGTTACTCCGGAAATATATACGGAGATTTAAAATTACCCCAACACTGTATACAGCTCTACGCTTATCATACAGTATCCTTTTTCTGCTTTTTATATTCTGGTCTAATCCATACTGAGCCTGTGAGCATCTATGTGTTACTTCGGAAATATATACTGAGATTTACAATTACCCCTAGACTGTATACAGCTGTAAGCTTGTGATACAGTACCCTTTTTCAGCTTTTTATATTCTTGTCTAATACATACTGAGCCTGAGAGCGTCTGTGTGTGACTCCTGAAATATATACGGAGATTTACAATTACCCCTAGACTGTATACAGCTGTACGCTTGTGATACATTACCCTTTTTCAGCTTTTTATATTCCTGTCTAATCCATACTGAGCCTGAGAGCGTCTGTGTGTGACTCCTGCAATATATACGGAGATTTTCAATTTATTCACTATACTATATACACCTGGTGTCTGGTGATACAGTACCCTTTTTCAGCTTTTTATATTCTTGTCTAATACATACTGAGCCTGAGAGCGTCTGTGTGTGACTCCTGAAATATATTCGGAGATTTACAATTACCCTAGACTGTATACAGCTGTACGCTTGTGATACATTACCCTTTTTCAGCTTTTTATATTCTTGTCTAATCCATACTGAGCCTGAGAGAGTCTGTGTGTGACTCCTGAAATATATACGGAGATTTACAATTACCCCTAGACTGCATACAGCTGTACGCTTGTGATACAGTACCCTTTTTCGCTTTTTATATTCTGGTCTAATCCATACTGAGCCTATGAGCGTCTGTATGTTACTCCGGAAATATATACGGAGATTTAAAATTACCCCAACACTGTATACAGCTCTACGCTTATCATACAGTATCCTTTTTCTGCTTTTTATATTCTGGTCTAATCCATACTGAGCCTGTGAGCGTCTATGTGTTACTCCGGAAATATATACAGAGATTTTGCAATTACCCCTAGACTGTATACAGCTGTAAGCTTGTGATACAGTACCCTTTTTCAGCTTTTTTTATTCTTGTCTAATCCATACTGAGCCTGAGAGCGTCTGTGTGTGACTCCTGAAATATATACGGAGATTTTCAATTTATTCACTATACTATATACACCTGGTGTCTGGTGATACAGTACCCTTTTTCAGCTTTTTATATTCTTGTCTAATACATACTGAGCCTGAGAGCGTCTGTGTGTGACTCCTGAAATATATACGGAGATTTACAATTACCCCTAGACTGTATACAGCTGTACGCTTGTGATACATTACCCTTTTTCAGCTTTTTATATTCCTGTCTAATCCATACTGAGCCTGAGAGCGTCTGTGTGTGACTCCTGAAATATATTCGGAGATTTACAATTACCCCTAGACTGTATACAGCTGTACGCTTGTGATACAGTACCCTTTTTCTGCTTTTTATATTCTTGTCTAATCCATACTGAGCCTGAGAGCGTCTGTGTGTGACTCCTGAAATATATACGGAGAATTACAATTTTTTCACTATAGTTTATACATCTGGTATCTTGTGATACAGTACCCTTTTTCTGCTTTTAAAATTCTGGTCTAATCCATACTGAGCCTGTGAGCGTCTGTGTGTTACTCCTGAAATATATGCAGAGATTTACAATTACCCCTAGACTGTATACAGCTGTAAGCTTGTGATACAGTACCCTTTTTCAGCTTTTTTTATTCTTGTCTAATCCATACTGAGCCTGAGAGCGTCTGTGTGTGACTCCTGAAATATATACGGAGATTTTCAATTTATTCACTATACTATATACACCTGGTGTCTGGTGATACAGTACTCTTTTTCAGCTTTTTATATTCTTGTCTAATCCATACTGTGCCTGAGAGCGTCTGTGTGTGACTCCTGAAATATATATGGAGATTTACAATTACCCCTAGACTGTATACAGCTGTACGCTTGTGATACATTACCGTTTTTCAGCTTTTTATATTCTTGTATAATCCATACTGAGCCTGAGAGCGTCTGTGTGTGACTCCTGAAATATATTCAGAGATTTACAATTACCCCTAGACTGTATACAGCTGTACGCTTGTGATACAGTACCCTTTTCCCTTTTTCTGCTTTTTATATTCTTGTCTAATCCATACTGAGCCTGAGAGCATCTGTGTGTGACTCCTGAAATATATACGGAGATTTAAAATTACCCCAACACTGTATACAGCTGTACGCTTGTGATAAACTACCCTTTTTCTGCTTTTTATATTCTGGTCTAATCCACACTGAGCCTACGAGCATCTGTATGTTACGGCTATGTCTCAATATATCCAGGAGAATCTGGCAAGAGGGTTCATTAGGAAGTTGATGTCACCAGCAGGGGCGGGGTTCTTCTTAGTGCAGAAGAAGAATGGAGAATTACGCCATCACCGTTAAGAATAAGTACCCGTTGCCCCTGATTTCTGAGCTCTTTGTTAGGCTCCGGGGAGCAAGGGTATTTACTAAATTAGATTTGCGTGGTGCTTATAACCTGATACGCATCCGTGAAGGGGACGAATGGAAGACGGCTTTTAATACCAGGGATGGGCATTATGAATACCTGGTGATGCCCTTCGGGCTCTGTAATGCTCCAGCCGTTTTCCAAGACTTTGTCAATGACATCTTCCGGGAAATGCTTTCCACCTCTGTAGTAGTCTATCTGGATGATATTCTCATCTTTTCTCCAGATATTGACTCTCACCGGAGGGATGTCTGCAAAGTCTTCGACCTTTTACAGGCGAATTCCCTCTATGCAAAGTTAGAGAAATGCATGTTTGAGCAGGAGTCTTTACCTTTCCTGGGCTATATCATCTCCGCCCAGGGATTGGCTATGGATCCTGCCAAACTACAGGCTGTGATGGACTGGCAAGAACCCCATTCTCTTAAAGCGGTGCAGCGCTTTATGGGGTTCATTAATTATTATCGCCAGTTCACTCCCCATTCTCGACTTTGGTAGCTCCCTTGGTAGCCCTCACCAAGAAGGGAGAAAATCCCAAGTTGTGGTCTGAGGAGGTCTCCAAGGCGTTCTCTTCCGTCGCATTTTGCCAGTGCTCCCATATTACATCGCCCCGATGTTGATAAGCCTTTATTTTAGAGGTGGTCTCCTCTTCTGTTGGTGCTGGAGCAGTCCTTTATCAAAAGGATGCTCAAGGTCGGAAGCATCTCTGCTTCTTCTTTTCTAAAGCCTTTACACCAGCAGAGAGGAATAATTCCATCGGGGACAGGGAGTTACTGGCTATGAAGTTTGCCTTCTCCGAGTGGAGACATCTTCTGGAGGGGGCTCGCTTTCCCTTCCAGGTCTTCACGGACCACAAAAACTTGGTGTACTTGCAAACAGAACAGCGGCTGAATTCCCGCCAGGCCAGATGGTCCCTGTTCTTCTCCCGGTTCCATTTCACCCTCCATTTCCTCTCCGGTGAGAAGAACATTCGGGCCGATGCTCTGTCTCGCTCTGTCGTATTGTCAGGGACACTGCACTGCACTTGCTCACTGAGCCAGTTCATGTGTCATGAGTGAACAAACTGTGTCCCGTAGTTACCTGTATAGCAGAGCCACAGCAGGGAAGACGTGTGTTTCTGAGGAACAGGACCTTCAGCATGTGACTGCCAAGGGGCGGAGCGGCCACACGTCTCTCAGAGGCAGCAGTAGCAGATAGAGAATGCTTCAGGCTGGAGGACCTGCAGCATGTGACTGCTAGTGGGCGTGGCCTAAGCTCCAGAGAGCTATGAGGTGAAGGAAAACTCCTAGAAGGGTAACTATGGGACACAGTTACCAAGATTTACAATTACCCCTAGACTGTATACAGCTGTACGCTTGTGATACACTACCCTTTTTCTGCTTTTTATATTCTGGTCTAATCCATACTGAGCCTACGAGCGTCTGTATGTTACTCCGGAAATATATACGGAGATATACAATTACCCCTACACTGTATACAGCTGTACGCTTGTGATACAGTACCCTTTTTCTGCTTTTTATATTCTGGTCTAATCCATACTGAGCCTGAGAGCGTCTGTGTGTGACTCCTGAAATATATACGGAGAATTACAATTTTTTCACTATAGTTTATACATCTGGTATCTTGTGATACAGTACCCTTTTTCTGCTTTTAAAATTCTGGTCTAATCCATACTGAGCCTGTGAGCGTCTTTGTGTTACTCCGTAAATAAATTCGGAGATTTACAATTACCCCTAGACTGTATACAGCTGTAAGCTTGTGATACAGTACCCTTTTTCAGCTTTTTATATTCTTGTCTAATCCATACTGAGCCTGAGAGCGTCTGTGTGTGACTCCTGAAATATATACGGAGATTTTCAATTTATTCACTATACTATATACACCTGGTGTCTGGTGATACAGTACCCTTTTTCAGCTTTTTATATTTTTGTCTAATACATACTGAGCCTGAGAGCATCTGTGTGTGACTCCTGAAATATATACAGAGATTTACAATTACCCCTAGACTGTATACAGCTGTACGCTTGTGATACATTACCCTTTTTCAGCTTTTTATATTCTTGTCTAATCCATACTGAGCCTGAGAGCGTTTGTGTGTGACTCCTGAAATATATACGGAGATTTACAATTACCCCTAGACTGTATACAGCTGTACGCTTGTGATAAACTACCCTTTTTCTGTTTTTATATTCTGGTCTAATCCATACTGAGCCTACGAGCATCTGTATGTTACTCCGGAAATATATACAGAGATATACAATTACCCCTACACTGTATACAGCTGTACGCTTGTGATACAGTACCCTTTTTCAGCTTTTTATATTCTTGTCTAATCCATACTGAGCCTGAGAGTGTCTGTGTGTGACTCCTGAAATATATACGAAGATTGAAATTTTCCCCTTCACCGTATACAGCTGTACGCTTCTGATACAGTACCATATATCTGCTGGTATTTTTGGTACATTTTCCCAAACGTGAGGAAGTATGATGGAAGAGGACACTGATGTGGGCGGGGAGGCCAGCTGGTACTGATGGTAGTGCATCTGCTGGTAATGCCAAAAGCACAATAGCACCTAAGGCAGGAGGTGTTGAGCCTGCATCATCGTCTGGCTCAAGAAGGCCTGGAAGGCTTCCTTTTCTGGGAGTAAGTTAACCGCTTTTAAAGCCGGAGCATCAGGAACAGGATTTAGCTTACATTGCCGAAACAATCTCCAGCTCTATCACTTCCTCTTCTGAAGTTTCAAAAAATGCAAGTACTGAGTCGTCAGTGCAGGCTTCTGGTCAGGAACAACACCTTTCCTTGTGTCCTTCAACCCCACCAAAAGTGAAGGATGCGGCAGGCCACACTTCAGATTGCTCCATGGAGCTCTTTTCACATATCATGCCTGGGTTATCAAGTCAAATCGTGAATTCCCCTATCCAAGATGAATCTGACATGGAGTGCACTGATGCACAGCCACTGCTAGATGATTCTGCTGGTACATTGACCCAGAGCACTATATTGCCCTCGCAGTCTACTGAGCCAGAATCTGACCATGATGAAACTCAGGTGCCCCTTCTCGCATACTATACCACCTTACACGGTGACACAGAGGAAGGTGCAGATGAAATTGAAGAGGAGGTGATGGATGACCCAGTTGTTGACCCGGATTGGCATCCATTGGGGAAGAGGGTGCCGCTGGCAATAGAACAGAGGAGGAGAAGGATCCGCAGCAGGCATCGACATCGCAGCAGCGGTTATCTGGCAGGTCTGTATCTGTCCAAAAACGTGTTAAAAAAACAAAAAGTTGCAGGACAGCTTGTCCAGACTGTCAAATTAGCACAGCGTGCAAGCCCTGAAAATTTATACCATAGGAAGAGTGCAGTGTGGCACTTTTTTGACCAAAATCCTATTGATGAGGCAAAGGTTATTTGTAAGAAGTGCAGAAGGACCTTTAGCCGAGGGAAAAATCTCCGAAATTTGAATACCAGTTGCATGCTTAGACATTTAATCACCATGCACTTGCAAGAGTGGACGGACTACAAAACCTCAGGCAGCACATGTGCCCCTGCTCCTACTGAAGGTAGCCAGCAACGCTCCATCACTTCCCCCACTGTAAGCCCACTGGTAATTACACTACCAGCAAGAAATGTTGAGGTGTCGTCGCAAGGCCAAAGCAGTCAGGGAATCAAAATGTTTTTGCAACGAAAGACTGAATCTAGGCCATCACCACCACCACCACCACCACCATCACCATCACTATCCCCTCTCAGTCCGTCATGCCCACCGCTAGTTACCCCATATGCAGCTCTCAAGTCCAGCTCACCCTAACAGACACTCTGAGTAGGACAAGAAAGTACTCATCCTCTCATCCGCGTACACTGGCTTTGAACGCCTACATTGCCAAACTGATCTCATTAGAGATGATGCCCTTCCATTTGGTTGAAAGTGCAGCGTTCCGATGAGCTCATGGCCTACGCTGTCCCACGCTATGACCTACCAGTTGGCACTTCATTTCTAGAAAAGCCATCCCTGCCCTCCACCTGTATGTGAAAGACCGCATTGTCCATGCACTTAAATAATCAGTGGGTGGAAAGGTGCACCTCACAACAGATGCATGGGCCAGTAGGCATGGCCAGGGCCGTTACGTGTCCAACACTGCGCACTGGGTTAATGTGGTGGATGCAGGCTCCACAGGGGACAGCGGCGGTGGGACAGTGCTGCCTAGCCCACGGTATAGGAAACAGTTGGCTGTAGGCGTTCGACCCTCCTCCTCCTCCTCCAGAAGTGAAAGCTCGTCGACAGAGTGCAGTCACACGAGCACTCCATCCGCAGCTGCCGGTGTGGCACACAAGGTGTTCCACTATCGAACAGCTAGTGGTAAGCGTCAGCAGGCTGTTTTATAAATGATGTCTTTGGGCGACAACAGACACACTGCGGAAGTACTGGCCGACTACTTGCAGCGAGAAACTGAGTCATGGCTGGGCAGTACACATCTTGAGTCAGGCAAGGTAGTCAGTGATAACGGCCGTAATTTTGTGGCGGCCATAGCCCTGGCAAAAGTCAGACACATACCTTGCCTGGCTCACACCTTGAACCAGGTGGTGCAGTGCTTCATAAATAATTATCCGGAGTTAACAGCCCTGCTCCATAAGGTGCGAAGACTGTGCTCGCACATCCGTTGCTCGCCCTTATACTCCAGTCGTATGCAGAGGCTGCAGCGATCGCTCCACCTCCCCAAGCACCGCCTAATCATAGACGTTGCAACAAGGTGGAACTCCACCGTGCACATGGTTGAGAGGCTGTGCAAACAGAGGCAGGCTGTAATGCATTTGTGGGAGGATACACGGGAAGGCAGTTTGAGGGCAGACATGGAGTTGTTGGGTGTGCAGTGGTCAAAGCTGAAAGACCTCTAAAGTCCTTCAGTGTTTTGAGGAATGCACACGGCTGGTAAGCGCAGACGACTCCATCATAAGCATGAGCATCCCACTTATGCATCTGCTCATGTAAACTTTGACGCACATTAAGGATCAGATGTCTGCAGCGGAGGAGGAACAGGAGGAGGAGGAGGGAAGCCTTGATGACAGTAAGCCATTGTCTGCTCAGGGAACTGTCCTGGACGAGTGGAGGAAGAAGAGGAAGGGGAGTAGGAGGAGGATGAGAGGGGATGATTATTTTGGGGAGGAGGATGCTTTTCAGGGGGCAAGAGAAAATGTTGGCTTGCCAAGGTCAGGTACAGGGTTTGTGCATGACTGGAGGGATGTGAATTTGGCAGAAAGTGCTCCTCCACCCACCGCTGTCAGTGCATCATTGACACCTGGAACTTTGGCCCATATGTGTGATTATGTGTTGCGGATCCTAAAAAGGGACCCCCGCATGGCCAAAATTATGAAGGATGATGACTACTGGTTAGCTAGCATCCTCGATCCACGCTATAAAAGCAAATTACAGAACATCATGCCACAGGAGAACCTAGAGCTAATATTGGCGAACAAGCAACTCTAGTAAACCGTTTGTTAGAGTCATTCCCAGCACACAGCAGCGGTGAAGGTTCTACCACGAGCCGTACTGAGCCAAATGGAAGACGTGTTCGTGGTGCACACAGTCAAATTGGCGTTGGAGACAGGTGTTTCATGACCATGTTGTGGACTGATTTCTCGAGTACCGCTCACACGACTGTTAATACTGAATCGATTGCAACAGACAGGAGACAGCAGTTGTCAACTATGGTTCAAAATTACTTCTCCTCCCCTATCGATGTTCTCCCTCACAGTTCATTCCCCTTTGACTACTGGGCCTGTAAACTGGACACCTGGCCTGAATTGGCACAATATGCCTTACAGGAACTCGCTTGCCCTGCTGGTAGTGTGCTATCAGAAAGAGTCTTCAGTGCTGCTGGATCAATTCTGACAGAAAGAAGGACCCGGCTGTCGAACCAAAATGTTGGTGATCTCACCTTCATTAAAATGAACCATGCCTGGGTTACAAAGGATTTTGTACTACCTTCCCCTGATGACACATAGGTTGCCAGCAAAATGGGTCGCTTTGTCCTCCTCTTTCTCAGACTTCTCCAATTCCTCCATTTTCAGCTGCTGAATGTCCAGCCTACACCTCAACATATGCCAGTTTTTGCACCTCCCTAACTGGGCTGTAGCCCCCCAAGACCGGCGTCAGCACCTGGCGCACTCGGGCTAGTGCCGAGGCCCTGAGCAGGTGGGGGGGCTCACTCGCCATCATCATAACCGGCGTACTATGAGGGGCCCTGTACCAGTACTGGCGCCCACGAGTGGCCCCCCCTGCTTGCTCAGGGCTCCAGCACTTGCAATACTTACCTCTCCCTGCTCCACCGCTGTGACGTCTTCCACGTTTCCTGACAGAGACATTCTGGTCAGAAAGCACGATGACGTCACTTCTGTGCGCCCTCTGCCAGAACAGTCACAGTGCAGAGGGCTGGAAGATGGCTACGCTGAGGAGTCCAGAGTAGAGTAGTGCCCAGCCAGGAGAGGTATTTCATTTTTTTGTGTAAATCAAGTTTATTTAGGTATTTATACACATCAATCATTAATAACAGGAAGAGAAAAGAACATACCTCTTCTATTATCACATGCAAAAAAAAATTATATAGCAACTATAACTTTTCCCCAGAAAGTCATACATATAAAACAAATGTTGGATGAGCGCCTGAGGTGTTTGCTCATGTATGCAATTAACATCAGTATTACTTTTATACTTACTTACTGTTTTTACTTACTGTTTATAAATTTTAAAGAAGAAGGTAGCTAGACTAAGACTCTAGGTCTACAAAAGAAAAGAAGATAGAGAAGAAACAAGGGGGAAAGAAGGGAAAAGAAAAAAAGGGGGAGGGAAGAGGAGGATTTTAAGGAGTAAGGTAGGAAATGTGGCTCCATCCAGTAGGTAAACTCATATGACCCATCATATATGAGTCTATCAACCAAGAGTCCAATTCCGATGATTCTCTAAACATAACCCAGGGGACGTAAGTGTTATATACCTTTCCTGTGATACTATTCAGTTATCCTATCAGCTGTTCCATTCTATACATGTCATTGAGTTCCATCACCAAATCAGAACGCGAGGAAACCTTTTCCTGTTTCCAAAATCTAGTTATCACGTTCCTGGTAGCAGTCAGAATATGTCTAAGAAGACCTTTCTTAAATCTAGAATTTGAGGAGCTACACAAGGACAGCAAGGCCACCTCCATTGTGGGTGTAATTTTGGTTATAGACAGCTTGTTGCAGAGATCAAAGGATGCTAATGAGGAAAAAATGTGGAATTGAGTCCTGCTGATAAAAAGGCTTGCTTTATTACAAAAATGATAATAAAAATGTATAAATTCACATGTAATGGCACCCAATTAACGCAGCAACGCGTTTCGAACACCTGCTGTGCTCTTTGTCAGAGCTGCACATCCAAAATGCCTCCCGATCCCGGAGCTGTTTCTTGGTATCTCCTCCCCTTCTATTTGGATGGATCTTTTCAATGGCAAATACACAAAACGATGCAGTATTTCGAACATGAACCTGTATGAAATGCCTGGATGCCTGTGACATTGCACAAAATGAATCACAATTATGTAGATGTCAGTTAAATGTTCAGAAATACGTTTTTTAAGATTTCTGTGCAACCCACATACATTTTCACACAACTAGAACAATAAATAATGTACACAACATTGTCACTATTGCAATTCAAAAATTGCTTGATGGAAAAATTTTTTGACAAATCAAAGTTGTGAAAATGGCTTGATTCCATGCTGCAGCCTTTGGTCCAGAGGGCATGCGGCTTTCTCTAGGACTCCCATGACATGCTCGAACAGCTATCCCATGTGTCCTGGGATACCGATTGCTCATGGCTAAGCTGCGACGTGGTGTCTTTGTACACCTGCATTCCTTATCAAATAGCGCTTCAAGCACTTGATTTCCATTTATGCAGGTATAGCCTTTATTCTTGTGATTTATGGGGTTACATTTTAGATCTAGTCTCTTTTCTCATGACACATATTTTTTTTCTATTTGATAAGCACTTTTATGTGCAATGCAGGGGAGTTTCTATGGGGCCAAGTTTTCCCTGTCCGTGGCTAACTTAGTGATGTCATACTGGGAATTGAACTGGTTATATACATGTACTAACGCCTATATTGCAAACTTTGTTTGGTATGGGAGATTTATTGACGATCTTCTCTTCATTTGGAGGGGTTACATGTTTTTAATACCTGAATTCGTTCAATACATTAATTCTAATTCATATGGTCTTTCTTTCACCTCAGTCTCCCATAAAACTTCCATTTCCTTCTTAGACTTACAATTGGTGGGTTTGGACAACAAAATTATCACCTCCACATATTCTAAACCTTTATCAGGTAAAAGCATTTTGCATGCATCAAGTTGTCACCCCAAGCACACAGTGAAATCTATCCCTGTGGGTGAATTTTCCCGTATTAAGAGAAACTGTAGTGATAATGATAAGCTAAGGGGTGAACTTTTTGAATGCCAACATAAATTAAAAAACAGGGGCTACTCCACATGGATGCTAAATAGAGCCAAAGAATTATTGAACAAACAAATCGTTCTGACTTAATAATTAATAATACAGATAAGAATAACAAATGTTGGGGGGACAAACCTGTACTGTCATTACAATTTAGTCCTCAATTTATAGACATTGAGAGAATTTTCTACAAATATCTTCCCATATTGGAGGTGGATAATATATTGGCGCAAATTTTAAAACCTGGTTGTGCGGTTGTAGCAAAGAGAGCAGTCACTATTGGAAACATGCTTTCCAATCCCTATATATCCAAACATGACAGGCACACTTGGCTTGACTGCAAAGGATTTTATAGATGTGGGGAGAATCGCTGCAGGATATGTAAATTTGTTTCTGTCACAAAACATTTTCATAACTTTGATTTGTCAACATTTTTTTCCATCAAGCAATTTTTGAATTGCAATAGTGACAATGTTGTGTACATTATTTATTGTTCTTGTGTGAAAATGAATGTGGGTTGCACAGAAATCTTAAAAAACTTATTTCTGAACATTTAACTGACATCTACAATAATTGTGATTCATTTCGTGCAATGTCACAGGCATCCAGGCATTTCATACAGGTTCATGGTCGAAATACTTCATCGTTTTGTGTATTTGCCATTGAAAAGATCCATCCAAATAGAAGGGGAGGAGACACCAAGAAATAGCTCCGGGATCGGGAAGCATTTTGGATGTTTTATCTCAATACTTGTGCTCTTGCTGGACTAAACCAATGTAGAGAATTATTATTTCACTATTAATTTCATACATTTGATCGATATTTTATGTAGTGGATGTAATATATGTATATTTTGTTGTTTTTCAATTTCGTATTTTTAGCACTTTTGAAATTAGTTTTATCACCTGATTTTCTGAGGGAATGTGTCTCATCAGTCATTGTATAAATTGCTGTTCATTCGATTTTAGTGCAGCTCTGACAAAGAGCACAGCAGGTGTTCGAAACGCGTTGCTGCGTTAATTGGGTGCCATTACATGTGAATTTATACATTTTTATTACCATTTTTGTAATAAAGCAAGCCTTTTTATCAGCTGGACTCAATTCCACATTTTTTCCTCATTTGCATTCAAGTCCTCCGCTTGGAGTCCGCACTGTTGCATACCGCTGTGGTAAGCTGGCATTTCTTTTCTTTTCTTGTATCAAAGGATGCTAACCACACTTTCTGTATGAGTAGGCAGTGCGACCAAATGTGTACAAATGAACCTCTATCTTTTAAGTATCTCCAGCACATATCCGGTGTCGTTGCATAAATTAAGTTTAAATCTGATGGGCATCTGTACCACCTTGACAAGATTTTGTAGCTCCTCTCCTGTGATGTCGAACAGAGCGATGACCTGAATGTGCATAAGAGAATATTTGTTCTTTCTTCAACTGATAAGGGTCTACCTAAATCAATCTCCCATTTTGAAAAAATGCTGGAAAATCTCTCGATGGGGTCTGCCCTTCTTGGAAGGTTTTGTATAATAAAGAGTTTGTTGATAAACAAAGAGTCTCAAACGGAGATAATATTCAGTATGGATCGGATTGTTTGGCTAATTTAATAATAAAACTCTTTAATTGTTCATAAAAGAACCATGCACCTGTTGGCGGCTCCTTGTCCCGAAAAATGACCTGGAGAGACCTTATCCCTGTCCTTGTAACATAATCATTGACTATGGGGCATGAAGATCTATTTTTATGTAGATAAGTGTCTCTTTTTAATCCTGCAGGAAAGGATGGATTGTCATATATAGGAGTTAGGGTGCCAGGAGACGAAGAGACTCCCAGCTCTCGACTCCCTCTTTTGATAAATGATATCATGTTTTTGGTGAGGAAGGGTAAATGTATATCCCGTTCTTCCGTCGGGGACCAAATAACTGTACGTGAGTCACGTCCATTAAAATCATTTTCTAATGTAACCCATTTTTGGTTGTTTTTATTATGAAACAGATCTAAAATACATGTACCAATTGCTGCTTGATTATACATAGCAAAATCTGGCAGACCTATCCCCCCTTCTAGCTTCGATATACTTAGCAAAAAGTATAAAATACGTGCTCGTTTTTGTGACCAAATAAAATGAGTAATCGCTTTTTTAAGACGTGAGAAAAAGGAGGCAGGTAAAAACAAGGGGATTGTTTGGAAATAATATAGGAGACGAGGTAATAGATCCATTTTAATAGCGCTCACTATTCCAAACCAAGATAAAGGTAGTTTATGCCATTTTTCTAAGTGTAACTCAGCTTTATGTAAGGCTGTCTTAAAGTTTGCTTCATAAAGATTAGATACTTTGGTGGTGATTATTATTCCTAGATAGGTAAGAGAATCTGAACACCACTTAAAGGGAAATGAAGCTGCCAACCTCTCCACCTCACTTGGTTGGATTGAGATATTGAGAATCTCCGATTTGTGGGTATTAATTTTGAAATTGCTCAGACGACCAAATCTATGTACAGTACAGACCAAAAGTTTGGACACACCTTCTCATTCAAAGATTCTTCTGTATTTTCATGACTATGAAAATTGTGGAATCACACTGAAGGCATCAAAACTATGAATTAACACATGTGGAATTATACATTACACTTTACAAAAAAGTGTGAAACAACTGAAAATATGTCTTAAATTCTAGGTTCTTCAAAGTAGCCACCTTTTGCTTTGATTACTGCTTTGCACGCAGAACAGGTGAACGGATGGACTCTACATGCCTGGTTCCCACCGTGAAGCATGGAGGAGGAGGTGTGATGGTGTGGGGGTGCTTTGCTGGTGACACCGTTAGGGATTTATTCAAAATTGAAGCAGTGACCGGTCCAGCTCACCCCAAACCATCTCGATTGGGTTCAGGTCTGGTGACTGTGGAGGCCAGGTCATCTGGCGTAGCACCCCAACACTCTCCTTCTTGGTGAAAAAGCCCTTACACAGCCTGGAGGTGTGTTTGGGGTCATTGTCCTGTTGAAAAATAAATGATGGTCCAACTAAACGCAAACCGGATGGAATAGCATGCTGTTGCAAGATGCTGTGGTAGCCATGCTGGTTCAGTATGCCTTCAATCTTGAATAAATCCCCAACAGTGTCACCAGCAAAGCACCCCACACCATCACACCTCCTCCATGCTTCACGGTGGGAACCAGGCATGTAGAGTCCATCCGTTCAGTTGTTTCACACTTTTTTATTAAGTTTAATGTATGATTCCACATGTGTTAATTCATAGTTTTGATGCCTTCAGTGTGATTCTACAATTTTCATAGTCATGAAAATACAGAAAAATCATTGAATGAGAAGGTGTGTCCAAACTTTTGGTCTGTACTGTAATTCTGAGATAATATTTGGGAGACTTATAGTTGGTTGAAGAGACATGCAATAGGACATCATCTGCAAAAAGTGCCAGTTTGTGCTCTTCTGACTGGGCTTTTATGCCCCTAATGGAGGGATTATTCCATATCGCGGTTGCTAGATGTTCCATATTGAGTATATAAAGCAAGGATGAAAGAGGACAGCCTTGCCTCGTGCCGTTTCGAATTAAAAATGTGTTTGAAAGTGTGCCATTAATTTTAACTTGAGCACTGGGAGATGAGTACAGGGCAGAAATGCTACGGAGCATAGTCTCTTTTAAGCCAATTCCTTCTAAAGTTTGAAATATAAAATCCCAGTGCACCCTGTCGAAAGCCTTTTTTGAGTCAATCGACAAAATGCACATGGGTTCCTCTTTCTTGACCGACCGATCAATCAAAGAAATAGTTTGGATGGTGGTATTTCATTTTTATAAATGTTTGGAGCAATAAGTGGGGAACATTATACACTGGAGAATTATATATGGGGCCCATCATATACTTGAGCATCATTGATAAGGCCCATTATAAACTGTAGCATTATAAATGGGGCCCATCATACACTGGAGCATCATCCATGGGGCCCATCATATACTGGAGCATCATATGGGGCCCATTATATATGGAGCATTATATAGGCCCATCATACACTGGAGCATCATCCATGGGGCCCATCATACACTGGAGCATCATATACGGGGCCCATTATACACTGGAACATCATATGGGGCCCATTATATATGGAGCATTATATAGGCCCATCATATACTGAAGCATCATCCATGGGGCCCATCATACACTGGAGCATTATAAATTGGGCCCATCATACACTGGAGCATCATATACGGGGCCCATTATACACTGGAGCATCATATGGGACCCATTATATATGGAGCATTATATAGGCCCATCATACACTGGAGCATCATCCATGGGGCCCATCATATACTAGAGCATCATATGGGGTTCATTATTTATGGGGCATCATATAGGGTATGGAGCATCATATGGAGCACATATGGGGCCTATTCTGTATGGAGCATTATATGGAGCCCATTCTGTATGGAGCAATATATGGGGCCCATCATATACTGTATGGAGCTTTATATGCGACTCAATATACTGTATGGAGCAATATGTGGGGCTCATCATACTCTATGGGGACCGTCCTATACTGTATGGCACATTATATGGGGACCATCATATACTGGAGCATTATGTGGAGCTCATCATATACTGTATGGAACATTATATGGGACCAATTCTGTATAGAGCAATATATGGGGCTCATTATTCTGTATGGCGCACTATGTGGTGGCCATAATGCTGAATGGAGGAATATACTGTCCGCTTTTTGAGCTATTGTAGAATTCAAAATAGATATCAGTCATGTAATGTAAGAAGTGAAGTATTTGGCATTGTAATATACCTATATTTCTGTGCCGTATCGGAGCATCATGAATTGTGGTATGTGTTAAAGGGGCCCATTGAGACTCTTTGGCACGGGGCCCACGAAAACCTGGAGCCAGCCCTGCCCCGCCCCACAACTTTAGCCAAATAACCCCCAGTTTTCAACACGTTACTATTATTATAAAGTAAATTAAGGTTGACGTGCTTAAGTAATAAAAATTGATGTCGTTGGCATTGAAATGGGCACTGTTAGGTGTGTTTACTGTCCTCCACTCCCTGCCGACTTTGCATCCCATTGACTTGCATTGGGTTTCGTGTTTCAGTCGGACCTTCGACTTTTGCCAATAGTCAGCCGATTTCGTTCGACTCGATTTTTGTGAGAGTCGGGTGGTCCGAAACCCGACTCGACCCTCCCAGAGGCAAAGTCGCTCATCTCTAGTCACAATGTTTTGGTAGTAGACTGGCAGATTTGCAATTCTCCAGAAAAAAAGTCAGGCATGGATGTTACAAAATGGTCACTGCAGCCATACATGAATTGACTTAAAGGTTCAAAGTCACGCTGTAATACTGAGGATTAACGAAGAGTAACATAGACTCCACTAGATGGCAGCAATGTGGAAAGTGAGCTGAATATCCTGCATTGAAGCTGACCAGCAGTAAACCAGCGAAGCGACCACTAGGTGGCAGCGGAATAGTCAGAGAGCCGGATTGAATACAGAGGATAATGCAGCACAAAGGGGAAATCCTAAACACAGAGTCAGAAGAGAGCAAAAGGTCAGTACCGGTCCGTAGCAAAGATGACAGAAGGGAGACACAGGAGCAGGTTAGGAACAAGCCAGAATTAGAGATGAGCGACTTTGGCTCCGGGAGGGTCGAGTCAGTTTTCGTGCCACCCGACTTTCCCAAAACTTTAGTCGAACGAAGTCGGTCAACTAACGGAAAAGGTCGAGTCGGAGTCGAAAATCCAACCCCAATGCAAGTCAATGGGGAACAAAAGTCGGCAGTGAGTGGAGGACAGTAAACACACCTACAGTGCCCATTTCAATGCCAACGACATCAATTCTTATTACTTAAGCTTGTCAACCTTAATTTACTTTATAATAATAGTAATGCATTGAAAACTGGGGGTTATTTGGCTAAAGTTGTGGGGCGGGCAGGGCTGGCTCCAGGTTTTCGTGGACCCCGGGCAAAAAGAGTCTCAGTGGGCCCTTTTAACACATACCACAATTCATGATGATCCGATACGGCAGAGAAATATAGGTATATTACAATGCCAAATACTTCACTTCTTACATTACATGAGTGATATCTATTGTAAATTCTACAATAGCTCAAAAAACGGACAGTATAGTCCTCCATAGAGTATTATGGCCACCACATAGTGCACCATAAAGAATAATGAGCCCTATATATTGCTCTATACAGAATAATGAGCCCCATATTTTGAATGGGCTCCATATAATGCTCCATACAGATTAGGCCGCGTATGTGCTCCATGTGATGCTCCATATATAATGTGCACCATACGATGCGCCATATATAATGGGCCCCATATGATGCTCCAGTATATGATGTGCCCCATGGATGATAATCCAGTGTATGATGGGCCTATATAATTCTCCATATATAATGGGCCCCATATGATGCTCCAGTATATAATGGGCCCCGTATATAATACTCCAGTGTATAGTGGGCACTATCTATGATGCTCAAGTGTATGATGGGCCCCATATATAATTCTCCAGTGTATAATGCTAATCCAAACATTAAAAAAAAGAAATACCTCTCCTCGCTGGGCACTGCTCTACTCTGGACTCCTCAGCGTAGCCATCTTCCAGCTCTCTGCACTATGACTGTTCAGCCAGAGGGCGCACAGACGTGATGTCATCGCGCTCTCTGACCTGAATGTCACTGTCAGGAAACGCGGAAGACGTCACAGTGGTGGAGCAGGGAGAGGTAAGTATTGCAAGTGCTGGGGCCCTGAGCAAGCAGGGGGGGCACACTCATGGGCGCCGGTAACTGGCACAGAGCCGCTCATAGTACGCCGGTGTCTGTGACGGCGAGTGGGCCCCCCACCTGGTCAGGGCCCCGAAACTTGCCCTGGTGCGCCAGGTGCTGATGCCGGCCCTGGGGGGCAGCCAAGTTAGGGAGGTGGAAAAACTGGCATATGTTGAGGTGAAGGCTGGACGTTCAGCAGCTGCAAATGGAGGAATTAGAGAAGTCGGAGGAAGAAGAGGACAAAGCGAGCCATTTTGCTGGCAACCTATGTGTCATCAGGAGAAGGTGGTACAAAATCCTTTGTAACCCAGGCATGGTTCATTTTAAGCGAGCTCCTGTAAGGCATATTGTACCAATTCAGGCCTGGTGTCTAGTTTACAAGCCCAGTAGTCAAAGGGGAATGAACTGTGAGGGAGAACATCGATAGGGGAGGAAAGGTAATTCTGAACCATAGTTGACAACTGCTGTCTCCTGTCTGTTGCAATCGATTCAGTATTACCAGTCGTGTGAGCGTTACTCGAGAAATCAGACCACAACATGGTCATGAAACACCTGTCTCCAACGCCACTTCGGCAGTGTGCACCACGAACACCTCTTCCATTTGGCCCAGTACGGCTCGTGGCAGAGCCTGCACCGCTGCTGTGTGCTGGGAATGCCTCTAACAAACGGTTTACCAGAGTTGCTTGTTTGTTCGCCAATATTAGCTCTAGGTTCTCCTGTGGCATGATGTTCTGTAATTTGCCTTTATAGCGTGGATCGAGGATGCTGGCCAACCAGTAGTCGTCATCCTTCATAATTTTGGCATTGCGGGGGTCCCTTTTTAGGATCCGCAAGACATAATCAGACATGTGGGCCAATGTTCCAGGTGTCAATGATGCACTGCCAGTGGTGGGTGGAGGAGCACTTTCTGCCAAATCCACATCCCTCCAGTCACGCACAAACACTGTACCTGACCTTGGCAAGCCAATATTTTCTCTTGCCCCCTGAGAAGCATCCTCCTCCCCAAAAAAATCATCCCATTCATCCTCCTCCTCTTCCTCTTCTTCCTCCACCTCGTCCAGGACAGTTCCCTGAGCAGACAATGGCTGACTGTCATCAAGGCTTCCCTCCACTTCCTCCTCCTCCTCAGCTGCAGACGCCTGATCCTTAATGTGCATCAAAGTTTGCATGAGCAGACCCATAAGTGGGATGCTCATGCTTATGATGGCGTCGTCTGCGCTTACCAGCCGTGTGCATTACTCAAAACACTGAAGGACTTTACAGAGGTCTTTCAGCTTTGACCACTGCTCACCTGACAACTCCATGTCGGCCCTCAAACTGCCTGCCCGTGTATCTTCCCACAAATGCATTACAGCCTGCCTCTCTTCCCACAGCCTCTCAACCATGTGCATGGTGGAGTTCCACCTTGTTGCAACGTCTATGATTAGGCGGTGCTTGGGGAGGTGGAGCGATCACTGCAGCCTCTGCATACGACTGGAGTCTACTGGCGAGCGACGGATGTGCGAGCACAGTCTTCACACCTTTTGGTGCAGGGCTGTTAACTCCGGATAATTATTTATGAAGCACTGCACCACCTGGTTCAAGGTGTGAGCCAGGCAAGGTATGTGTCTGAGTTTTGCCAGGGCTATAGCCGCCGCAAAATTACGGCCGTTATCACTGACTACCTTGCCTGGCTCAAGATGTAGACTGCCCAGCCATGACTCAGTTTCTCGCTGCAAGTAGTCTACCAGTACCTCCGCGGTGTGTCTGTTTTCGCCCAAAGACATCATCTATAAAACAGCCTGCTGATGCTTACCGCTAGCTATTCGATAGTGGGACACCTCGTGTGCAACTGCGGATGGAGTGCTCATGTGACTGCTCTCTGTCGACGAGCTTTCGCTTCTGGAGGAGGAGGATGATGGTCGAACGCCTACAGCCAACTGTTTCCGATACCATGGGCTAGGCAGCACTGTCCCACCGCCACTGTCCCCTGTGGAGCCTGCATCCACCACATTAACCCAGTGCGCAGTGATGGACACATAACGGCCATGGCCATGCCTACTGGCCCATGCATCTGTTGTGAGGTGCACCTTTCCACTCACTGATTGTTTGAGTGCATGGACAATGTGATCTTTCACAAGCAGGTGGAGGGCAGGGGTGGCTTTTCTAGAAAAGAAGTGTCACACTGCATTCTTCCTACTATGGTATAAATTTTCAGGGCTTGCACGCTGTGCTAATTTGACTGTGTGGTCCAAGCTGTCCTGCAACTCTTTTTGTTTTTTTAACATGTTTTTGGACTGCTACGGGCCTGCCAGATAACTGCAGTGGCGATGTCGATACCTGCTGCGGAACCTCCCCCTCTTCTGACCTATTGCCAGCGGCACCCTCTTCCACCAATGGATGCCAATCCGGGTCAACAACTGGGTCATCCATCACCTCCTCTTCAATTTCATCTGCACCTTCCTCTCTGTCACCGTGTAAGGTGGTATAGTATGCGGGGAGGGGCACCTGAGTTTCATCAGGGTCAGAATCTGGCTCAGTAGACTGCGAGGGCAATGCAGTGCTCTGGGTGAATGTACCAGCAGAATCATATAGCAGTGGCTGTGCATCAGTGCACTCCATGTCATATTCATCTTGGACTGGGGAATTCAGGATTTCACTTGATAACCCAGTCATGGTATGTGAAAAGAGCTCCAGGGAGTAATCTGAAGTGTGGCCTGCCGCATCCTTCACTTGTGGTGGGGGGGAAGGACACAAGGAAAGGTGTTGTTCCTGACCAGGAGCCTGCACTGACGACTCAGTGCTTGCATTTTTTGGAACTTCAGAAGGCAGCTCAGTGGATAGCACAGCAGCCTTGTAGCGCTGGGGTCCTGGGTTCAATTCCCACCAAGGACAACATCTGCAAGGAGTTTGTATGTTCTCCCCGTGTTTGCGTGGGTTTCCTCTGGGTACTACGGTTTCCTCCCACACTCCAAAAAAACATACTGATAGGAAATCTAGATTGTGAGCCCCATCGGGACAGCGACGATAATGTGTGCAAACTGTAAAGCGCTGCGGAATATGTTAGCACTATATAAAAATAAAGATTATTATTTATTATTATTATTAAGAGGAGGCGATAGAGCTGGAGGCTGTTTGTTCCTGACCAGAAGCCTGCACTGACGACTCAGTACTTGCGTTTTTTGAAACTTCAGAAAAGGAGAGATAGAGCTGGAGGCTATTTTGGCAATGTAAGCCAAAACCTGTTCCTGATGCTCTGGCTTTAACCCCTTAACGACCGCCGATACGTCTTTTAACGGCGGTCATTAAGGGTACTTAAACCACACCGCCGTTATTTACCGTCGCTTTGGAAAAAGTGAATAGCACCCCCAGAGGCGCATTTTCTCCGGGGTCTCGGCTACCGAGAACATGAATCGGGTCGGTTTTTACAGACCCCGATGTTGCGATCGCCGTTATTAACCCTATATCGGCGATCGCAACAAAAAAAATGGTGTGCCATATAATTTCTCTCTCCTCTGATGTGATCGGACATC
Organism: Oophaga sylvatica; assembly: GCA_033576555.1. Lineage (NCBI taxonomy): Eukaryota > Metazoa > Chordata > Amphibia > Anura > Dendrobatidae > Oophaga > Oophaga sylvatica. The sequence continues at coordinate 256,055,401 of JARQOD010000005.1, read as the reverse complement.
AGAGGAGAGAGAAAAAGGGTCCCGATCCCCCCTTGTGGCCCCCAATCCCTCACTTCTGGCCCCAGGGCCCTCCGGTGTCCCCGGTGCCGCTGCCATGGTGCAAAGGGAAGAAAATGGTGGGCACATGCTCAGTGCGCCCGCCGCAATGTGCTGGGGGCTTGGGCAATTTTCTCTGGGGTCTCGGCTGCCGGGGGTAGCCGACACCCCAGAGAACATGATCCGGGTCGGTATTTACCGACCCCGTGTTGCGATCGCCGTTATACTGTTATAAAAAAAAAAAAAAAGATTTCTCTCCCCTCTGATGTGATCGCAGTCCGTTAACGCTGCCATTTGAGGGCTCATCACGACGCATGCCGTAAAGCGGCATGCGTTCGTGATGTGCCATCATTCAGTGACGGAGCCTCGGACGCAGCCTGCAACATCTGGGCTCCGTCACCGCTAGCGCAGATGAATCATCTGCTGATTCCTCTGCGCTAGCAGATATAGCATAACGCGATCGCGTTATGCTATACCGTTACCAGCCTGTCAACGCTATGTGTTGAACGGGCTGGTAAAACGCAAATTGAACCTAGCCTTAGGGTTAGGGTTATAATTAGGGTTAGGGTTGGAATTAGGGTTAAGGTTACAATTAGGGTTAGGGTTACAATTAGGGTTGGGATTTAGGGTAGATTAGGGTTAGGGTTGGGATTAGGGTTAGGGGTGTTTTGGGGTTAGGGTTGGAGCTAGAATTGAGGGGTTTCCAATATTTAGGCACATCAGGGGGTTCCAAACACGACGTGGCGTTCAAAAAGTCAAATGGCGCTCCCTCCCTTCCGAGCCCTGCCGTGCGCCCAAACAGTGGTTTACCCCAACATATGTGGTATCAGCGTACTCAGGACAAATTGCACACCAATTTTGGGGTTCTAATTTCTCCTCTTACCCTTGGGAAAATAAAAAATAGCTGACTAAAAAATCATTTTTGAGGAAAAAAATGATTTTTTATTTTCGTGGCTCTGCGTTTATAAATTTCTGTGAAGCACTTGGGGGTTCAAAGTGCTCACCACACATCTAGATAAGCTCCATGGGGGGTCTAGTTTCCAAAATGTTGTCACTTGCAGGGGGTTCCTACTATTTAGGCACATCAAGGGCTCTGCAAACACAACATGACGCCCGCAGAACATTCCATCAAAGTCTGCATTACAAACTGGCGCTCCTTCCCTTCCAAGCTCTCCCATGTGCCCAAACAGTGGTTTAAAACCACATATGGGGTTTCAGCGTACTCAGGAAAAATTGCACAACAACTTTTGGGGTCCAATTTCTCCTGTTACCCTTGGGAAAATAAAAAAATAGCGGGCTAAAGAATCATTTTTGAGGAAAAAAATGATTTTTTATTTTCACGGCTCTACGTTATAAACTTCTGTGAAGCACTTGGGGGATCAAAGTGCTCACCACACATCTAGATAAGTTCCTTAAGGGGTCTAGTTTCCAAAATGGTGTCATTTGTGGGGGGTTTCCACTGTTTAGGTGTATCAGGGGCTCTCCAAATGCGACATGGCGTCCAATTTCAATTCCAGCCAATTTTGGTTTGAAAAAGTCAAACGGCGCTCCTTACCTTCCAAGCCCTGCCGTGCGCCCAAACAGTTGTCCCCCCGACATATGGGGTATCAGAGTACTCAGTCAGGACAAATTGTACAACAACTTTTTGGTCTAATTTCTCCTGTTACCCTTGGAAAAATAAAAAATTGGGACTAAACGATCAGGTTTGTGGAAAAAATATGATTTTTTATTTTCACGCCCCGGCTTTATAAACTTCTGTGAAGCACTTGGGGGTGCAAAGTGCTCACCACACATCTAGATAAGTTCCTTAGGGGGTCTAGTTTCCAAAATGGGGTCACTTGTGGGGGGTTTCCACTGTTTAGACACATCAGGGCCTCTACAAACGCGACATGGCGTCCAGCCAATTCTGCGTTGAAAAAGTCAAACGACACTCCTTCCCTTGCGACCTCTGCCGTGCGCCCAAAAAATGGTTTACCCCCACATATGGGGTATTGGCGTATTCAGGAGAAATTGCACAACAAATTTTGTGGTTCATTTTTTCTTTTAACACTTGTGAAAACAAAAAAAATTGGTTCCGAAGTAAAGTTTTTGCAAAAAAAGTTAAATGTTAATTTTTTCCTTCCACATTACTTCAGTTCCTGTGAAGCATGTAAAGGGTTAATAATCTTCTTGAATGTGGTTTTGAGCACCTTGAGGGGTGCAGTTTTTAGAATGGTGTTGCTTTTTGGTATTTTCTATCATATAGACCCCTCAAAGTGACTTCAAATGTGATGTGGTCCCTAAAAAAAAATGGTGTTGTAAAAATGAGAAATCGCTGGTCAACTTTTAACCCTTATAACTTCGTAACAAAAATAAATTTTGTTCCCAAAATTGTGCTGATGTAAAGTAGACATGTGGGAAATGTTATTTATTAAGAAATTTGTGTGACATATCTCTCTGATTTAAGGGCATAAAAATTTAAAGTTTGAAAATTTCAAAATTTTCAAAATTTTCTCCATATTTCCATTTTTTTCATAAATAAACACAAGTCATATCAAAGAAATTTTACCACTAACGAGAAGTACAATATGTCATGAAAAAACGGTCTCAGAATCAGCAGGATTCATTAAAGCGTACCAGAGTTATAACCTCATAAAGTGACAGTGGTCAGAATTGTAAAAATTGGACCGGTCATTAAGCTGCAAAATGGTTCTGTGACTAAGGGTTTAAAAGCGGTTTACCTACTCCAAGAAAAGGGAGCCTTCCAGGCCTTCTAGAGCCAGATGATGATGCAGGCTCAACACCTCCTGCCTTAGGTGCTATTGTGCTTTTGGCACTACCAGCAGATGCACCACCACCACCACCATCAGTCCCAGCTGCCCCCCCCCCCGCCCACTTCCGCGGCCTCTTCCACCATACTTCCTCATGTTTGGGAAAATGTACCAAAAATACCAGCAGATATATAGTACTGTATGAGTAGCTGTATACGGTGTAGGGAAAAATTTCAATCTCCGTATATATTTCCGGAGTCACACACAGACGCTCTCTCAGTATGGATTTCACCGTAATACAAAGAGCAGATATACAGTACTGTATCAGAAGCGGACAGCTGTATACGGTGTAGGGGAAAATTTAAATCTCCGTATATAATTCCGGAGTCAGACACAGACGCTCACTCAGTATGGATTTGACCGTAATATAAAAAGCAGAAAAACGGTACTGTATCTGAAGCGTACAGCTGTATATGGTGTAGGGGAATATTTAAATCTCTGTATATATTTCCGAAGTCACACACAGATAGTCAGCATGTATTTGTCCATGATACCAGCCGGTACACGGTAGTGTGTGAGGAGCGTATAGCTCTATACGGTGTGGGAAAAAATTAACACTCGGTAAGTGTGCAGAAAAAAAGAATAAAAGTATTAGTGCTGCTGTGTAAAAATCAGTCTGCACAGCAGTATACACACAGCAATACAGCTATCAGGCAGCCTAATAACCAGCGCTGCTGCACACAAGAAAATCCTCCCCTGTCACTGCACACTAACTGTACAGCACAATTGCTATCAGCACAAGCACATAAGAACTTCTCTTTCAGCCCTAACTCTCTCCCTACTGATAAACAGCGTCAGCAACCTCTCCCTACTGTTAATATCAGCAGAAGTAAAATGGAGGTCGGCGCTCAGGGTTTTTATAGACACTATGACGCCCCACAAAGCAAGCCAATCACTGCAATGCCCTTCTCTAAGATGGTGGTGGACGCTGCTCATGTCATCTCATTTCCCACAGTGTACGTCCTTGCTCATTGGCTGAAAAAAGGTGTCTGGAAGCATTCTGGGAAATTCGACCTTGGCGCTCGTTTTGCCGACCGCATGGCCGACTGCGCGCTATGGTCAGGTTTCGGCCAACAAACTCGACTTTGACGAAAGTTGGCGACTTTTGAATCTGACCGACCTGTTTCACTCAACTCTAGCCAGAACTAAATACCAGGAAATCCAAAAACACAAGGCAACAAAGAGCAGGAAGGGGTAGGAAGGAGACAGACACAGGTAGGTTCAGACGAATGCAGCAGGACAGATCAGGAACTCACCAGAGCCAGCTAACTTGCCAAAGGTAAGCAATATAACTGGCACTGCACACAGGTTGCAGCACGGAGATATAGCAGACCAGACCCGGTAATGAGGCAGGGAAAGTTAACCCCTGACATGACCAAACCGAGAAATGAGAGGCAAGACAAAACCCGGCCTGAATCATGTCAGTACCCTCCTCTCAAGGAAAACACGTATGAAAAGCACAAACCAACCGATCAGCATGGACTGAACATGCCGGGACACAAGATCGATCCTCCCGACCGTAACCCCTCCAATGTACCAAGTACTGAAGTGAGCTGTGAACCATCCGAGAGTCGACAATACGGTCAACTTCATATTCTGTTTGTCCATCCACAGAAACAGGAGGCGGAGGAGGTGGAGACTCAGCAGAGGAAGGTACAAATGATTTAAGAATGGACCTGTTAAATACATTAGGAATACGAAGCGACGGAGGCAATCGTAAGTAACTGGGTTGACAACCTCAGTGATCTCATAAGGACCAATAAACTTGGGATCCAGCTAAAGGAGGAAAGTTTCAGATGTATGTTCTTGGTAGACAACCATACTTTATCTCCTACCAGAAACTTAGGTCCTACAGATCGTCGCTTATCAGCAAAATGTTTCTGTCTGCCCTGAGCCACCACAATGTTCTTCTGAACCTCCCTCCAAACCTCCCCCAACCATTGAACTGCCTGGACACCCTTAATCCAGCCTGGAAAATTCACCAAAATTGGGGTGAAAACCGTAATTACAGAAATAAAGAGAGGTGCCAGTGGATTGATTAACCCGATTATTGAATGCGAACTCAGCCACAGGCAATGAGGAACACCAATCAACCTGCTGAGACGTAGCCAGACACCGCAAAATCTGTTCTAGTGTCTGATTAGTCCTCTCTGTCTGACCGTTGGTCTCGGGATGGTAGGCAGATGAAAAAGTCAAGCTAATACCCAATCTCTTGCAAAATGCCCTCCAAAATTTAGACACAAATTGCACCCCTCTGTCAGACACCAAGTTTAGAGGAACGCTATTGCAACCATACAATGTGCTCAATAAACAATTTAGATAGTGTTTCAGCGTTAGGTAGTCCTGCCAAGGGAACAAAATGTGCCTGTTTGCTAAACCTGTCAACCACTACCCAGACCACTGTCTCGCCATTAGAAAAAGGGAGATCAGTGATAAAATCCATGCACAAAAGAGTCCAGGGTCTATCCGGAATTGGCAATGGCACCAATTACCTAGCTGGCCAGTTATGGGAGACTTTAGCACGAGCACACATCTCACAAGCAGACACAAACACGGCGAAATCAGAAGACATGGAGGACCACCAAAACAGTCTTGTAATAGCTCTCCAAGTGGCCGAAACTCCAGGGTGCCCACCGAGAGCAGAGTCGTGGAACTCCCGGAGAACCTTCAACCGATACTAAACTGGGACGAAGAGCTTGTTATCAGGCAATGACGGAGGAGCAAGAGACTGAGCCTCACAAATTTCAAGCTCCAATTTGGATGACACCCCAGCAATGACCACCCTTGCCGAAGAATGGAGGAAGGAGGTTCGGGAGGTGATATCGGATCCAAGCTGTGAGATAAGGCATTGGCCACAAGGCCACAAGGTGATAGAAAAATGAAAACTTGAAAAAGAAAGTGACCCCTTAGCTTGTCTAGGAGTTAAACATTTGATAGACTCAATGTAAGACAGGTTCTTGTGGTCTGTAATCACCGTGATCCGATGAACAGCCCCTTCCAAAAAGTGCCTCCATTCCTCAACAGCCAATTTTATGGCTAATAATTTCCAATTACCAACATCATAATTTCTCTCCACAGGAGAAAATTTCCTGTAGAAAAAGGCACATGGTCTTAAATTAGTCAAAGTGACAGGTCCCTGAGACAGCACAGCCCCCACTCCCACCTCCGATGCATCCACCTCCACAATGAACAGTTCCGACAGATCGGGCTGAACCAACACAAGAGAAGACATAAAACACTTCTTCAATGCTTCAACTGCCAGAGACGACCAGACTTTAAGATCAGCCCCCTTACAAGAGAGATCAGTGAGTGGCTTGACCACCTGAGAAAAACCTTGATAAATTTGCAATAATAGTTGGCAAAACTCAAAAAATGCTGAAGACACTTAAGGTCTCTGGGTTGCGCCCAATTAACAATGGCCTGTACCTTTCCAGGGTCCATATGAAACCCATTGGCAGAGAGGATGAACCCCAGAAAGGAAAGCTCTTGGACACAAAATGAACACTTCTCAGGTTTAGCGAACAGGGAGTTCTCCCGTAACCTATGAACAACCGAAACGTAAATGACCTACGTGAGATTCTTTGTCAGGTGAAAAAATAAGAATGTCTTCCAGATATACAACCATAAAGCGCCCAATGAAATCAGAAAATACATCATTAATGAAGTTTTGAAACACCGCAGGTGCGTTCATGAGAACAAAGGGCATGACTAAATTTTTCAAATAAATTAAAAAAAACTGACCGTCATATCCAAACAAACTAAGGGTGAACAGGTGCTTAACCTAGAGTCACCAACTCAAATACACGCAAACAAAAAAGGCAGCACTCTGTAGTGTCACAGCATGCAAGTATGAAATATGAAAAATAAATTGCATTACTGCAATAGAAATATGAAAAATTTAGAAAGTTTAGCGCATAAAATACGATACTATACGATACGATACACTTTATTGATCCCGGGGGGAAATTACAGTATTACAGCAGCAATACAAACAGCAGTACATAAAATATTAGGACACAAATCTTGCACAGGTATACCAACATTACATAATAAATAAATAATAAAAGTGTGTAGTTCAGGTGTATATAAGACAATGTTAATTGACATTAGTACACCAGCCATCAGTACATTAGCCATCAGTAGGTACAAACGATTTCCTGAATTTCTCCTTCTTGCACCTTAGTAGGATTAGACGGCTGCTGAATGTGCTCTTCTGCTTCAAGAACAGCTCGTATAGGGGGTGTGTATTATTGTTCATTATAGCCCTACACTTCTTCTGAATTCTATCCTCCAATACCTCCTCAAAAGAGTCAAGATAGAGGCCAACAGCTGCACTTGCCTTCTTGATAAGTTTGTTGAGCTTATTAGCGTCAGCTACTCGCACACTACCCAGCAAATGATAGCAAAAAAGATGGCGCTTGCTACAACGGACTGGTAGAACATCTCCAGCATTTTGCTGCACACATTGAACGACCTGAGCTTCCGCAGAAAGTACAGTCTGCTCATTCCCTTCTTGTAAACCTTTTCTGTATGACACCTCCAATCGAGTTTACTGTCAAGGTGAATCCCCAAATATTTGTAGCTCTCAACCATCTCCACCTCCTTGCTAGCAATGGTGATCGGTAAGTAATCCTCCTTTTTCCTTCTATAACTCACCACCATCTCCTTGGTTTTCTTTACATTTAGTTCTAGACAGTTAGTCTGACACCAATCCACAAAGTCAGAAACCACCCTTCTATATTCCTCCTCCCCCAGCCCCCACAATGCCCCCTACAATCACGTAGTCATCTGAGAATTTTTGGAGGTGACAAAAATCAGATTTATACTGAAAGTCAGCTGTATACAATGAGAAGAGGAAGGGTGACAGCACTGTACCCTGAGGGGCTCCAACACTGCTCCGTACACTGCCAGATACAACCTCCCCCATCCTTACAAACTGCGGCCTGTCTGTCAGGTAGTCACTTATCCAGTTCACCATCCCCTCATCTACCGCCCTATCAGTCAACTTATTACGTAGTAATAGCGGCTGTAGGGTATTGAAAGCACTAGAGAAGTCAAAGAACATGGCGCGCACTGCAGTTCCATCATTGTCCAAGAACGAATGCATTGTATGTAGCAGAGACGCTACAGCATCATCCACCCCCAATCTTTGCTGGTACGCAAACTGCAGGGGGTCAGTGTAGGCCCTCACCCTCGGGCACAAGTAGGCGAGTATTATTCTCTCCAAGGACTTCATAGCATGCGATGTTAAGGCCACTGGATGATAGTCTTGTAGGGAAGTTGGAAAAGTGGTCTTAGGAACTGGCACCAGGCAAGTGGTCTTCCACAGTTCTGGTACCCCCTGTGAATGAAGGCTCCAGTTAAACAGGTGCTGGAAGACAGTACACAGTTGGTTTGCACATGCTCTGAGGACACGTGGGCTGAGGCCAGGAGGCCCAGCTGCTTTGCCAATAACAAGTCTACTAAACTGTCTTCTCACGTCGCTTTGGGAGACAGTGAAAGCAGGCAGCTTATCCCCCAATGTCAATGCTGCAGATCTTTTCCCGGATCCATCCCCATTTCTGATGACACTGTGCTTGTCTTGGTGAATCTGTTGAAAAACTCATTCATTTCATTAGCCCAGGGCAGATCCACTTCCCCATGCTCCGACTTTGCCTTAAACCCAGTTAGCTGTTTCATGCCCGACCACACCTCCATAGAATTGTTCTGTGACAATTTATTTTCTAATTTAATTCGGAACGCCTCACGGGCATTCTTAATTTTCCCTTTAAGTCCCTTTGTATCAATTTCAGTTTCTTAGTATCCTTCATTTTAAATGCCAGTTTTTTCTTGTTTAGTAAGTGTTTCAATTCTTTTGTCATCCAAGGCTTGTTATTTGCATAACATCGAATCTTTTTAGCTGGTACAACAGTGTCAGTACAAAAATTTATATAATCCGTTACTCGCTCGACAATATCATTTACATCATCATGCTCTCCCCTGTCGCATATCACCTCCCAGTCTGTGTGGTCAAAACAGTCTTGTAGAGCCTCTTCTGCCACTGGAGTCCACTTCCTAATTAATTTTATTGTGGCTGGCTGTTTACTGACAACAGGTTGGTATGATGGAGACAATAGTATGAGGTTGTGGTCTGATTTCCCCAGAGGGGGTAATGCAGACGATGAATAGGCGTCTTTAACTTTCGCATAGAGGAGATCCAATATACTGCTGTCTCTTGTGGCACATTTTACATATTGATAGAACTTTGCAAGAGCCTTTGAGATCATGGCTCTGTTAAAGTCCCCAGAGATTACAGTTAACGAGTTTGGGTGCTTTGTCTGAATGCGGTCTAACACCCCTGACAATACTTCCCCAGCCGCCTCTTGGTTTGCAGATGGAGGGATATACAGGACTACTGTAATGCAAATGGGAAATTCTCTAGGTAAATAGTAGGGCCTGAGGCCAACTGCTAAGAGTTCAATGTTTTGACTGCAGTGAATTTCCTTAACAGTAATATGACGCTGATCGCACCATCTGTTATTAATGTATAATATCACCCCACCACCCTTCTTCTTACCAGACTTATCTTTGTCTCTATCAGACCGGACCATGTGAAACCCTGGAATCAAAACACTTGAATCAGGAACATCCCCATGTAACCAGGTTTCTGTGAAGCACATGAGTCTGCATTCTTTGAACTCCATCTGGGTTTTACACAGAGCTAACAGTTCATCCGTCTTATTTCCCAGCGAGCGTACATTACCCATGATAATGGATGGGACTGCTGGTTTAAACCTTCTTCTCCTGGACTTCACCTTTTTTCCTGCTCTGCAGCCTCTGAAAGGTCTCCACATTTCACGGGGAATAAGTGGTATGTCCGCAGCTGTAGTAGCCTTCATCCTGCTCAGCTCCAGAAGTCGATCCCTTGAATACACAACACGTTTAGTGACAGACTTAGGGGCAACCAGTACATCAGTGTCCCTGTCCTTTGCTCCAGTCCGCGCCATATCTGACTGTTTCCAGTGTTCTCCTCTGTACATGGATGGCTGCATCAGTAACCAACAAGGTTGAAGCTGTGTGTATTGTGGAACTGTAGCTGGTAGTGGTTGCATTAGATTCATGTCCATGTGTGTGTCGCATTACTGGTATCCATTTAGGAGTTGCATGCACCTGTAGGGGAATGTACGTAGTAGTGGCAGATCCAGGTGCTGATCCAGCGCTGCGTGTCTAGAGGCAGTTGGTTGTATGGGTGAATGGTTTCCACCTTCCCACAATGGTCCGTCATACAGGAACAGTGGGATCCACAGAGTATAAAACATCCATCAATCCACGGTTGCAAATTAGGAGTCCATAAAGGTACCAAAGCCAGTAGAAAGTCCAAAATAATGTCCAAAAGGACAGACAACATACAGAGACAAAAGAAACAAAAGAGTAGCTGCTGCTGCAATGAACTGCCAGTAGCATGGCGCCTTGTTATATCCTCTGACTTGCAGAGAGCAGACAGACACGTCTGCTCACTCCGAAGTCTAGAGACATAAAATGGCCAAATTATGTGTACCTGGAAACCACATTAAAGCATTTCTCATTTTCCAGGACCTAAATCTAATGCCAATCTTCGCTTAGACTAAAGTCTTCATCAGAGATGTAGATTTCAGTCTAAAGAGAGGATTCATAGGTTCCCATACAGATGATGACTTTATTCTAAGCGAGGATTGGCATTAGATTTAGGTCCTGGAAAATGAGAAACGCGTTAATGTGGCTTCCAGGTACACATAAATTGGCCATTTTATGCGCTAAGCTTTCTCAATTTTTCATATTTTTAATGCAGTAATGCAATTCATTTTTCATATTTCCTGTTTGAGTGCTATAACGCTACAGAGTGCTGCCTTTTTTGTTTAAATTTTCAAACAAACCCTAAGAGGTGAGAAATGCCATTTTCCACTCGTCCCCTTCCTGAATGCGGATAAGATTATACACTCCCCTGAGATCCAACTTAGAAAACCACTTAGCCCCAGATAATTGGTTGTAAAGATCTGGAATTAGCAGGAGAGGTTAGGTTTTTCTCACCGTAATTTTATTTGGTCCCCGAAAATCGAGACAAGGGCGTAAACCACCATCTTTCTTTTTAACAAAAAAGAATCCAGCAGCCAAAGGAGAGACAGAGGGACGGATGTGACCTTTGCGTAAACTTTCTGAAATATAATCTTTCATAGAGGTGCATTCTGGGCCAGAAAGATTGTACAAACAGGCCTTGGGAAATTTAGCACCCGGAATTAGAATAATAGTACATTCATAGGGGCTATGTGGTGGTAAGACCTCATCATCTTTTTCGGAAAACACGTCTCCAAATTCTTTCAGGTACTCCGGATTACCCTTCAGATTAACGGAAGACACGAGAACAGCAGAAAGACAACCATTAGAACAATTAGAACCCCACTTAAAAATATCACGAGATTCCCAGTCAATAACAGGATTATGCAACTGTAACCAGGGGAATCCCAACACCAGTCCTGCTGGAAGGTTATCCAGAACGTAACATGAAATTCGTTCCTGGTGCAAGGAACCCACCTTGAAGAGAAAATCCTCAGAGACAAACTTAACCACATTTTGAGCCAACGCTGTCTTATCAATGGCAATGATATGGATATGAGTCTTTAGCCTAACTGTCCCTAACTTACTCTTGGACACCAGACTAGAGTCAATAAAGTTCATGGAAGACCCACAATCCACAAAAGCTGAAGTGGGTGCATAACCATCTCCACAACAAAGTTCCACCTCTAACAGAATCTTTTGAAATGAGGAAAATGGTACATGACAGTCTGGGTGACCTTCTCGACAATAACCCAGACTTAAGCATTTCCCGGCAGCTTGTTAGTCGGTGGGCAAGAGGGGCAATCATTCTTCCAATGTCCCGGACTTGCACAATAGAAACATAATCTCCCTTCGTGCCACACTTCCTCACCTTCTCCTTAATGTTAGTGGCTCCAACTTCCATAGGTTCCATATATGGCATCACCTCGGACTTAGCAAAATATACTGGAACCTCTCGTTGGATTACTCCTCTTACCTGTAATCTCTGATCCATGCGAATGGCCAGGGTCATGACCTCCTATAAAGAACTGGGTGGCAGATGGAGAGCCAGAGCGTCCTTGAGATGATCCGAAAGTCCTCTCCTGAACTGGCATCTTAAAGCAGAGTCATTCCAGGACACTTCGGTGGACCACCGTCTAAACTCAGAACAATACCATTCAGCAGTGAGTCTACTCTGTGAGAGTCCCATGATCGTATCCTCTGGCACCGGGACCTGGTCTGGTTTGTCACAAATCAGTCCTAAAGACTCAAAGAACCTATCTACAGACATACGTTCAGGGGAAGTAGCAGGTAAAGAAAAAGCCCAAGTTTGAGGACCCTCCCGGAGTAAAGAAATAATTATCCCCATCCGTTGACTCTCATCCCCTGAGGACCCGGGTCTAAGGAAAAAGCAACTTACAACTCTCTTTGAATGTATGAAATTTCTTCTTTCCGGAGAAAATATCTGGGAGCCTGACTGTAGGTTCAGGAGAGTGTAATGAAATATCAATGGGGTCGAATTGCTTAAAGGCTGATTGTATCATGGAACCCTGAAAAGATTTAACAGCTTCAGTAAGTTCCTTCTGGAGTTGGTTATAGGAAGTGGCAAGGGCTCTATGTTCCATGAACAAATCCTGCATCATTTGGGTCAAATTTGACATCTGATCTGCAAGAGTATGAAGCGGATCCATAGCGAGAAAAAAAAATGTATGGCCAGTTATAATGTCATGCTGTAATACTGAGGGATAATGCAGAGTAACACAGATTTCACTAGATGGCAGCAAAGTGGAGAGTAACCTGAATATCCAGCAATGAAGTTGACCAGAAGTAATGCAGCAAAGCGAACACTAGGTAGCAACCGAATAGTCAGAGAGCTGGGTCGAAAACAGAGGATAAAGCAGTACAAATGGAAAATCCTAAATGCAGAGTCAGAAGAGAGCAAAAGGTCAGTACCAGTCTGTAGCAAAGATGACCGAAGGGAGAGACAGGAACAGGTCAGGATCAAGCCAGAGTCAAATACCGGGAAATCCAAAAACACAGGGCAACAAGGAGCAGGAAAGGGTAGGAAGGAGATCAACAGACACAGGTAAGGTTAGATGAATTCAGCAGGACAGATCAGGAACTCACCAGAGCCAGCTAACTTGCCAAAGGTAAGCAATATAACTGGCACTGCACACAGGTTGAAGCAAAGAGATATAGCAGACTTGACCCCGTAACGAGGCAGGGAAAGTTAACCCTTGACATGACCAAACCGAGAAAGGAGAGGCAAGACAAAACCCGGCCTGGATCATGACATTCAGTTTCTACAATGAGGTCACTTTTGGCCTTTTTCTGCTATTCTGGCATCTTATCGCCCGTAAACTATTCTAGCAAAATCTGTGCACCAAAAGCCAAATAGCACTCTTTCCTTATCAGCCCTGATGTGTGGCCTAACGGTAATTTCTGACAACATATGGGACAGCACCGCATTTGAATGAAATTGCAAAATAAATTGTGGAGTCTAGTTTCACCCATTGACCCTTGTGCACCTGACAAATTTGCAGCAAATACAAAAATTACATTTTTACCACTAAAATGTCATATTTCTACGTCTCAATGTTATAAAATTCTGGAAAGCACCTATGGGTTAAAAATACTCACTACACCTCTAGATGAATTTCTTGAGGAGTCTAGTTTCCAAAATGAGGTAACTTGTGGGGGGGTTCTGCTGTTTTCATAAGTCAGGGGGACTTCAAATGCGACATGACATTCATGATGTATCCCAGGCAAATTGTGCTCTTTCCTTTCTTAGCCCTGCCATGTGTCCTAGCAAATGTTTTTGTCCACATTTGGGGTATATGTATGTATATTTCGGGACAAATTTCACAACAAATTATGGGGTCCATTTTCTCCTATTAACCAAACAATATTTTCATGAAAAAATTGAAAATTTTCAATGACATATCTAGATACATTCTTTAATGGGTCTAGTTTCCAAAATTGGATCATTTGTGGGGGGTTTCCACTGTTTAGGCATATCAGGGGCTCTCCAAACGTGACACTGTGTATTGGTGTACTCAGGAGAAATGGTCAACAAGTTTTGTGGTCAATTTTCTCCTGTTACCCTTGTGAAAATAAAAAAAAATAGTCTAAAATTACATTTTTGTGAGTAAAATGTGATTTTTTATTTTCACAGCTCTATGTTATAAACTTCTGTGAAGCTTCTGGGGCTCCAAGGTGTTCACCAAACATCTAGACACATCCTTTGAGGGTTTAATTTCCAAAATGGGGTCACTTGTGGGAGGTTTCCACTGTTAGACACATCAGGGGCTCTCCAAACCAGTCATGGCATCTGCTCACACTTCCAGGCATTTTTGTGTTCAAAAAGTGAAACAGTGCTACTTCCCTTCCGAGACCTGCCATGCACCCAAACAGAACATTTGACCCACATATGGGGTATCCACAAGATCAGTATAAAATGCTCAATGAATTTTTAATGTCCATTTTCTTCTGTTACCCTTGTGAAAGTAACAAATTTGGAGCTAAAGTAAATTTTTTGTGTAAAAAAGTTAAATGTTAATTTTTTCCTTCCACATTCCTTAGTTTCTGTGAATCACTGGAAGGGTTCAAAAACTTCTTAAATGGGGGGCATGGCCTAGCTCTGGGCATGTAAAGTCGCAGGAGCTTGGAGCTCTGACTAAGATTCCCCTTAAAGCAACAAAAAAGCTTAAATTGAGGTATAAGAACAAGTTTTGCGGACTCAGATCGCAGACTTAGCTTATAAGCTTTAAAACAAGACCAGGATTGAGTCCCTAGCTGACAGGAATCAGGAGATATCAAGTTGTAAAGAAGGTGTCTTCCCTGCCTGCCTTTAGTCACCATATTGGATTCGCCATCTTGTTGCTGAGGCCCAGAAATAGAGCTCATTCTCCTTAATAGAGGACTCTAAAATCAACAACACCTAGGAGCCAGCAATATTTCTACAAGAAGAAGACGGGACCTTAGAAGTCACAGAGTACTACTAAAGACATTGTAATGTATGTAGTACAGTTCATATAGCGTCTTGTGCTTGGGTGCGATGAAAATACATGAGACACAGGTTTGATATAGAAGGTCTTGTATTACTTCATACAAGTGGCAAAAATAGTCACACAGTTTGCAGATACAGAAGCAGGAGACACAGCAGGCCAGAGTAACTTAAGCTCAGCAATCACTCTCTACAACAGGTTCAGGATCTTCTTCTCTGTTACCGTAAGTCCATGCAAACGTGGATCTTTCAAAGAGCAGGGTTCCAGAGTCCACAAGTGTTCAGAGTTCCTCAGTAGGAATAGCTGGAGTACATAGTCCAAGGCTTCCAGGAGTCAGGTCACAGGTTCACTGCAGGCTAGATTCTGAAGCACTGATTGCTCAGCTGTGGCTGCTTAAGAAGCAAGAGGGAGAGAATCAGGGCGGGAACATGAAAGCTGAAAACTCCATATTGACTGAGGGCAAGATAGCTGCAGCAAGACAGAAAGCAAAATGGCTGATGGAAAACTGAGTTTCAAGAACATGTACAAAGAACCTTACATTACTCCCCCCTTAGGGACAACCTCCGGATGGCCTCAGACCAGGCTTGTCTGGGTACCTCTGATGAAACTGGCGGAGCAAACGAGGAGCATTAACGTTATTGACTGGTTCCCATGAGTTGTCCTCCACTGGGTAGCCCTGCCATTTAATCAAATATTGTAACTGATTTCTGTATAACCTGGAATCTAGAATTCTTTCCACCACAAATTCTTCCTGACCATCGACTAGCACTGGGTCAGGGCAAGGAGAAGAACGTCCAGGAAACGTATTGGGTATTGCAGCCTTTAGTAGGGATACATGAAAGACAGGGTGGATTCTCATAGTTCTAGGCAATTGAAGACGACAAGCAACGGCACTTATAATTTTACTGATTTTATAGGGTCCAATGTACTTATGTCCCAACTTAGACGATGGAATCCTTAACTTAAGATTTCTGGTTGACAGCCAGACCAGGTCTCCTACCTTGAAAGCTGGTGCAGGTTTACGAAATTTATCTGCTGCTTTCTTGTACCTTTCCTGAGCCAATTCCAGATTCTCCTTTAGAAGATCCATATTCTTCTGTAAAGACGTGATTCTTTCGGCCACTGCTGGTAAAGGCGTTTCTATGGGAAATCGTGGAAGAATGTTAGGATGATAACCTAGATTGGAGTAAAAAGGAGACTGCTTAGTGGAGGCGCTCTGAGAGTTGTTATAAGAGAACTCAGCCAATGGAAGTAGATCCACCCAATCATCCTGTAGGTGGCAGATAAAGCAGCGGAGATACTGCTCCAGAGTTTGATTGGTTCGTTCGGTCTGTCCATTAGTCTGGGGATGAAAAGCAGAAGAAAGGTTTACTTTAATGTCCAATGCTGCACAGAAATTTTGCCAAAACCTTGAAGTGAATTGCACCCCTCGAACCGAAATAACCTCATCCGGTACTCCATGTAAGCGAAACACATCTTTAATCATCAAATCTGATGTCTGTTTTGCAGTGGGTAAGCCGACACAAGGAATAAAATGAGCTGCCTTTGTTAAACGATCAACCACCACTAGAATGGTGTTTTTCCCTTGAGAGGTTGGTAACTCCACAATGAAGTCCATAGAAATGGATCCCCACGGGCGGGACGGGGTGGGAAGAGGTTGTAACAGACCAGTTGGTGAGGAGCGAGGTGTTTTGCATCTTGCACAGACTTCACATGAAGTGACATAGTTTAAAACATCCTTCCTGCAAGTGGGCCACCAAAAGAAACGAGAAAGAAATTCCTGTGTCTTTAGAATTCCTCTATGCCCAGCTATCTTGGAATCGTGAATGAGTTGCAATACTCTCAATCTGACTGTTTCAGGAATATACAGACGTTGTCCCAGAATCCACACACCATTCTTAAAGACAAGACTTACGTCCCTTGGGGGTTGTGCCAACAAGGAATCCGCATGGTATGCTTCCTTGATGTCCTTAAGTAGGTCTTGATTATGAATCACTCCCAGGAATCTAGAGTCAGGAAGAATAGTCTTAGGAGGAGCAAGTGGACGGGTCTCTGCTGAATGAATCCTAGAGAGTGCATCAGCCTTTCCATTGCGCGATCCTGGTCTATAAGAAATGACAAAATTAAATTGGTTTAAGAAAAGATTCCAGCGAGCCTGGCGAGGAGTCAGGCACTTAACCGACCTGATAAATTCAAGGTTACGATGGTCTGTCAGGACGACTATTTGCTGTTCAGCACCCTGAAGAAGGTGTCTCCATTCTTTGAAGGCGGCAATAATGGCCAACAACTCTCTATTGCCCACATCGTAGTTCCTCTCAGCCGAAGACAACTGCTGGGAAAAGAAGGCACAGGGATGCAAGACATTCTTCTCACCTGTTCTCTGAGAGAGTCTAGCTCCAACGGCACAATCTGAAGCATCCACCTCTATTATGAAGGCAAGTTCGGGGTTGGGATGTACCAAGATAGGTGCGGTGGTAAATTTATCTTTTAGACGAGAAAATGCTTCCTGGGCTTGGGGAGTCCAGGAGAACCTAGACTCTTTCCGGGTAAGTTGGGTGATAGGTGACACTACCTCAGAGAAATTCCTAATGAAACGTCTATAGAAATTGGCAAACCCGATGAAGCGCTGCACCTCCTTCACATTTCTAGGACTTGGCCAATCCTTGATGGCTTGGGTCTTACTTCCATCCATACTAATTCCTTGTGTAGACAGTACATACCCCAGAAATTGAATTTCGGTCCTATGGAATTCACACTTTTCAAGTTTGATGTAAAGATGGTTTTGTCTTAGACGTTCCAAGACCATTCTCACATGTCCATGATGTTCCTCTGTGGAGTTAGAAAAAATTAGAATATCATCCAAATTAATCACCACGAATGTATCTAGGAGATCCCTGAAGATGTCATTCACCAAGTGTTGGAAAGTGGCTGGGGCGGTACTCAGACCAAAAGGCATAACTAGATATTCAAAGTGTCCATAGCGTGACCTGAATGCAGTCTTCCATTCATCCCCAGGTCTAATACGGACCAAGTTATAGGCCCCACGGAGATCCAATTTAGAGAAAATTTTGGCATGCCGCACTCTCTCCAATAACTCAGGGATTAAAGGCAATGGATAACGGTTTCTAATAGTAACCTTATTGAGTTCCCTATAGTCTACGCAGGGTCTCAGAGATCCATCTTTCTTCTTCACAAAGAAGATGGGTGCACCTGCAGGAGATGAAGAGGGGCGTATGAAGCCCTTGGCTAGATTTTCGTCTATGTAATCCTTTAAAGCCTTTAGCTCAGGCCCCGCCAGGGGGTAGATCTTACCAAAAGGTATCTCTTCTCCAGGCAATAATTCAATTGGACAATCATATGGACGGTGAGGGGGAAGCTGGTCAGCGTTCTTCTTGTTACATAAATCCACATAGTCCTGGTATACAGCTGGTAGTTCAGGGACTGACATGGTTCCTTTAGGAACAGAGCAAGCTGAAACTTCTGGACTCATCTGTTTCTCTGGAAAGTGTAATTCCTTGGTCTCCCAGTTAATGGTAGGGTTCTGAGCCTGCAGCCATGGTAGCCCTAGAATAATGGGAAAGTGGGGAGAAGAGATAAGCATAAAGGACAGTTTCTCTTGATGATCTTTACCCATAAGGACCCTTAAAGGCTCCGTTTCCTGATCCACTGGTCCAGAGGTCAGCAGGGAGCCATCCACAGTTTCCATCTGTACTGGAGTAGCCTTCTTCACTGAACGTATCCCCTGTTTCAGAGCAAAGGAGACATCCATAAAATTCCCACTTGCCCCTGAGTCGATCATAGCAGAGCTAGACACCCAGACTGAGTTAACCCAGAGTTTGATGGAAAGGAAGCAATGAGAATTGTTTTTCCTACAACTCAGCTGGGACACCGCTGAGGAAACTTGAAAAATTGCAGCGTTTACACAGTCATCGTCCTCAGAAGTAACGGAGTTTAAGTCCGAGAAATCAAGATCTGTTGCTGCAGATCTCTCTGGAGCCTGAGGCTCGGACCTGACAGATCTCCTCTCGCAACACTCACAGTGAATGAGTGCTGCAGTAGTCTTACGAGAACGGCTGGGGCAGTTTATAATGAAGTGCCCTGACTTACCACAATAGAAACATAGATTTTCCTTAAAACGATGTTCCTTGCGTGCATCACTAACCCGTCTTTGTAAAGAGTCTACCTGCATGGGTTCAGGTTCAGGTTCCCGTGTGATCCTACTCAAAGGTTCCTTAGCTGGGGAGGAAGGTAGGAAAAGGTTAGTGCGATTGCTTTCGAACCATCTCTCTTGCCTGCGTTCAGTCAGGCGAGCATCAATACGGATGCAGTAGTTAATAAAGTCACCTAACGCAGTGGGAGGGTCGGCACGAGCAAGTTCATCCTTAATTAGTGGAGACAACCCCTTTCGAAAAACAGATTTTTTGGCGGAACTGTCCCAGGTGGTATCAAGGGCCCATCTCCTGAAATCCAAGGCATATTCGGCTACCGAGTGCTTACCTTGGCGCAAAGTTAACATGGCTGCTTCAGCTGTTGCACCTCGATTGGGGTCATCAAACACCTGCCCCATGGCTGAAATGAAAGCATCAAGATGATCCAAACATTCATCCTCAGTCTCAATCAGAGGGTTTGCCCACATTAAAGCCTTGTTGGTAAGTAACATAATTATAGTAAGCACTTTAGATCGTTCAGTGGGAAATTGTGAAGCATGTGCAGAAAAAAACAGATTGCATTGGTTAATAAATCCCCTGAATTTTTCACGTTCACCGCCAAAACGAAAAGGGGGCAACTTGGGAATCCCAGAACTTGGGGCTACGGCAGGAGCCTGGACTCGCTCCTCTAGAACCTCAATCCTGGCTCGCAAATCCTGGGCAGTCTGTCCAAACACCTGCAAATTGTGATTAGTGAGGTCCTGTAGGTTTGTAAAACGGGTTTTTATAGTCTGTAAATCTGCAAGGATATTATCAGTCACTCCGCAAAGTTCCTTTATGCGGGCCTCCATTTTCCAGATCTTTTAAGACAGGAGTACTGGAAGGAGAGGAGAAAAGAAAAAAAAAAAAAACAATAGTGTTTACCTGTGGTAACACTGCAAAGAGAAAAAAAAATTAAGCGAACTGCTCACCTGGAATGGTTGTGAGAAGTCACAACCACTATCATCACAGAAAGTTCAACCGGACATCTGATATCCACAGTTACAGCAGACACAAAAGAGGGAAGAGAAAAAAAAAAACAATAGTGTTTACCTGTGGTAACACTGCAGAAAAAAAAACTTAAGGGAATTGCTCACCTGGAATGGTTGTGAGAAGTCACAACCACTGTCATCACAGAAAGTACAACTGGACGTCTGATATCCACAGTTACAGCAGACACAGCCTTCCCAGACCCAGCAGACACTAACGTTTTGGCTTCAGAATCTTTTAATGTATGTAGTACAGTTCATATAGCGTCTTGTGCTTGGGTGCGATGAAAATACATGAGACACAGGTTTGATATAGAAGGTCTTGTATTACTTCATACAAGTGGCAAAAATAGTCACACAGCTTTGCAGATACAGAAGCAGGAGACACAGCAGGCCAGAGTAACTTAAGCTCAGCAATCACTCTCTACAACAGGTTCAGGATCTTCTTCTCTGTTACCGTAAGTCCATGCAAACGTGGATCTTTCAAAGAGCAGGGTTCCAGAGTTCACAAGTGTTCAGAGTTTCCTCAGTAGGAATAGCTGGAGTACATAGTACAAGGCTTCCAGGAGTCAGGTCACAGGTTCACTGCAGGCTAGATTCTGAAGCACTGATTGCTCAGCTGTGGCTGCTTAAGAAGCAAGAGGGAGAGAATCAGGGCGGGAATATGAAAGCTGAAAACTCCATATTGACTGAGGGCAAGATAGCTGCAGCAAGACAGAAAGCAAAATGGCTGACGGAAAACTGAGTTTCAAGAACATGTACAAAGAACCTTACAGACATAGGACTATCTTAAGCACAGGACCCGCCATCTTGTTACTGCTTGTGACAGAAAAGTAACTGCACCTTCCAGGAACAAAGACAGAATTACACGCAGCTGCCTCCATGCCGGTCCTGGTGTCTCTACACAGGAAAGCGGTGAGTTAAATATCACCTCAGTGGGAATTCCCAGTCACTGACAAGAGGCGCCATATAAGGTTTCACAGCTCACTGACTTTGGGCGGGAAAACCTGAGCGTGTGGGGAGAAGAAGCCGGCCATTAAACATACGGAGTTCTAGGAGCTCTGGAGTGACAGGAAAACAGTCAAACCCACAAAAAAAAAAAACACCAACAGCTCAAATTTACTATTCTTCATACCATAATCTAAAGTTAACTCGGACAATTACTGTGGAGATTTAACTCTATCCTATCCTGTCTGTTTTACTTATACTGGCAATTATTCAGGCATACAACAGCGGCAGTCTGAGCAACAGCTCACAGGAATAGTTTATTAATTACATACCAGCTACTATTTTTACACAAACTTGAAGGTATAGAGTCATGATACGAGTTTTGTTTTAACTCTATAAACATAAAACACAGTACTGGCAGCGAATCAGCTGAGTGATAAAAGCTGATATCAGAGAGAATCAAAACCACGCTTATTCTCTCCCAGTGCTAAAATTACTTATTTATTGTTCCCTATAAGAATTAAAGAGTAGTGTTGAGCGATATTGCTCGATATCTAAAAATATCGTATCGAAATTGTATCGCCGATAGCACTAAATATCGTCGATATCCGATTTCGATAACGGAAGTCCCATGTAAGTCTATGGGAACAAAATATCGCAACAAAAAAAACCCTTTCTTTCGTTGTAAACACAAAATATACACACATAGAATACTTATATATATATATATATATATATATATAATATATACATGTCATTGTGACATATATATACATATATTTATAGTTTATACACTTCTACATAGTAAAATCGACTCTAATTCAATTGCCGGGTAAAGACGTGACATACCCCATAGAAGTCGACGGGCTCGGTGCCGAATACCCCGAAAACCTCTGGCTCTGTGCGACTCAACTTGGGCGTCACGAACAGGATTCTGTAGCTCGCTATAAGCGAGTCCTGTGTGCCTGAATTGCACTGGTTTTGTGCTTGAGAATTGCTAAAATCATCAGAGAATGTATTTGCCATTTTTCCGCCATATCTGCGTCACGACGAGGCACTGGTGAAGAAGAAGGGCGTGCTCTTCGTGGGTGTCACTCACTCAGTGGCGTGAAAACGATGGCCGCCCACTGTAAATGGTACTGCAATGTAACATCATGCCCCACAGCTCTGGAGTTCCGCCTCCTCATCCTCCTCAGTGTGCGGAAACTAACACGAAGGTCCCGCCTCCCTACAAAAGAGGGGCCCTCTCCAGATATGACACATGTGACTTGGCAGAGATGGCTAATGGACACGACGAGCAGAAGTGGGAAGGGATGGAGCAGTCAGAGCTCTCCCCCACGGAAGCGACCCGATCGCCACAGAATCACCATTGGGCACCCGGCCTGTAAACCCTCCTACGCTGCAAGAAGCGGCGGATACCCTAAGAGGCCTGGCCCGGCACCGGGAGGAGGTCGCCAGGATGGAAGCCAGCTGGCGTGCCCTAAAAATAAACTTGGAGCGGCGCCAATCCCTCTTACCTGAAGTGTCTGTACCGGAAGGTGAGGCACCCGTTCTAGTAGAGGAGTCCTTGCAATGTGATCCGGTTGACGTTGTCGCAGTGGAGGCACCCGTTCCTGCAAAAACCGCAGCACCGTCAGCAGCACCCCAGATCCCGCTGTCTGCCCCGTCGCTGAGACAGAAGAAGCGACACCCGTCCTCATGGAGGAGGCCGCGCAGGCACCAGAGCACTACCTGCCTGTACCGGAGCCCCGACTGTCATCTGATTTAGAGCCGTCTGCTTCCTCCGCAGGGGAGCGCCGCCAGGACTGGGGGCGACAGGAGAGCTGCCGCAAACCGGATACTGTAAGCTGCAGTGGAGTGGTGGAGACATGGAGCAACTGGTGGAGGAGAATTACAACCGGCGTCAGGAGGAAGAGTGGAGACGTTGGGAGCGGGAAGCAGAGCGACAAAGGGAGCAGCGAGAAACCCTAAAACTTCACCAACGTCACCTGGAGAAGGACCGGGCAGATAAGGACCGGATGAGAAAGGATAAAGGAACCCTGAGTGAGCCGCGGCGTAAGGGTGCAGTACGGAGCTTTAAATTGAAAGGTGGTTGGGGCTTCATCAAGGAGCCTGGACTTTATTTAGAAGTCTTTGTGACCCGGCGGGACGTGGAGGCTCACCTCCCAGAAGGACACCCGGGGAGGGACCTGTTGCCAGGAGACTTGGTGACTTACACCCGACACTGGGGTTACAATGGGTGGTACGCCCTAAATGTTACCAGGTGCGACCCCTACTCCCCAGTGTGTCAGGAACCTGTGAGACCCTCGAAGCCTTCAGCCTCCCACATCCAGGCCTCTGCAAAAGTGCCCACCCCACGCCGTAAATCTCCCCAGCCTCCCTCAGTGGTCTCCTCAGCAGCCCCAGCTATGGACATGATAAGTATAGCTGGCCCGTACCCGGCGCCTGTTAGGCACCCTGGGGTTCGTACAGTCCGGGACATAGGGCTCCAGACCCGGAGGGAGATGAAAGAGGTGGCCACACAGACCCAGATAGCGGGTCACGACGTCACTGTACAGGCCACACGACGTCATCAGGTCCTGGTGGTCCTTGGTGCCTCGGATGTTTGGCAATCTCAAGAAGAGTACCAGGTGGTACCTGGAAGAGGCCAGCCAAAGAAGTCTAAATAACCCGGACAGGGTCCCTGTATGTAAATAGTTAACTTGTTTATGTACCCGGACGGGTGAATGTTCCTAAAAAAGTTTTTTAATTTAATAAAAAAAAAGAAACCACAGTTTTCATTTCTTTTATTACTGTCTCATCCTGCGACGCCATCGATCTCCTGTAAAAAAATGAAAAAAAAAAATAATATATATACCACCTGACCGACGCAGTCCATAGTAACGAGTGTCCCACGACAATCCAGCTCTGCTACATCAGAATGACAGGCAGAGCCTGTCATCCCGGCGCAGCACAGCTGATTACCTGCTTCCCCGGCGGTGACGTCATCGGACTGACTGCTTTACGGCCGGGATTACCCTGCAGTCACTGCAGTTATCGCGAAAAACTGCATGTGACCGCCAGGGAGAAGATAATGGCGGCCATCAAGCAGTCCAGGACGTGACCGCCGGAGATCTTCTGCCAGGTAAGTGCCGCTGACTCCTGACAGACCCGACCGACGGACACTCACAGTGACAGTGACAAATCCGATTCCGGTATTCGATAAGACGAAAATATCGAAACGAATTATCGAAAGGCCGATAGAGCTAATATCGGCCGATAGCCGATATTTGCATTATCGTATCGCTCAACACTATTAAAGAGGTTAATTTACAATATTCTAAATTTACAATACTACCTAAATCTGGTTGGGTGATTACCATTGAATTCTTGTTATATAACCCTTACTGACTTTCTGGATATTTAAAGGATTCTGCTGTGCTATTAAGCAGAAATCTCGTTATCACTCACAACGAAGTCTAGTTTATTTAAAGGGGTGGAGAATTTGTTTCACACAACTGTATAATATTAATTTTATGAGGCTACAAATTCTTGCAAGTCTTGTCCTCAACATAATTCACTGAATCTGTAATTTCCCAGCATATAGAGGATTTTGACGTCATTTTGAGATATACATATACTGCCCCTTTAATTGACAATTTAAAGGGGTTGTTGTTAACATAACCAAACTCACAGCAAATATCAAGAAAGACGTCCTATAAGTCTCTCCAAACAAATTTCACTGCTCTGCTATTATTGCCCCTTTATCTGACTACTTTGAGGGATAATAAAAAAAAATCAACTAAATTTATAGTATTAATCCAAAAGAGAGACTTACGTCTTGCCAAAACAATGGAACAAAGGAGCGAATCTAAAAAATCTCAGAAAAACAAACAGCTCCCATCACAATCTTTTGCCAGACCACCTGAAGACTCCCCAAACCCACTAAGTCCGACAAAATCAAGATCTCCGCAAAAAGGGGATGACTTCATACCTAATAAAACGGCACATCAATATAGCAGCTTTATTAAACCAAATTCACAAAGAAGCATGCTACCACAACTGCCCAAAAACAAAACTAATTTATCCCAACCAGACCCAAAAGACAAGAACCCAATACTTCCAACATCCTTTAAGTCCACTTCTACAGACAACATGGATACTTCTGTTTCTGCAAAAAGAAAAGCCCCTGAGGAAATGGACATCTTTGATGGCACTGATTTGGACTCATTCTCGGAGGACGCCTCTCCAAATGAAGGACCAGTATTTCACAGGAATAAGAAAGATCGCCCTAATCCTCAACAACAGACATCCAAACTGAGTCATGAAGAAGAGTTTTTCCAAAAGATCACAAATCTTATAGATGAAAGACTCAGACTTGGTTTTGAGAAATACCAGACCTCATTCGACGGTGTCTGCCGAGGCATCACCCAAAGGCTTGAAAAAAATGAGAAAAAAATTGTTGAAGTGGAAAACAAAATGGAGACTCTAACAAACCAAAACATGGAACTAAAAAAAGAAATTAACAATCTAAAAATAAAAATGGCTGATTTGGAGGACAGGAACAGAAGGAACAACCTGAAACTCCGCGGCATTCCTGAAGAAGTTAAACAGCAAGATCTCTCAGATTTCATAAAGACGATATTCAAAAAAGCTATCCCGTCTCTTTCAAATCTAGATCTATGCATTGACAGAATACATAGGTTGCCACGACCTAATAACATACCTAACGAAAAGCCAAGAGACACAATCCTTCGAATGCATTTTTTTGGTACAAAAGAGAGGATTCAAAAATTTATTAAAGATAATGGCTCTCTTCCCGATCCATATAACCAAATAAAAATCTACACAGATTTGTCTAAACATACATTGGACATGCGTAAATCCTTTAAAGAAATCACCAACCTTTTGAGAGAAAGAAATATACAATACAGATGGGGCTTCCCTACCAAACTGCTGTTTCACTACAAGGGGAAGACTGTTGCAATAAATTCTCCAGAAGAAGGCATGGAGTTCTTCAAATCTCCCACCTGAACATCTCTTCTTGAATAGTGGGTATATTCCACGTTAAGTTACTGATTAGCTTCATTTATACTCCAAAAGAAACGAGTAATTGAAAGACCACTTAACTCTTATAATGCCTCATTTCAACTAGGGGAATCTTGGTGAACAATCACCACACAAACTTTTCCCCACTTCAAAAGAGATCCCATCGAGAGTGTGGATCCTTTAAGAGAACTCTCTACTGGGACTTGATTTCGTTACAATTGTTCTATTATTGTATTTTACTGCTAAGTTTTCTTAATTGGATTATTTTATTTATTTATTTTTACCTTACTTTCTTTTTTTACTGTTTCATTAATATTATCCTGAGTGTGTTTTCAGCCTTTTGATTCTCATTATGCACATGAAAATAATGTCGTACAATGTCAGAGGGCTCAACAGTCCCTGGAAGCGATTTGCCCTGTGGAAGGAGATCAGACTTTCCCAAGCGGATATCATTTGTCTGCAGGAAACAAAACTCATCAAAGGTAAACATCCCTCTTTCTCTCACAGAAACTACCCACATATCTTTTCACCTCTTGGCCTGAAAAGAAAGCCGGTGTTATGACTATAATTAAAAATACACTAAAGAATTATTTACCGCACACTCAAATTGGATCAATTTTGCAACGTGAAAATTATTTTATTTTTGTGGACAATCAAAATATAGAGGCAAAATAAGAAGATAAGCGTGAAGCGACAATAATCAATGTTTCGGTTCAACCTGAACCTTATTCATGTAGTCGCTGTGAATCAAAAGAAACATTTATAAGTGACATGAAAAATAATATGAAGATATAAAACGTCCATCATGTTGATTCAAAAACCTCTCCATGGAAACAACAAGAAATAACAAGACACATATAGTGTGATTGACAAAATAAAACAATAAAATATATATACATATATACACATATAAGGTTCATTGGAGCTAATGAGAAAAAAAGAAACATTTTTTACCTCAGTCCTGGAATAATTGTGGGTAGATATATAGAGAGAGGTAAGTGTCCAGATACAGAGGATAGCTGTAAGTAACAGTAAGATAATTAAATGTGTGTATTTAAACAGAATTTATTTATAAGATTAGGCTGCCTGATACCTGTATCATATGTCTTTGGAAAATGAGGAAGAAGCCTCAGTTGCAATCTGAAATAAGGTATAGGAATTGCCTATTCAAGCGATTGTAAATGGAAGTGATGTATACAAAGCCCAGATGGAGTAGTTTAAGAGTACCTGTTATATAGGATGTCTAGGAATAGCCCAAGGTCAGGAATTTGTTTGGTCCTAGAAAATTAAGAGCTGAACTATAATATGGTAACAGGACAGTATTTTGTTGGTGGTAATGAAGGTAATATACATATATTGTGAGGCATACCTGGCAGTCAGTTCTTTCAGGTAAGGCCCCAGAAAGCAGGGTTTGTGTCCCACCTGGAGAAGTGAACAATGCGCTGTTGTCAGGATCGCTATATGATAGCGGTCTAGAGATAAATATAAATATAAATGTAACAGATCCCCTCCAATGGCATTAAGCCTACCTGGCATGCGTTTAGCTGTAGTATGAGCAGCGCTCCCGTGCCTTGCTGTGGCTGGACTGCAGTGCAAATGTATCTGCGACGCTTATTTCAAGCGCCAGACCGGAAGTAAAGCTCCCGGACCGGAAGTGACGTTGCATTATGGGGAAATGATACCAGGAGATGTGAGACATGCGCAGTAGCTCTTAGATGTACTGAGTTTGCTCAGATTTAGGTGGAAATCGTGTGTATGAATGAAAGAAGGGGCTAGTGCAGATAGATGGGTATGTCTGGGCACTATAAGCATATGTAATGAAAAATGGGCAACTATTTAATAGTAATCGTACGAAAATATTATTAGAACATAAAAGGGCTTGTATAATGATGGTATAATAAAATGGAAGGGACTTTAGATGAAAAATTAAATAAAGGATTAAATAAAGGACTTAGGAGGTCAGAGACGTCAGGGACATATAACAGAAACCCGGCTGAGGAGTAAACTCACCTGTAGGTGAAGAGTTAACGGGTCTGTAAGAAAGTAGATAACGTTAATATATACTATAATTCAATCACAATAGCCAATCAATTTCTCTATTTAATCCTTTTGGGGCCAAGGTTTCAAGTTTATGGATTTAATAAGTTTCTCTTTGTTTTAGCAGTTTGACATGGTCACCCCCACGCCTGGGGCGTGGGACACCTTCTATCACCTGAAATTTCATTTGAGCAACAGAGTGTCTGGATTTAGTAAAATGGTCTGGTAGTGGGAGCCAGTTTTTTTGACATCGAATGGTCGATTTGTGGCTGGCTATGCGGTCTTTCACATGCTGGGTAGTTTCACCAACGTATAAAAGGCCGCATGGGCACTTGATGAGGTACACTACAAAATTAGAGTTGCAGGTGAAAAAGCCCTTTATCGGAAATGATTTACCAGTCCTGGGGTGTGTGAAATGATCTGATCTGATAACATTTGAACAGGCTGCACAATTTAGACACAGGAATGTACCGTGTTTCCGAGGGGCTAAAAGCCTTTGAGTATTGGTGGGGAGGGCACTACCTATGTCGGCTCTCACAAGCCTGTCTCTGATATTAGGTGCCCTTTTTTTGCACATCAATACTGGTGTTTCAAAAGACTCAATGTTCGGATATGCCCTAGAGAGTAGCGGCCAGTGTTTTTTTATTACAGAGTAGGCTTTTGGCATAAGGGGGTGAAATGAATGTACAAAAGGCACCCTCTCTTTTGGAACCGTGGATGGTAGAGGAGAGGGTGGTGTAATAGCACGGATTTTTTCCTCATGTAGTAACCTTGTAGGATAATGACGGTCTCTGAATTTTTGTGCCATTGTGTCAAGTCTGGTCTCCAGTATCTCTTTGTCAGAAACAATCCTGCAAACTCTACTTAGTTGGGATCTTGGCAGACTATCTCTTGTTGAACGAGGATGACAACTTGAATAGTGTAGAAGGTTGTTCCTATCAGTGGGTTTATTATAAAGGTCCGTTGATAAGTTACCATGTATATCCTGCAAAACTTTAGTATCAAGGAAGGGGATTGATTCAGTATCATGATGTAAGGAAAATTGCAATTCTGGAAAAATGGAATTGAGGTATGCATGGAATTCCAATAGGGTATTGACAGGACCGGTCCACACGAAGAAAATATCGTCTATGTAGCGGTGATACCCAAGTACATGATGGATAAAAAGGTCATTTGGATATACGTATGTTAATTCAAATGAATTCATATACGCATTAGCGTAGGCCGGCGCGACATTAGCGCCCATCGCGGTGCCGCACTTCTGTACATAGTAGGTATCTTCGTGCAGAAAGTAGTTCTCATGCAATACCAAGTGTAACAAATCAAGACATAGTTGGACTGAATTGGTGGATAGATCAGATGATTCTAAAAGGGTCTTAACTGCCTCAATCCCCTTGTCATGAGCAATTGATGTGTACAAACTATTAACATCAAGCGTGACGAGAATACTGTCTGGTGGTATTGGCCCCAATTGTTGTATAACCCTCAGAAAATGTCCTGTATCGAGAAGGTATGATCTTGTCGATTTTATATATGGCGTTAGAATCTTCTCCAGAAAAATAGATAACGGTGATAGTACCGAATCTGTAGAGGCTACAATGGGTCTGCCAGGTGGATTATGAAGTGATTTGTGAATTTTTGGCAGAATATAAAAAACAGGTGTAATGGGATGACTATTTGTTAGAAAAGTGACCGTCTGTTGATCTATGATATTGAGATCATAATATAGTTTTAAGAGATTTTTGATCCTATTGGCAATTGTGAACACAGGGTCACTTGGAATAGAGAGGTAGGTATCCTGGTCAGAAAGTTGTCTATTAACTTCCTTCATGTAGTCAATGCGGTTCATGACTACAATAGCTCCGCCTTTGTCCGCTGGTTTTATCACTATATCTCTATTATTGCTGAGAGTATTGAGGGCCTGTTTTTCTAAGGTAGTCAAGTTAGGATGTGGAGGGAAGAAGCCAAGCTGTGCTTGGTGAGACAATGATTACATATCGCGATCAACTAATGAAATAAAGGTCTCTGTAGCGTGATAGACATGTGGAGGCGAAAATCTACTCTGATTTCGGAGACCAAGAACTGAGATGGATAACTCAGAGGTAGGTATATCACGTGGTGGTAATATGTCACTGGAAGCAGGAGTAAGACCAAAATGGGTTTTTAGTCTGATTGTCCGATAAAATCTCTCCAAGTCTTTTTCAAATTGAAAAGAGTCCCACTTGGGGGTTGGACAAAATGACAATCCTTTCTGCAATAATGACAGTTCTGCAGGGGAGAGGAGATAGTCAGAGATATTGATCACCAGATCCGATCTCTCACCTGAGATCGGGTTGTCATTCGATCTCCTTGATCGCCTTGTTGGTCTATGTGTCCTCCCCTGCGACTTCTGGATAAAAAACGAGTCCTTCCTGAATGAGTTGAAGAGTCGCTCCCTGAGCTGAATGAGCCTTGGTTTCGTCGATAGTTGGGCCTGCGCCAGTTGCCGGGCGTATCGCTCCATCTATATATCCTATATATCTAATAGGATATCACATCCTAACTTGACTACCTTAGAAAAACAGGCCCTCAATACTCTCAGCAATAATAGAGATATAGTGATAAAACCAGCGGACAAAGGCGGAGCCATTGTAGTCATGAACTGCATTGACTACATGAAGGAAGTTAATAGACAACTTTCTGACCAGGATACCTACCTCTCTATTCCAAGTGACCCTGTGTTCACAATTGCCAATAAGATCAAAAATCTCTTAAAACTATATTATGATCTCAATATCATAGATCAACAGACGGTCACTTTTCTAACAAATAGTCATCCCATTACACCTGTTTTTTATATTCTGCCAAAAATTCACAAATCACTTCATAATCCACCTGGCAGACCCATTGTAGCCTCTACAGATTCGGTACTATCACCGTTATCTATTTTTCTGGAGAAGATTCTAACGCCATATATAAAATCGACAAGATCATACCTTCTCGATACAGGACATTTTCTGAGGGTTATACAACAATTGGGGCCAATACCACCAGACAGTATTCTCGTCACGCTTGATGTTAATAGTTTGTACACATCAATTGCTCATGACAAGGGGATTGAGGCAGTTAAGACCCTTTTAGAATCATCTGATCTATCCACCAATTCAGTCCAACTATGTCTTGATTTGTTACACTTGGTATTGCATGAGAACTACTTTCTGCACGAAGATACCTACTATGTACAGAAGTGCGGCACCGCGATGGGCGCTAATGTCGCGCCGGCCTACGCTAATGCGTATATGAATTCATTTGAATTAACATACGTATATCCAAATGACCTTTTTATCCATCATGTACTTGGGTATCACCGCTACATAGACGATATTTTCTTCGTGTGGACCGGTCCTGTCAATACCCTATTGGAATTCCATGCATACCTCAATTCCATTTTTCCAGAATTGCAATTTTCCTTACATCATGATACTGAATCAATCCCCTTCCTTGATACTAAAGTTTTGCAGGATATACATGGTAACTTATCAACGGACCTTTATAATAAACCCACTGATAGGAACAACCTTCTACACTATTCAAGTTGTCATCCTCGTTCAACAAGAGATAGTCTGCCAAGATCCCAACTAAGTAGAGTTTGCAGGATTGTTTCTGACAAAGAGATACTGGAGACCAGACTTGACACAATGGCACAAAAATTCAGAGACCGTCATTATCCTACAAGGTTACTACATGAGGAAAAAATCCGTGCTATTACACCACCCTCTCCTCTACCATCCACGGTTCCAAAAGAGAGGGTGCCTTTTGTACATTCATTTCACCCCCTTATGCCAAAAGCCTACTCTGTAATAAAAAAACACTGGCCGCTACTCTCTAGGGCATATCCGAACATTGAGTCTTTTGAAACACCAGTATTGATGTGCAAAAAAAGGGCACCTAATATCAGAGACAGGCTTGTGAGAGCCGACATAGGTAGTGCCCTCTCCACCAATACTCAAAGGCTTTTAGCCCCTCGGAAACACGGTACATTCCCGTGTCTAAATTGTGCAGCCTGTTCAAATGTTATCAGATCAGATCATTTCACACACCCCAGGACTGGTAAATCATTTCCGATAAAGGGCTTTTTCACCTGCAACTCTAATTTTGTAGTGTACCTCATCAAGTGCCCATGCGGCCTTTTATACGTTGGTGAAACTACCCAGCATGTGAAAGACCGCATAGCCAGCCACAAATCGACCATTCGATGTCAAAAAAACTGGCTCCCACTACCAGACCATTTTACTAAATCCAGACACTCTGTTGCTCAAATGAAATTTCAGGTGATAGAAGGTGTCCCACGCCCCAGGCGTGGGGGTGACCATGTCAAACTGCTAAAACAAAGAGAAACTTATTGAATCCATAAACTTGAAACCTTGGCCCCAAAAGGATTAAATAGAGAAATTGATTGGCTATTGTGATTGAATTATAGTATATATTAACGTTATCTACTTTCTTACAGACCCGTTAACTCTTCACCTACAGGTGAGTTTACTCCTCAGCCGGGTTTCTGTTATATGTCCCTGACGTCTCTGACCTCCTAAGTCCTTTATTTAATCCTTTATTTAATTTTTCATCTAAAGTCCCTTCCATTTTATTATACCATCATTATACAAGCCCTTTTATGTTCTAATAATATTTTCGTACGATTACTATTAAATAGTTGCCCATTTTTCATTACATATGCTTATAGTGCCCAGACATACCCATCTATCTGCACTAGCCCCTTCTTTCATTCATACACATGATTTCCACCTAAATCTGAGCAAACTCAGTACATCTAAGAGCTACTGCGCATGTCTCACATCTCCTGGTATCATTTCCCCATAATGCGACGTCACTTCCGGTCCGGGAGCTTTACTTCCGGTCTGGCGCTTGAAATAAGTGTTGCAGATACATTTGCACTGCAGTCCAGCCACAGCAAGGCGCGGGAACGCTGCTCATACTACATCTAAACGCATGCCAGGTAGGCTTAACGCCATTGGAGGGGACTTTTACATTTATATTTATCTCTAGACCGCTATCATATAGCGATCCTGACAACAGCGCATTGTTCACTTCTCCAGGTGGGACACAAACCCTGCTTTCTGGGGCCTTACCTGAAAGAACTGACTGCCAGGTATGCCTCACAATATATGTATATTACCTTCATTACCACCAACAAAATACTGTCCTGTTACCATATTATAGTTCAGCTCTTAATTTTTCTAGGACCAAACAAATTCCTGACCTTGGGCTATTCCTAGACATCTTATATAACAGGTACTCTTAAACTACTCCATCTGGGCTTTGTATACATCACTTCCATTTACAATCGCTTGAATAGGCAATTCCTATACCTTATTTCAGATTGCAACTGAGGCTTCTTCCTCATTTTCCAAAGACATATGATACAGGTATCAGGCAGCCTAATCTTATAAATAAATTCTGTTTAAATACACACATTTAATTATCTTACTGTTAAGGTACTGCCACACTAAACAATCCCGCTAGCGATCACAATAACGACGCATACTAATGCGATCGCTAGCGGGATTGTTTCTATATCGCTAAGTGCGGCCACATTTAGCGATATAGTTAACGACGCTATCGCCGTTAGCGATCTTCTTAACGACTTTAGCGGTACAAAAGTACCGCTAAATCGCTAAGAAAAGGTGCCACACTAGCGATATATACTTACCCAGCGGGAGCGCCGACGAGAAAATAGGGTCCGGAACGATTCCAGCGACGAGCGAGATCACAGCAGGAAGCTCGTCGCTGGCAGCTGCCGCACTGAACAACATCGCTAACGGGATCGCTAAATAGTGACGTTTTTTAGCGATCCCGTTAGCGATATTGTTCAGTGTGGCATACCCTTTACTTACAGCTATCCTCTGTATCTGGACACTTACCTCTCTCTATATATCTACCCACAATTATTCCAGGACTGAGGTAAAAAATGTTTCTTTTTTTCTCATTAGCTCCAATGAACCTTATATGTGTATATATGTATATATATGTTATTGTTTTATTTTGTCAATCACACTATATGTGTCTTGTTATTTCTTGTTGTTTCCATGGAGAGGATTTTGAATCAACATGATGGACGTTTTATATCTTCATATTATTTTTCATGTCACTTATAAATGTTTCTTTTGATTCACAGCGACTACATGAATAAGGTTCAGGTTGAACCGAAACGTTGATTATTGTCGCTTCACGCTTATCTTCTTATTTTGCCTCTATATTTTGATTGTCCACAAAAAAAAAATAATAATTTTCACGTTGCAAAATTGATCCAATTTGAGTGTGCGGTAAATAATTCTTTAGTCTATCTCTGGACTTATTAATCCATTGTACCAGCACCTCGACTATTTCTAGACCAGAGTGCTCACCAACTAACCCTCTGTATAATTAAAAATACAACCCCGTTCCAGTTGATTGAGGAGATAGACGACCCTAAAGGAAGATTTCACATCTTGGTTTGCCAACTAAATTCCATAACTTGTACCATAGTAAACATCTATGCACCTAATAAAAAAACAGTTGAATTTTCTTAACAAATTAATAAAAAAAAATCCAGATTCACAGAAAGGGAGAACTGTATCTACTGGGTGACTTCAACATTGTCCCCGATGGGAACATTGATTCCACCTCAACTACACGTCATTTAGCACCCTCACTCAATAAATGGCTTATTAATAACGAACTATATGACACATTTAGATGTTTAAATTCTTCCTCAAGGGAGTATTCTCATTACTCCAATGTTCATAAAACATCATCAAGAATTGACCTTTTATTAACAGACATCTTTTCTCTCCCCAAAGTTAGAAAAGTATCTATCCTAAATAAATCAATTTCGGATCATTCTCCGGTCCTAATAGAATTAACTCTAGGCCCTTTTTCCAAAAATACCTTCCTCTGGAGGTGTAACTCCATACTATTAAAATTCCCTGAATATAAAAAAGAGGTTGAGGAAACTCTAAAACTTTATTTCGATGAGAACAAATCAGATAAGATAGACCCCTTTATCATTTGGTGTGCGCACAAAGCGGTCATCAGAGGTAAACTGATACAGATCTCTTCCAGACACATCCGTAAACAAAGAGATAAAATAAAGAATATCCAATCTCAAATTAAACTAAAGGAAAACCTCCAAAATAGTCGAGCACATCCATCCCCAGAAATCCACTTAGAATTACTAAAACTAAGACAAAATTTGAAAGAAGCGATTCTAGATGATTATGATGTAGTAATTAAAGCATCAAAATTTAAAGTTTACTCAGAACTAAACAAGCCCACAAAATTCATGATGCAAAAACTAAAACGAGATAGGATTCGAAATAGAATCAACAAAATTAAAAATAACTTAGGTATCACCAAACAACATCCCAAAGACATAGCAGACACGTTTGCAGACTACTATTATAACTTATACAATCTCAATCTTGATCCATCGTCTCCCCTACCAGATACCAAAAATATTCAAAACTTTTTCAAAAACCTACAACTTCCAAAAATAAGTCCATTAGATCTGAGTTCTTTAATATCACACATTACCTCTTCTGAAATATCTGAAACTATACATAGTCTTAAGTCACAAAAATTCCAGGTCCCGACGGATTTGTTAACGAGTATTATAAAACTTATGTAGAAATTTTAGCCCCACACTTAGAACAGATTTTCAATCAGGCTTCCCTTAGCGGACACTTTCCCAAAGAAATGTTGGAGGCTATTATTATAATGATTCCCAAACCCCAAAGTGATCCCGAAGAAGTTCAAAATTATAGGCCCATATCACTTATTAATTCTGATCTAAAAATCTACTCAAAGATCCTAGCAAACAGACTGAAAAAAATCCTTCCTAAACTAATAAATAGAGATCAGTTGGGATTCATAGAGGGGAGGCAAACATCAGATGGCACCAGGAGACTGCTAAATATTATTAACAGGATTAACACCACCAAATGCCCAGCAATTATCTTATCTTTAGACGCTGAAAAAGCCTTTGACAGAATCAACTGGGAATATCTCAAATCAGTTTTATTCCATTTCGGCTTTAACAAAGATTGGCTGTCATCGGTGTTTGCACTCTACTCCTCCCCTAGCGCTAGGATCTACATCAATAATAATCTTTCTAAATCCTTCCCCATTAGCAACGGGACCAGGCAGGGATGCCCCTTATCACCACTTCTCTTTGCCCTCACCATCGAGCCTCTGGCAAAAATGATACGAGAAGATACATCAATCTCAGGTATCGATACACCCACAAGACAATACAAGATAAGTTTGTTTGCCGATGATATGATACTAACCCTATCAGACCCCATTAATTCCACCGATTCTCTTCTAAAAATAATAGATTTGTTCTCTTCAATTTCTTTTTTTAAAATAAACAGAAAGAAATCAAAACTGCTACAACTCAACGTAAGCGACCGTATTAACAAAATTTTGAAAAGATTAACAGACTTCACCTGGGAGGATGAAGGGATTTCTTACCTTGGAATTCTTTTCACTAAAAAATCACACTCTACTATAAAAGCAAATTGCGATGCCATCTTAGACACTATTTCAAAAGATTTCCAATCCTGGAGCAAAATTGGTCTCACATGGACAGGCAAAATACTAGCAGTCAAATCAATTATACTCCCTAAAATCCTTTACGTCTTTAGAGCACTACCTTTAAACTTTCCGACCTCTTATTTAAACAAATTTCAATCCTCTGTGTTCTCTTTCGTCTGGAACGGGAAAAAAGCAAGGGTGGCCAGGGATGTTCTCTTTAAGAGCAAATCCAATGGGGGACTTGGATTACCAAACATTCAGGCATACTTTTGGTCAAATCTAATAAAACAAAGCATATATTGGGTAAAGGAGAACACGCTTCCAGCTTGGATTGAACTAGAAAAATTTCATGTCAATTACCGCTCATTGAAAGAATGCTTACTTAATCATATTTTCCAACTAAATCTTTATAAATTGCTTCATCCTATCTTCTTAGCCGCAACCCAAGCATGGGACAAAATTGCTAGACCACCTAAGAAACATAATAAACTAGCTAACTTAAATAACTTCCCACTCTCCCTGATTGCAACTATCTATAAATTTCAAATCCCAGAGAGATGGATCCAAATAGGCATAAAAAAAATCGGTGATATTTATGTGAATAACAACTTTGTTAGTTTTAGCGACATTAAACTAAAATTTAATATTCATCCATCGGACTTTATGCACTATTATATTCTGAAAGAACATGTTCAAAACTTCATCCATAAAGTGCCTACAAAGGCAGAAGCTGTACACTTATTACTCAGTAATATAGGGCATAGGGTCTTCTGGAGCACCAAATACTTATACACTCTTTTTAACAAGGACAATAAGTTCCAAAAAAAAATCTATAGTCCAGTGGGAAACGGATCTACAGATCTCAACAAGTCCAGAGCAGTGGGAAGATGCTATAAAATACACATACTCCTCTAATATATCCCTACCCCTTCATGAATCCTTTTATAAGATGCTAACTAGATGGTACTTCACCCAGTAAGATTAGCACGCATCAACAACGACCACTCACACCTATGTTGGAGGGGATGTGGTTCCAGAGGAGACTTGCTCCACATTTTCTGGGCTTGCCCAAAGATTGCACTATTATGGAATCAGGTTTCCCTACTTATCAATAATTCCTTAAAAAAGACTACCCTCTTACTCCACAAACAGCCTTGCTATCTTTGGGACTAGAAGACATTCATCCTTCCAAGAGATACGTTCTGGTACAAAATCCTACTAATAGTCAAAAACCTGATAGCCTTCCACTGGAAACAACCAGATACCCCACAAATTGCTGACGTTGTCGACAGACTTGACATCCATAACTCTTTGGACTCAAATTCCGCAAGGATCAACGGCTGCATTAACCCCCTTACTGCCATCGGACGTACTATCCCGTCCATGGTACCTGGGCCGTATGACCGGGGACGGGATAGTACGTCCAGCCCTTTAATGCGACAATTGCGACTTTGTCGCAAGATCCATTAAAATTTTTGACCCAAACTACCAGAAAATGGCGCCGGCCCTCCCGGGGTTG
>JARQOD010000005.1:255966518-256017120 GCA_033576555.1 Oophaga sylvatica | reverse complement strand
TCCTTTTCTATTTAGGTAGATTTGGGCCCAACGTTTGCTCATACAATTTTCTGTCTGTGTCAGTATTTCTCTGTCTAACCGCCATTACATGTTTGGGGGCTTTCTATGTTCTTTGGGAATCGCTCCGGGGCAGATAGCTTTCCCTTTCTATCTTTAGGTGTAGTTAGTTTTCTCAGGCTGTGACGAGGGTCTAGGACCAACATAGGAAACGCTCCACGGCTGCCTCTAGTTGTGGGTTAGTCAGGGTACTGCAAATCTCATAGATTCCAACTGCTCGGGTTTGTAATTGCCTTTTTACCCGACTCCTCAGCTACCGAAACATAACAGAGATGACATGGAGCCAGAGAACGAAACACTGAAGGAGTGGTCAGAAAGATAGGAAGAGACCCAGGAGAGAGCAGTGTCCTTAATACCAGAGACTGGAGCCTAGACAGTAGGAGCTGTGGTCACCTGTTTTAGAAAGTTTGCAGAAAGGTCTAGAAGAATGAGCAGAGAGTTGCCACCATTACATTATGCTGTCAGAAGGTTGTTGGTCACTTTGATGAGTGCAGTTTCAGTCGAATTAGGGGACGGGAAGCCGGACTGTGAAGGGGTCTACAAGGGAGTGAGTGGAGAGATAAAGGTAAGGCGGGAGGAGACTAGGCGCTCCAAAAGTTTAGAGATGAAGGGGAGATTGGGAACCGGTCTTTTAGTTGTTTGTGCAGGAAGGGGTCGAGAGCGGGTTTCTTTAGTAATGGAGTAATGATGGAGTGTTTGAAGGAGGATGGGAAAATGCCAGAGGAGAGTGAGAGATTAAAGATTGTAGTTAGGTGAGTTGTGACAACTGGAGAAGAGAGACTGAAGGAGATGTGAGGGAATGGGGTCGGTAGTGCATGTAGTTGGACGAGAGAAGAGGAGTCTGGAGACTTCTTATGTGATGGGATCAAATGTGGAAAGTGAGTCAAGGGAAATGCAGGGAGGAATGGGAGTCACAGCACTT
The DNA here is from genome assembly GCA_033576555.1 of Oophaga sylvatica. Taxonomy (NCBI): domain Eukaryota; kingdom Metazoa; phylum Chordata; class Amphibia; order Anura; family Dendrobatidae; genus Oophaga; species Oophaga sylvatica. The sequence continues at coordinate 256,016,141 of JARQOD010000005.1, read as the reverse complement.
GGGGGTTTTGAGAGCAGATTCCTGATAGATAGTATCTAATTTTTCTATAAAGTGGGAGGCCAGGTCGTCAGTACAAATGTCTGTGATAGGGCTTGTGCTTTTGGCCTGAGGAGGGAGAGAAAAGTGTCAAAAAGTTTCTTGGGGTTGTTGGCTAGTGAGGAGATCATGGTGGTGAAGTAGGTCTGTTTGAGGTGAAGGGCAGTGTTATAAGTTCTTAGCATAAAGTTAAAGTGGATGAAGTCTTCAGGTGTGCGGGTTTTTCTCCAAAGGCGTTCAGCACTCCTAGAGCATCGCTGAAGAAGTTGAGTTTGCAATGTGAGCCAGGGCTGTTTTACTGTGTGTTTGGAAGTTCTGAGGGTGAGCGGCGCTACTTGGTCAAGGCTGCTTCTAAGAGTGTCATTGTAGTGATGAACAGCCAGATCAGGACAGGCAAAAGAGGAGATTGGGAACAGTGATGAGTGTAGGGAGTCAGAAAGTGTCTGAGGGTTAATGGCTTGTAGATTTCTGAATGTGTGGTAGGTAGGAGTGCGCTGGGGTGGTCGAGGATTTGTGAGCATGAAGGAGAGAATGTTGTGGTCAGAGAGTGGAAGCGGTGAGTTATTTAGGTGGGAGATTGAACAGAGCTGGACAAAGAGTAGGTCAATGGTGTTACCATCCTTGTGTGTCTCAGAGGTTGAAAGCTGTGAGAGGCCTAGAGAAGTGGCTAGTGATAGAAGCTGAGATGCAGATGTGGAAGTAGGGCTGTTAATGGGGATGTTGAAGTCTCCAAGGATAAAGGTTGTAGCTCTGAGGACATGAAGTGGGGCAGCCAGGCTGAGAAGTGGTCAAGGAACTGGGTGGGCGAGCCTGGGGCCGATATATGTCCCCTACTCTGAGGGAGAGGGGACGGAAGAGCCTGATGGTGTGGACCTCAAAAGAGGGAATGAGAGTGATGGAATTGGGGGATAACCTGGAAAGTGCATTGTGGGGACAGGAGTATTCTGACTCCACCACCATGTCTGTTTGTGGGGCTCGGGGAAGGGAGAACTGTAAGCCACCATAGGAAATGGCAGCAGGGGAGACAGTGTCAGAATCCTGAATCCAGGTTTCTGTGAGGGCCAACAGATGAAGAGAGTTGTTCAGAAAGTAGTTGTGCAGGAAGGATAGTTGTTGCATACAGACCGTGGATTCCAGAGGTCACAATTAAAAGAAGGAGATGAGAGAGTGCAAGTAATATTAATAAGATATTATGGTTTCGATATTGAGGTAGGGTAGGGATTGAGGTTGGGGGATGGTGGACCAGGGTTGGGGGGGATGTCCCCTGAAATCAGTAGGAGTAGGAAGATAAAGAGCAAGTAGTTGTTGGAATTGTAAGTCGGTTTTTTCTGCGATGTGTTTGGGCAAGATGGGCTGAAGTTTCTCAAGAAGGGAAAGGAGTGCATGGGGGGTGTACATAGGAGAGGGAAGTATAGAGGGGCTGATGTGTATGAGTCGTGATGGAGGGGGGATGGGGCAGTGAATGTGGATGGCAAGGGAACACAGGAGGATAGTGATAAAGTACATGATTAAAAGGAAAGCAAAGTGTGGGTTACCTGATTCCTGCCCTGAATTTTACTGTACTATTTTACTGTACTTGTTACAGTCAAGAAAAACAAGTCAAGAAAGTTTGACAGTATTTTATCATTTTCATTCATCTTTTGCCTAATACTGTTCTGAATGAACATTAGAGAATCTGCTTTTATCTCTTCTAAATTCAGCTCTCTCAGAATATGGTGACCCTGGATTAGTTCGAAGTATTACTCTTTTCACAATTCCTTATTTTTTTTTCCAGATTTTTCGATGTGTACACAACAATCTGCTAATCAGTGGTTGGGACAGGGTTATACAAAGCTCATGAATAGAGATGAGAGACTTTGCCTCCGGGAAGGTCGAGTTGGGTTTCGGACCATCCGACTTTACCAAAGTCGAGTCAAATAAGTCGGCAGACTATCGCAAAAAGTCGAGTCGGAGTCGAAACCCGACCCCAATGCAAGTCAATGGGGAATAAAAGTCGGCAGTGAGTGGAGGACAGTTAACACACCTCCAGTGCACATTTTACTGCCAACTACATCAATTCTTATTACTTAAGCTTGTCAACCTTAATTAACTTTATAATAATAGTAAAGCATTGAAAACTGGGGGTTATTTGGCTAAAGTTGTGGGGGGGGCAGGACTGGCTCCAGGTTTTCGTGGGCCCCGGCCAAAGAGTGTCAACACATACCACAATTCATGATGCTCCGATTACGGCAGGAAATATAGGTATAGTACAATGCCACATATATGATGTTCCAGTGTATAATGGGCCCCATATATGATGCTCCAGTGTATAATGGGCCCGGTATATGAAGCTCCACTGTATGATGGGCCCCATATATAATGCTCCAGTGTATAACGGGCCTTATCTATGATGCTTAAGTGTATGTCGGGCCCGATATATAATGCTCCAGTGTATAATGGGCCCTATCTATGATTCTCAAGTGTATGATTGGCCCCATATATAATTCTCCAGTGTATAATGCTCCCTATATATTGCTCCAAACATTAAAAAAATGAAATACCTCTCCTCGCTGGGCACTGCTCTACTCTGGACTCCTCAGCATTGCCATCTTCCAGCTCGCTGCACTGTGACTGTTCAGGCAGAGGGCGCACAGATGTGACGTCATCGCGATCTCTGACCTGAATGTCACTGTCAGGAAACGCGGAAGACGTCACAGTGGTGGAGCAGGGAGAGGAAAGTATTGCAAGTGCTGGGGCCCTGAGCAAGCAGGGGGGGCCCACTTGTGGGCGCAGGCACTGGTACAGGGCCCCTCATAGTACGCCGGTGTCTGTGACGGCGAGTGGGCCACCCTACCTGCTCAGGGCCCCGGCACTTGCCCGGGTGCGCCAGGTGCTGACGCCGGCCATGGGGGGGTACAGCCCAGTTAGGGAGGTGGAAAAACAGGCATATGTTGAAGTGTAGGCTGGACGTTCAGCAGCTGCAAATGGAGGAATTGGAGAAGTCGGAGGAAGAGGAGGACAAAGCGAGCCATTTTGCTGGCAACCTATGTGTCATCAGGAGAAGGTGGTACAAAATCCTATGAAACGCAGGCAAGGTACATTTTAATGAAGGTGAGATCACCTACATTTTGGTTTGACAGCCGAGTCCTTCTTTCTGTCAGGATTGATCCAGAAGCACTGAAGACTCTTTCTGATAGCACACTACCAGCAGGGCAAGCGAGCTCCTGTAAGGCATATTGTGCCAATTCAGGCCTGGTGTCCAGTTTACAGGCCCAGTAGTCAAAGGGGAATGAACTGTGAGGGAGAACATTGATAGGAGAGGAGAGGTAATTTTGAACCATAGCTGACAACTGCTGTCTCCTGTCTGTTGCAATCGATTCAGTATAACCAGTCGTGTGAGAGTTACTCGAGAAATCAGACCACAACATGGTCATGAAACCACTGTCTCCAATGCCACTTCGGCTGTTTGCACCACAAACACCTCTTCCATTTGGCCCAGTACGGCTCATGGTAGAACCTGCACCGCTGCTGTGTGCTGGGAATGCCTCTAACAAACGGTTTACCAGAGTTGCTTGTTCGCCAATATTAGCTCTAGGTTCTCCTGTGGCATGATGTTCTGTAATTTGCCTTTATAGCGTGGATCGAGGATGCTGGCCAACCAGTAGTCGTCATCCTTCATAATTTTGGCAATGTGGGGGTCCCTTTTTAGGATCCGCAAGACATAATCACACGTGGGCCAATGTTCCAGGTGTCAATGATGCACTGCCAGTGGTGGGTGGAGGAGCACTTTCTGCAAAATCCACATCCCTCGAGTCACGCACAAACCCCGTACCTGACCTTGGCAAGCCAACATTTCCTCTTGCACCCTGAGAAGCATTCTCCTCCCCCAAAAAATCATCCCCCTCATCCTCCTCCTCTTCCTCTTCTTCCTCCACCTCGTCCAGGACAGTTCCCTGAGCAGACAATGCCTGACTGTCATTAAGACATCCCTCCATTTCCTTCTCCTCCTCTTCCTCCTCCGCTGCAGACGCCTGATCCTTAATGTGCATCAAAGTTTGCATGAGCAGATGCATAAGTGGGATGCTCATGCTTATGATGGAGTCATCTGTGCTTATCAGCCTTGTGCATTCCTCAAAACACTGAAGGACTTTACAGAGGTCTTTCAGCTTTGACCACTGCACACCCGACAACTCGATGTCTGCCCTCAAATTGCCTGCCCATGTATCTTCCCACAAATGCATTACAGCCTGCCTCTGTTCGCACAGCCTCTCAACCATGTGCATGGTGGAATTCCAGCTTGTTGCAACGTCTATGATTAGGCGGTGCTTGGAGAGGTGGAGTGATCGGTGCAGCCTCTGCATACGACTGGAGTCTACGGGCGAGTGACGGTTGTGCGAGCACAGTCTTCGCACCTTATGAAGCAGGGCTGGAAACTCCGGATAATTATTTATGAAGCAGTGCACCACCAGGTTCAAGGTGTGAGCCAGGCAAGGTAAGTGTCTGAGTTTTGCCAGGGTATGGCCGCCACAGAATTATGTCCGTTATCACTGACTACCTTGCCTGGCTCAAGATGTAGACTGCCCAGCCATGACTCAGTTTCTCGCTGCAAGTAGTCAGCCAGTACCTCCGCGGTGTGTCTGTTGTCACCCAAAGACATTATCTTTAAAACAGCCTGATGAAGCTTACCACTAGCTGTTCGATAGTGGGTCACCTCGTGTGCAACACTGGCAGCTGCGGATGTAGTGTTCGTGCGACTGTGCTCTGTCGACGAGCTTTTGCTTCTGGAGGAGGAGGAGGGTCGAACGCCTACAGCCAACTGTTGCCTACACCGTGGGCCAGGCAGCACTGTCCACCGCCGCTGCCCCCTGTGGACCCTGCATCCACCACATTAACCCAGTGCGCAGTAATAGACACGTAACGGCCCTGGCCATGCCTACTGGCCCATGCATCTGTTTTGAGGTGCACCTTTCCACTCACTGATTGTTTGAGTGCATGGACAATGCAGTCTTTGACATGCAGGTGGAAGGCAAGGATGGCTTTTCTAGCAAAGAAGTGCCGACTAGGTAGGTTATAGCGTGGGACAGCGTAGGCCATGAGCTCTTGGAACGCTGCGCTTTCAACCAAACGGAAGGGCATCATCTCTAATGAGATCAATTTGGCAATGTAGGCCTTCAAAGCCAGTGTACGCGGATGAGAGGATGAGTACTTTCTTGTCCTACTCAGAGTGTCTGCTAGGGCGAGCTGGACTTGAGAGCTGCATATGGGGGAATTAGCGGTGGACATGGCGGACTGAGAGGAGGTTGGTGATGGTGATGGTGGTGGTGGTGGTGATGGCCTAGATTCAGTCTTTTGTTGAAAAAACATTAGGATTCCCTGACTGCTTTGACCTTGCAACGACACCTCAACATTTCTTGCATGTGGTGTGCTAACGGGTGGGCTTACATAGGGGGAAGCGATGTAGCGTTGCTGGCTACCTTCAGTCAGAGCAGGTGCACATGTGCTGCCTGAGGTTTTGTAGTCCGTCCACGCTTGCAAGTGCATGGTGTTTAAATGTCTTTACAAACAATGGAAACTGGGCACACAGCAGGGCTCAGAAAGGAAGTAATGACGTTTTGGAATGCAGATGATGGGGGTCATGTTCAATTTGCAGAGCCACTGATGTGCCCAAACAGTGGAAACCCCCACAAGTAACCCCATTTGCAAACTAGACCCACTAAGGAACTTATCTAGATCTGTGGTGAGCACTTTGAACCCCCAAGTGCTTCATCCAAGTTTATAATGCCCGGGCATGAAAATAAAAAATCCTATATTTTTCCTACAAAAATTATATATTAGTCACCAATTTTTTGCTTTCCCAAGGGTAACAGGAGAAACTGAACCACAAAAGTTGTTGTCCAATTTGTCTTGAGTACACAGATACCCCATATGTGGGGGGAAGCACTGTATGGGTGCACGGCAGAGCTCGGAAGGGAAGGAGCGCCGTTTGACTTTTTCAAACCAAAATTGGCTGGAATCGAGATTGGACGCCATGTTGCATTTGGAGAGCCCTTGATGAGCCTAAACAGTGGAAACCCCCACAACACCATTTTAGAAACTAGACCCCCTAAGGAACTTATCTAGATCTGTTGTAAGCACTTTGAACCCCCAAGTGTTTCACTAAAGTTTATAATGCCTGGGTGTGAAATAAAAAAAATTCCACAAAAATGATTTTTTAGTCCCCAATTTTTGATTTTTCCTAAGGAAATTGGACCCCAAAAGTTGTCCAATTTGTCCTGAGTACTCTGATACCCCAAATGTGGGGAGGAAAACTGTTTGGGCGCACGGCAGGGCTCGGAAAGGAAGTAATGATGTTTTGGAATGCAGACTTTGATGGGTATCATGTTCAGTTTGCAGAGCCACTGATGTGCCTAAACAGTGGAAACACCCCACAAGTGACCCCATTTTGGAAAATAGACCTGCCAAGGAACTTATCTAGATGTGTGGTGAGCACTTTGAACCCCCAAGTTTTTCACAGAAGTTTATAACGCCCGGGTGTGAAAATAAAAAAATCATATTTTTTCCACAAACATGATCTTTTAGGACCCAATTTTTTATTTTCTCAAGGGTAACATGAGAAATTGTACCCCAAAAGTTGTTTTCCAATTTGTCCTGAGTACGCTGATACCCCATATGTGGGAGAAAACTACTTTATGGGCACACGGGGCTCAGAAATGAAGTAGTGATGTTTTGGAGTGCAGACTTTGATGGAATGGTCTAAGGGCATGTCGCATTTGGAGAGCCCCTGATGTGCCTAAACAATGGAACCCCACAAATGACTCCATTTTGGAAACTAGACCCCCCAAGAAACTTATATAGATGTATGGGGAGATCTTTGAATCTCCAAGTGTGTTGTGAACGTTCTGGATATGACCTGACTTCTGAGTTTGGGCTCCCCCTGGTGGCTGCTGATAGTAATGAAGCTGCTTTGACTAACACAAGTCTATCAGCTGGGGGCAATGAGTGGCAATCAGTTGGCACTGACGGGAGAGATGTAAATGAGCAACCTTCCCATGATCCTCGCTGGTGATTTGTTGTTCCTGGTCCCATTTGGAAGTCAGCTTGCTTCCTGCTTTTTCCTGCAACCTTCAGGTAAGTTATTTGCTGCTTATTTTCTGTGGCTTATGTTTTCCCTTTGTTTTCTGCCCTTCTGAATGAGGTCAGCCAGGTACCCTGGCTGGGGCCTGCGCTGATCTCTGTTTTTCATTTACCACTGTTTTTGTGTTCGGTCCCTGTTATTTCAGTATCTGCTGGTTAGCTACCAGTTCACACCAGAGTTCTGATCTAGCGGGGGAGAGATCGTGTGGTCTCAGTATTTTTGGAAATCAGACATGTTGGAATTTTTCTTAAGGTTTTTGCTGGATTGCAGACAGTATACTTTCCTGTCCCGTTCTATGTAGACAGTTTTGGGCCCCAGCGTTTGCTTGCTCTATTTTCTGCCTGTGTTTGTATTTCATCTTGTCTCACCACGAATATAGTGTCGGGGCTGCATATTCCTTTGGGGCGCTACTCCGGGCGTATGCTTTCCCCTTTCTCTCATTAGGCTTAGTTATCTCTCCGGCTGAGTTGAGGCGTAGGTACGTCCCACGGCTACTTCTAGTTGTACGGTCAGTTTAGGGGTCTGCAATCCGCTAGTTACCAACCTCTCATGGGTGTCTGGTTGCCTTTGCTATTTTTGCTACTGTCCTCCTTGGCTACCAAATCATGACACAAGTGCTTCACAGAAGTTTATAACGTAGAGCCATAAAAATAAAAAATCATATTTTTTTCCACAAAAAAGACATTTTTCCATTTTATTTTCCCAAGGGTAACAGAAGAAATTGGACCCCAAGTGTTATTGTGCAATTTGTTCTGAGTACGCTGATACTCCATATGTTGGGGTAAACCACTGTTTGGACGCATGGCAGAGTCAGAAGAGAAGGAGCTCCGTTTGACCTTTTCAATGCAGAATTGGCTGGAATTGAGATCAGACGCCATGTCACGTTTGGAGAGCCCCTGATGTGCCTAAACAGTGGAAACCCCCCAATTCTAACTCCAACCCTAACCCCAACACACCCCTAACCGTAGTACCAACCCTAACCATAAACCTAAGCCTAACACACCCCTAAGCCTAATCCCAACCCTAACCATAACCCTAACCACAAACCTAACCCTAACACACCCCTAACCCTAACGGAAAAATAGAAATAAATACATTTTTTTTAATTTTATTATTTTTCCCTATCTAAGGGGGTGATGAAGAGGGGTTTGATTTACTATTTATAGTGGGTTTTTATGTTTGGCAGCTGTCACATGCTAAAAGATGCTTTTTATTGCAAAAAATAGTTTTTGCATCACCACATTTTGAGAGCTATAATTTTTCCATATTTTAGCCCACATGAGTCATGTGAGGTCTTATTTTTTGTGAGACGAGTTGACGTTTTTACTGGTACCATTTTTGGACGCATGACTTTTTTGATCGCTTTTTATTACGATTTTTGGGAGGCAGAATGAACAAAAGTCAGCAATTCATTAATTTCTTTTAGTGGGGGGTTTATACCGTTCTGCGTGTGGTAAAATTAATAAAGCAGTTTTAGGGCCTGTGCACACATTGCGGATTTGCCTGCGGATTTTTCCGCGCCGAAACCGCACCTCTTGGCAGAAACCGCAGGCGCGGTTTTGACGCGGTTTTGGTGCGGTTTTGATGCGTTTTTTTGGCGCGGTTTTGACGCGTTTTTTCTCATGCGGTTTTGTATGCGGTTTTTACAGCTAAATAAAGATATGTTGTTTAACAAAAAAAAAAAAAGATTTGTGATGTCATTTCTTGTCCAACCTCCTCTTTTACATTTGTCCAACCCACACTCCATTACACACACACAGATAGAGATAGGCCGGCGTCGCACTTGCGAGTGTGATTCGAGTAAGTCGCACGACTTTCTCGCATCAACACCTGGCACGGCTGCCCGCTCTCGGACCCGAGTGTGCGACTGCATGTATTTCTATGCAGCCGCACATTCGGGTCCCAGAGCGGGCGGCCGTGGCGGGTGTTGATGCGAGAAAGTCGTGCGACTTATCGCATCACACTCGCAAGTGTGTCGCCGGCCATAGATAGATAATAGATACCAGTAGATAGATAGATAGATAGATAGATAGATAGATAGATAGATAGATAAAATGGTACATAAATAGTTAAAGACACACGCGTACACATACACAAAATAACGCAATAGTTAATAAAAAAAAAATATATAGGAAAAAAAATGGCGTGGGCTCCCGCGCAATTTTCTGCGCCAGAGGGGGAAAGCAGACAGCCGGGGCCAATATTTCTAACCTGGGAAGGGGTTAATACCCATGGATCTTCCCAGGCTATGAATATCAGCCCGCAGCTAGCCTTCACTGGCTATTAAAATAGGGGGACCCCCCCCAAAAAAATGACGTGGGGTCCCCCTATAATTTATAGCCAGACAGGCTAGGCAGACAGCTGCGGGCTGATATTCATAGCCTAGGAAGGGGCATGGATATTGGCGCCCCCCCTGGCTAAAAATACCAGCACCCAGCCGCCCCAGAGTTGGCGCATCTGTACGATGCGCCAATTCCGGCACTTAGCCCCTCTCTTCCCACTCCCCTGTAGCGGTGGGATATGGGGTAATAAGGGGTTAATATCACCTTGCTATTGTAAGGTGATATTAAGCCCGGTTAATAATAGAGAGGCGTCAATAAGACGCCTATCCATTATTAATCTTATATTAATAAAGGGTTAAAAAAAACAACACACGCATAAGAATAAATTATTTTAATGAAATAAAACACAACACGGTTTTCATATCTTTATTACACACTCAGATCCAAGCGACGCCCTCGATCTCCTGTAAAAAAACGTAAAAAAATAAAACAACCGTATACTCCCTGTCCGACACAGTCCAATTAATAACGAGGGTCCCTCGACGGTCTCCCTATAGAACGGTGACATCAGGTGATGCCACTGCTCTGTAGGGCCTCCCAGTGATGCACTGACAGGAGACAATGGCTCCTGCAGTGCATCACTGAGTTCATTCTCTCACTTTATGGCAATGCTGCGTGGGAATTTTCTCACCCAGCATTGCCGTGAGAGAATGAACTGTAGTGACGTCATTCTCTCCCGGCGGCAGAGCAGTACAGATCGATGGCGTCGGGGAAGAGGTGAGTATGTGCTCAATGTTATATGTTGTATGTCATGTGTATGTTATATGTTCTGTATGTCATGTGTATGTTATATGTTCTGTATGTCATGGTATGTTATATGTTCTGTATGTCATGGTATGTTATATGTTCTGTATGTCATGTGTATGTTATATGTTCTGTATGTCATGGTATGTTATATGTTCTGTATGTCATGTATGTTAATGTTCTGTATTCATGTATTTTTTTTTTACATTCAGCACATTAGCCGGATGATGGGACTACTACTGTCCCATCATTGGCTAATGTGTCAGTCACTGTCACTGTAGCAGGCATAGCCGGATGGGACTTGTAGTCCCATCCGACGATGCCTGCATACACGGAGACACGCACACAGCCCCGCACACCGCCGCACATACACAGCCCGCACATCGATCGCGCACACAGACCCGCACACCGATCGCGCACACAGACCCGCACACCGATCACGCACAGACACCGGCACACAATCACCGCCCACACACACAGCGCCGCACACTATACACGCCCACGCACCGCCCACACACATAGCGCCGCACACTATTCACGCCCACGCACTGCCCACACATTCCCTCCTCCCGAACTGCTGCGGTTTCAGCCGCAGCAAACCCGCAGATCTTTTTAGATCTGCGGTTTTGCTGCGGAAGTGCCCGACTCAATGCAAGTCAATGGGCGCCGAACCGCTGCAGTTCTGCACAAAGAATTGACATGCTGCGGAAAATAAAACGCGGCTAAACCGCGCGTTTTTTTCCGCAGCATGTGCACAGCAGACCTGCGGTTCCCATAGGGATTCATTGGCTGTGCACTGTGCTGCGGGTTGGATGCGTTTCCGCAGCATTAAAAAACGCAGCGGAAACGCATCTAAAACCGCAATGTGTGAACGGGGCCTTATTCTTCGGATCAGTACGATTACAGCTATACCTCATTTATGTAATTTTTTTATGTTTTGGTGCTTTTATACAGTAAAAACAATTTTATGTAAAAAATTATTTCTGCATCGCTTTATTTTGCAAGCTTTAACTTTTTTTTTTGCTGATGGCGCTGTATTGCAGCTCGTTTTTTGTGGGACAAGATGACATTTTCAGCGGTACCATGTTTATTTATATCCGTCTTTTGAATGCGTGTTATTGCACATTTTGTTCGGCAGTATGATGATAAAGCATTGCTTTTTTGCCTTTTTTTTAAGGGGTTCACTAAAGGGGTTAACTAGTGGGACAGTTTTATAGAGCGGGTCGTTACGACGCGGCTATACTAAATATGTGTACTTTTATTGTTTTTTCTTTTTTTATTTACATAAAGAAATTAATTTATTGGGAATTTTTTTTCTTTATTTAGGAATTTTTTTACACATGTTAATTTTTATTTTTTTTACTTTTTTTACTTTGTCCCAGGGTGGGACATCTCTGTATAGTGTCAGATCGTAGATCTGACAGTTTGCTTAGCACTCTGTCAGATCTGCGATCTGAAAGCCAGTGCAGGAGGCTTTCTCAGTGCCTGCTCTGAGCAGGCACTGAGGAAGCCACCTCCCTGCAGGACCCGAAGGACCCCGCGGCCATCTTTGATCCGGGGTCCTGCAGGGAGGAGTATTGTGAACACTTTAAATCCAGCTTTTGAGTTTGGGCTCCCTGTGTTGGTTGTTGCTGGTGATGGAGCTGGTCGGGTTGACAGGGGTCGATCATCTGAGGAGGATGATTGGCAATCAGGTGTTACTGATTGGGGAGATATAAGTGAGCAGCCTGGCCATGGTTGTTGCCGGTGATTTGTTTCTTCCTAGCCTCTTGGAAGTCTGTTTGCTACCTGCTGTGTCCTGCATCTTTCAGATAAGTTATTTCGCTGTTTAAATCTGTGGCTTTTGTTTACATTTGGCTTTTCTCAATTTTCTGCCTTGCTAGAGTTAGTTCAGTTCATTTGCCACAGCCTGCTTCAGTCTTTTCTGTGGTTTTAGTTCCCTGTTATTTCAGCATCTGTTGTTTTGCTTCCAGTAACACCAGAGTTCTGATTTAGCGGTGGCGAGGTCGTGTGGCCTCAGGATTTTTGCATATCAGACATGTTGGAGTTTGTCTTAGAGTTTTTTCCTGGATTGCAGACAGTATCCTTTCCTGTCCTGTTCTGTCTAGACAGCCTGGGCCCCTGCGTTTGCTTGCACTGTTTTCTGCCTGTGTTTGTGCCTCATCTGCCTCACCATCAATACATGTTTGGGGGCTATCTATTCTTTTGGGGCTCTACTCTGGGGCAGTTAGCTTTCCACTTTCTCTCTTTAGGCTTAGTTAACTCTTTGGCTGTGTCGAGGCCTCTAGGTCATCGTAGGTACGTCCCACGGCTAATTCTAGTTGTTTTGTCAGTTTAGGGGTCTACAATCCTCTAAGTTACCAACCTCTCTGGTGTCTGGTTGCCTAGTCTATTTTGCCTTTTATCCTCCTCGGTTACCGATTCATAACAGAGGAGGCCCTAGGAACAGCGCGACCACATCGCGCTACTCTGAGGGTCTCAGGGGAGCACGCAGGGAGCCCCCTCCCTGCGCGATGCTTCCCTATACCACCGGAACACTGCGATCTTGTTTGATCGCAGTGTGCTGGGAGTTAATGTGCCGGGAGCGGTCCGTGACCGCTCCTCGCACATAGTTCCGGGTGTCAGCTGTGATAATCAGCTGACACTTGGCTTCAATCAGCTGTGCTCCCCTGTGAGCCAGCTGATCGCGTATGACGTACTATTCTGTCACTCGACTTAAGGCCCAGGTCACCTAGACGGATAGTACATCATATGTAGGAAAGGGGTTAAACTTAAAGGAGGGCCTCATACACATTCTGTTCAAATTGTCATGTATTGCTATTCCTAAACTCATAAAGGTTTTCTACCACTGTAATTTCACACAAAGCCCGTTAAACCGCATGGATGACAAATTCATTCCACCGTAATTTCACACAAAGCAGATTAAACTGTAAGTATGACAAATTAGATACAGTAAATTTTTGGAAGGGTTTTTTGGAGTTTAAAATCACCATAATTTAGCATAAAGCAGGTTAAACTTTATGGCTGACAATACAGCAAATTTTTTCACTCCCCAAAAAATGTGGTCAAGTGCAACATCTATATATTTAGCAACAGACTGCAAAGCCCTAAGCCTGCTTAGAGGCTGTATTCAGACACTCTTCCTGCTCCATAAGCTTTACGTAGGCTAAATGCAGAATATATTGCATAGAAACAGCAAAGCACAAGGTTAGCCCTTAGAAGGACTTTTTGTATGGTGGTTCAGCAACAATATTACCACTAGATGATTCTGATTCTTGAAACTGTGTGCACAGGCCTGGATAGCTACTCTCTCCTTCCAATTAGAACTATCCATAGGCTGTGCAATGACGTCAGTGTGCTGTGGGTAGTGGCGCCTACCTTTCATAAGATGTAATCAGGCCAGCCAATCACAGTAATGCCACTGCCAAGATAACTACGGCATTATAGTTACTGGCAGGCTTGTTTATTAGGCTGTGTAGCAGGCACCAAACATGCATGGAGGGGATTTAAGCATTAAATCTGAGCACCAGCCAATGAGTGCCAAGCACATCCAAGTACCCAGATACTCAATTGTTAACCAAGTATCACCGAGCACATTCGCTCATCACTATTTTATAATAGATTTTTGACATGAACTGTTTGATAATTTGTGATCATTATGCTAAATGAATGGTCACAATAGTAATCTCTCTTATTTTGTTGTCAGATTTTTGCCTGAGACCACCTAGAAGGTGAGTTTTTCAGATCTGTTCTCTTGAAACTGGTTCTTTTTTTTTACTATTGCTACTGTGGTGTTGTATTAGTGGTATTTTGTGACACAGAGATGTGATGACTTTGACTGGCAGAATGGGTGCCTGTCATGACTCAGGATTCAATCAGTCAGGCAGTCTTTTGTTTGTCTGCAGGCTGAGTCACTGGAGATCCTGTCACTGTCTTTGGTGATGAAGGAGTAGCCCATATTTGAAGCTTTCTGCTGGAGTTATCTTTAGGAGCTATCAGCATGGTTTTGGTGTTGTTGTGTATTTCATTAACCTTTCCCAATTGTTTGGTCCCTTCTCATGTTCCCTTGATTTCCTCTTTGTTGTCCTTTGAGCATATTTGTATGATTTTAGATTCCTTTTATCCTAGTCTGTTTTACCTGTTGTCTGGTTTGTGCTATCCGATTCACATTGTTCCTAAACCACCATGGGTGGGGGAGAGAATAGTTCAGTGTGCATTTAGAAGATCAGTAAGGCACGTGACCCGGCATCTTCACCATCAGAGGTAATCTGTTGATCAGGGATACCTAAGGTGTCCCCTAGTCTTAGGGATAGAGAAGGAGCCCATTGCCCCAGGAAATCCAGTTACAGTGTTGTTACAGTGCGGTTGGACACCTGAGCTGCTCTCTATGCTTTTTCAGTGTTGTTGCAGTGGTGGTTACCATGCAGTATTACACCTATAAGGTTGCAGACCCAGTAGTAGGTTTGCTATAAGGTGGGCATATACATTCTGATCAAAATTTTAACAAAAAAATAGGTGTGCAGTTTTGAAAATTGTATTACGGGTAACGCCAATTCTAAAAGGATACATATAAACATTATGCTATTAGGTTTAATACACTGTAATACAGAAGTATCATTAAATAAGCGAACTTACATAACAAGGTTCAAGTGGCATGATGGTAGTAAAATAAATAAAACGGATTTTAAAAAAATTTAAACATTTGAAAAAATAGAAAAAATAAAAATATATATCACTTTCATCCCCTTATTGATTGTTTTGATATACACAATTATAAAATAATAAAGAAATATCACTTAAATGGAACAAGCCAACCTATAAAAATATTATGTTATTTAATCTGTGGAGTTAACATCATATAGAAAAGAAAAAAAAAATGCTAAAATTACAATTTTTTTTCATCTGTCTCCCAAAAATAGAATAAATAGAGATAAAACAAAATATGAATCACCAGAATAGTCTAAATGAAAACGTCAATTCATTCCACAAAAACAGGTTCGTAAACTGTTCTGAAAATTAAAAAAGAAAATAAGTCTTTCAGAATATGACAAATTACACTGCTGTATTGATGACTCTAGTTGTGTTTTTAATATACAAGGTGCTACATTTATTATTACCATTAAGGATAACTGTCTGCTTCAAAGTGATCCTAAACATTTAGCAGGATCTAAAGAAAGATCATTGGTATAAAAGATGTCTAAGAACTTGTCCTGTAAAATGTCATCACTGATACACACAATATTCCCCCTGAAGCTCAAGTTGTTTTTTATTTTATTTTCACAGACCCAGCATAAAAATAACTACGATAAGAATTGGATTGTGTTTGTTTCCAGTGTACCGAGTAATATAAATATTTACTTTCTGTCAAAAAGGAATATACAATTCCATTTAATTACAAGATTCTCTTATAGTAATCTATCATGCAGCAAATATTGTCATTAACATTTCATTCAGTGTGGTGTGCACAAAGACAAAAAAAAGTCCCCTTGGGTCAAAGTTTTTATTACAAATCCTGGAGCTGCTCATCAGAAAACACATAAAGATGCATCTTGCTAAGTGGTAGAATTAAAATTATGAGGTTGTTTAGAAATGACTGGCAATTATTCAGCATTTTTGTCTTCTGGGAGCAACTATGAAAAGTAAAGAATTCAAGGAAAACTAGTAAAATTGATGAGGGCGAAGCATATATTCCTAGTTCAGTAGAATTTTACATTTGATCTTAAACTATAGTATCTCAGTATTCAGCAGAAACATTTACACTTGGTAGATACAGTGACACCTTTTACCAATTAGCTCTTGGAGAGCTAATTAACAGAAAAGTTCACTTTTTCTTCCTACACTGTGGATGTTCACTCAATTTGCTCAATGAAATACATGAACAGTAGAATTCTTTGTTTGATACTAGCTAGTTGATAGTACTACTTGGTTTGTTGCTGTCTTAAGGTACTGCCACACTAAACAATCCCGCTAGCGATCACGATAACGACGCATACTAATGCGATCGCTAGCGGGATTGTTTCTATATCGCTAAGTGCGGCCACATTTAGCGATATAGTTAACGACGCTATCGCCGTTAGCGATCTTCTTAACGACTTTAGCGGTAACAAAAATAGGGTCCGAACGATTCCAGCGACGAGCGAGATCAACGCAGGAAGCTCGCGCTGGCAGATGCCGCACTGAACAACATCGCTAATGGGATCGCTAAATAGTGACGTTTTTTAGCGATCCCGTTAGCGATATTGTTCAGTGTGGCATACCCTTTAGACTAAATTCACACTAGGCTTTTCAGATGTCAGAAATCTCATGCAGACACATTGTTTTTTGTCATCAGTATTTTGTGCTTTGCATGTTTTTTTGGACAGAGCATGTCACTTCGTTTAGCATTTTTTCATGTTTTTCATCCATTCAAAGCATTGGGTAATGAAAAAAGTACAGCAAGTACAGCAGTATATGAAACCCATTTATATTTGTGATTTTTCAAGGTTTACTATCTTACCTATGTCACATGAAATGGCAGTTGGGATTAGTACAGATTAAGCACAAAGTAAACATTGGCCAACAAAGGTGTGAAATTGAACAATGCCTTGTGGCTGTCCAAGGTGTGAGATTGCACATTGTGTGAGCAACCCAATGGTTGAGCAAAGTGTGAAAGTTAAATAGTGCCCTACAAACTCAATGCACTGCCAGGGTTTTAGGTAAATTATTCCAGACCATTTCACCTTCGTCAGCTGTTACATTTGTATGTGTATTTTTTCATGAACATATATCTAGTATTGGTCACATGTGTTCATGCTTTTGTGGTGGAAGCAAAGCTGAACTGTGGGATCCTGAAAACGCACCAAAAACTGCACCTAAACATGAGTTTTTGACGCTGCTTCTTTTCTGCCAGAAGTCAAGGTTTTTCTGTACAAAAAAGCAACAAAGACACCTAGTGTGAACTTAGCCTTAAGGGTATGCCACACTGAACAATATCGCTAACGGGATCGCTAAAAAACGTCACTATTTAGCGATCCCGTTAGCGATGTTGTTCAGTGCGGCATCTGCCAGCGACGAGCTTCCTGCTGTGATCTCGCTCGTCGCTGGAATCGTTCCGGACCCTATTTTCTCGTCGGCGCTCCCGCTGGGTAAGTATATATATCGCTAATGTGGCACCTTTTCTTAGCGATTTAGCGGTACTTTTGTACCGCTAAAGTCGTTAAGAAGATCGCTAACGGCGATAGCGTCGTTAACTATATCGCTAAATGTGGCCGCACTTAGCGATATAGAAACAATCCCGCTAGCATCGCATTAGTATGCGTCGTTATCGTGATCGCTAGCGGGATTGTTTAGTGTGGCAGTACCTTTAAACAGAGGTGGGGAATCTCTGGCCGAAGAGCCGTTTAAGGACAGTAATGTAATTTGGTCTGGCCCACTGGCAGATTCCCAGTGTGTCGCAGTGATTGGACCTTTGGTTGGATTTTTCCATTTGCTAGCATTTTAATTTCTCTGTAGAGGTCATGCACACACATAAAACATTTACTACTGAACACCACGTGCAACTCTGGATTTTTTTTTGTGGGTGGGGTTAGTGCTCTCTTTTCTCCTGTCCGCTCTCTTGCCGGTGATATACAGTACAGACCAAAAGTTTGGACACACCTTCTCATTCAAAGATTTTTCTGTATTTTCATGACTATGAAAATTGTAGAATCACACTGAAGGCATCAAAACTATGAATTAACACATGTGGAATTATACATTACACTTTACAAAAAAGTGTGAACAACTGAAAATATGTCTTATATTCTAGGTTCTTCAAAGTAGCCACCTTTTGATTTGATTACTGCTTTGCACGCAGAAAAGGTGAACGGATGGACTCTACATGCCTGGTTCCCACCGTGAAGCATGGAGGAGGTGTGATGATGTGGGGGTGCTTTGCTGGTGACACTGTTGGGGATTTATTCAAAGTTGAAGGCATACTGAACCAGCATGGCTACCACAGCATCTTGCAGCAGCATGCTATTCCATCCGGTTTGCGTTTAGTTGGACCATCATTTATTTTTCAACAGGACAATGACCCCAAACACACCTCCAGGCTGTGTAAGGGCTATTTGACCAAGAAGGAGAGTGATGGGGTGCTACGCCAGATGACCTGGCCTCCACAGTCACCTGACCTGAACCCAATCGAGATGGTTTGGGGTGTGCTGGACCGCTCACCGCTTCAATTTTGAATAAATCCCCAACAGTGTCACCAGCAAAGCACCCCCACACCATCACACCACCTCCTCCATGCTTCACGGTGGGAACCAGGCATGTAGAGTCCATCCGTTCACCTTTTCTGCGTGCAAAGCAGTAATCAAAGCAAAAGCTGGCTACATTGAAGAACCTAGAATATAAGACATATTTTCAGTTGTTTCACACTTTTTTGTAAAGTGTAACGTATAATTCCACATGTGTTAATTCATTGTTTTAATACCTTCAGTGTGATTCTACAATTTTCATAGTCATGAACATACAGAAAAATCTTTGAATGAGAAGGTGTGTCCAAAATTTTGGTCTGTACTGTATGAAATAGTCTCAGTGCATCCTATGTAAATTATATACATCAGTTGCAGTGTTTCCTATGTGATATATTGTATGCAGCAGTCGCAGTGTTATAATAAGTGATATACTGTATGCAACAGTTGCAGTGTTTCCCATGTGATGTATATACAGAAGTCTCAGTGTATTCATGTGATGTACACAGCAATCTCAGTATTTCTTATGTGATGTATAAAGCAGTCTGAGTGTATTCAATGTGATGTGTACAGCAGAGTATCAGTGTAGCCTATGTGACCTACCACTGCTTGAGTTCCATAATCATTACTACAGCATTGATGAATTTTCCATTTTCAGGAAACAGGCATTGAAATAGGCATCTGCACTGAGAACAACTTACTGGTGTGAACAATTTTTATAGAAACATATGATTGCAAAGAATTAACAGCACTCAAGACTGACTGAAGCAATCCTGGAAAATCAGATGTCGCGCCATCATCATTACCACCTAGCGTTACATGCCTTACCAAGGAGAAGCAGTTCCAGCCAATGCATTAAAAGTGAGTTATTACATTTTTGACAAATGTAGCAGGCTAATTTTTAGGTTAATCATTTTGTTTGGCCCACAAATAATGATATGAATATCCAAATGGCACTTTACAATAAAAATGTTCACCATTACTGGTCTATAACTCTTAGTTAACCAGAAAACCATATATAGGGCATTACTAAAGAATTCAACTACTTTTTACTTGACTTTGACCTGAACATATTTTATTTTCATAAAAACAATTAGACAACAAATGGAATACTTTATTCAACAATATCTCTAAGTTCAGGTCTGTTGTCTCACAGGAGGCTGCCATGGGAGGAACAAATGGAGAAGGACCAGGAAAAGAACAAGAAGGAAGAGGTGATGGACATGCAAATTAGGAGATGAAGAGGATAATGATTCCCTCTCTGTAGTCCGTGGTTGCCAGGAGGGGATGGAGGAAGAAAGCTTTGAGTATTTTCCTGAAACCAACACACTATGGATTTGGACCTCATGAAAGATACCTATCTATGAGCGCCTTCTTGCAGCACTATCTGCAACATGATTGTTGCTAGTAGAGTTGAGCGAAACAGGTCGGTCAGATAAAAAAAGACCGACTTTCGCCAAAGTCAGGTTTCACCGAGCAAAACCCGACCATGCCATGAGGTCAGCCATGCGTTCGGCGACCCGAGCGCCAAAGTCGGTTTTCCCATAATGCTTGAAGGGCCTTTTCTCAGCCAATGAGCAAGAACGCAGACTGTGGGCAACGCGATGACATGGGCAGCGGCCAGCATCATCTTAGAGTAGGGCATTGCAGTGATTGGTTTGCTTTGTGTGGCATCACAGTGCCTATAAAAGCCCTGAGCGCCGACCTCCATTTTACTTCTGCCGATCTTAGCGTAGGGAGAGGTTGCTGATGCTGATTCTCAGTAGGGAGACCGTTAGGCAGGAAAAAAAACAATAATTCTGTGCTTGTGCTGATAGCGATTAGCTGTACAGTTAGTGTGTAGTGACAGGGGAGGATTTTGTTGTGTGCAGCAGCGCTGGTTCTTAGGCTGCCTGCCAGTGACAGGGGAGGAATTGCTTGTGTGGAGCAGCTGAGCTGATTATTAGGCTGCCTGCCAGTGAGAGGGGAGGAATTTCTTGTGTGGAGCAGCAGAGCTGATTATTAGGCTGCCTGCCAGTGACAGGGGAGGAATTTA
Organism: Oophaga sylvatica; assembly: GCA_033576555.1. Classification (NCBI taxonomy): domain Eukaryota; kingdom Metazoa; phylum Chordata; class Amphibia; order Anura; family Dendrobatidae; genus Oophaga; species Oophaga sylvatica. The sequence goes on along the minus strand of JARQOD010000005.1, from coordinate 255,995,657 downwards.
TTGTGTGCAGCAGCAGAGCTGATTATTAGGCTGCCTGCTACCTGTATTGCTGTGTGTACACTGCTGTGCAGACTGCTTTTTAACACAGCACCTACACAGCACTAATACTTTTTTTCTGCACAGTTACCGAGCGTTCATTTTTTCTCACACTGTATAGAGCTGTACGCTCCTCACACTACCGTGTATCAGCTGGTATCACGGACAAATACGTGCTGACTATCTGTGTGTGACTCCGGAAATATATACGGAGATTCAATTTTTCCCCAAAACCGTATACTGTTCTGATACAGTACCGTTTTTCTGCCTTCTGTATTACGGTCAAATCCATACTGAGAGAGCGTGTGTTACTCCTGAAATATATACAGAGATTTCAAATTACCCCAACACTGTATACACCTGTATGCTACTGATACAGTACACTTTTTATGCTTTTCATATTCAAGTGTAATCCATACTGAGCCTGTGTGCATGTGTTACTCCTAAAATATATACAGAGATTTCAAATTACCCCAACACTGTATACAGCTGTACGCTACTGATACAGTACACTTTTTCTGCTATTCATATACTGGTGTTATCCAAACTGAGCCTGTGACTGTGTGTGTTAGGCCTCTTTCACACATCCGGTGTGCGCCTGACGGCGCACTCCTGCTTTTTTTTTTCCAACAGCATCCGACGAATTGTAATGTCGGATGCGGTTTTTTTTGCATTGACTTTCATTAGCGCCGGATGGCGCCGCATGTCAGTGCGTTGTATGCGGTTTTGTCCGGAACCGGCGGAAATGTACATTCCGGTGGCCGGACAAAACGCAGCAGGTAACGTTTTTTTTTTTTGCCGGAGTCGCCTGATGTCTCCGGGAATCAGAAACCATCAGGCAAAAAAACGCAAGCGGCGCATCCGGTTTTCTGATGCGGCGCTGCGGTTAAATGCCGGGGGCGCCGTCAGGCGCACACCGGATGTGTGAAAGAGGCCTTACTCCTCAAATATATACGGAGATTTAAAATTACCCCAACACTGTATACACCTGTATGCTACTGATACAGTACACTTTTTATGCTTTTCATATTCAGGTGTAATCCATACTGAGCCTGTGTGCATGTGTTACTCCTCAAATATATACAGAGATTTCAAATTACCCCAACACTGTATACAGCTGTACGCTACTGATACAGTACACTTTTTCTGCTATTCATATACTGGTGTTATCCAAACTGAGCCTGTGACTGTGTGTGTTACTCCTCAAATATATACGGAGATTTAAAATTACCCCAACACTGTATACAGCTGTACGCTACTGATACAGTACACTTTTTCTGCTTTTCATATTCTGGTGTTATCCATACTGAGCCTGTGACCGTGTGTGTTACTCCTGAAGTAAATACGGAGATTTAAAATTACCCCAACACTGTATACAGCTGTACGCTACTGATTTAGTATACTTTTTCTGCTTTTCATATTCTGGTGTAATCCATACTGAGCCTGTGAGCATGTGTGTTACTCCTCAAATATATACGGAGATTTAAAATTACCCCAACACTGTATACAGCTGTACGCTACTGATACAGTGCACTTTTTATGCTTTTCATATTCTGGTCTACTCCATACTGTGCCTGTGAGCGTGTGTGTTACTCCTGAAATATATACAGAGAATTCAAATTACCCCAACACTGTATACAGCTGTACGCTACTGATACAGTACACTTTTTCTGCTTTTCAAATTCTGGTGTAATCCATACTGAGCCTGTGAGCACGTGTGTTACTCCTCAAATATATACGGAGATTTAAAATTACCTCAACACTGTATACAGCTGTACGCAACTGATGCAGTACACTTTTTATGCTTTTCATATTCTGGTCTACTCCATACTGAGCCTGTGAGCGTGTGTGTTACTCCTGAAATATATACGGAGATTTCAAATTATCCCAACACTGTATACAGCTGTACGCTACTGATACAGTACATAATTTCAGCTTTTCATATTCTGGTGTAATCCATACTGAGCTGTTGTGAGCATTTTGGAGACGACTTCGGAGCTGAAGCTCCCTTTGGTGGTTGCTGAAGGTACTGAACCTATCATGAATACCAAGAGTCCTACACCTGCAAATAACGAGTGGTTGTCAAGTGGTACTGACTGGCCTGATATAAGTGAGCTGATCTACTATGATCCTTGCCGGTGATCAATTGTGCTTCCTGGTCTAGTTTGGAATTCAGCTTACTTTCCTCATGTCTCCTGTTTACTTTCAGATAAGTCTCTTTCAGTTTGTTTTGCTGTGGTTTGAATTCCTTGCTTTTTGCTGCATTGCTTTTTGTCTTCAGCCAGGTCCCCTTTGGGGGGCTTTGGCTGGTGTCCGTTTGTTTTTTGTTTTTGCTCATTTGCTCAGTTCTTGTGATATTTTACTGCTGGGTAGCTAAGTGTCCACACCAGAGATCTGATATAGGTGGTCGAAACCGTGTGGTCTCAGTGTTTTTGGATTCAGAAGTGTTGGAGCTTTTCCTAGGGTTTTCCTTGGTTGCAGAAAGTATTCTCTCCTGTGCTGTCCTATCTAGACAGTTTTGGGCCTCAGCGCTTGCTCAATCTATTTTCTGTCTTTGTTCGTATTTTCATCTTGTCTAACCGCCATTATATGTTTGGGGGCTTCCTACTCTTTTGGGGTCTACTCCGGGCAGTTAGTTTTCCTCTTTCCATCTTCAGGGATAGCTATCTCTCCGGCTGTGCCGAGGCGTCTAGGACCACCGTAGGTACGCTCCATGGCTGCTTCTAGTTGTGCGGTTAGTTTAGGGGTCTTCAACCTATTATTTTCCAACCTTTCTGGTGGTAGGCTGCCTATGCGGTTTTTTGCTCCTGCCTCCTCAGCTACCATAACACTGAGCCTGTAAGCGTGTGTGTTAGGCTACTTTCACACTTGTGTTTTTTAGCGCTGCGTATCGAGCGCACATGAAACGCATGAAAAATCCGCGTGCAAACGCGTGTAATCGCTGCGATATTTTGCAGTCGAATAGTGCGCATTGCTTTGGAAAAACGCAGCGATTGTAAGCGATTGTATGCGATTTAAAGCGTTTTTGTATGCGTTTGCGTTTTTTCTGGGCAAAACACATGATGAAAATCCTTGAAAAATATTTAGACTTGAGAGTCCTCAGTGAAAATCCTTGAAAAAATCTTGCAACAGAACCCACCAATGGGACACCAGTGGGCGTGTCTCATTGAAAATCTTTATATAGAGCCTGTTCACAGCCCATTTTTACATTTGCTTGCATTTGCCTTGATGAACATGGATCAGCTTATGCAGACTTTCTTCTTCAACCTTGATGTGGACATGGCTATGGCACAGTCTTATGCCGTTGCTTGCCATGAACAAAGGAAGAGAGATAGACAGCGGAGACGGCAGCGGCGGCGTTTGTGGGTACATCCCATTGTTGAACTCCGGAGAGCCGTGGAGAGTATCACACCCTCTACAGTGAGCTGCAGTCAAACCCGGAGAAATTTAACGACTACACCCGGATGTCACAACAATCCTTCATGGATTTACTTGCTCGGGTACAACAATTAATAAGGAGACAGGACACCCAGCTCCGTCGGGCGATTCCTCCAGAGGAAAGACTCCTGGTGACATTACGGTATGTATTATTGATAAACGAATGCCTGCATCATTGTATTACTAATGCCATGTACTATTACAAAGATGACAGAATTATTGTTCTGCCAGCTAGTAAACAAAGACCTGCATAATTATTTTTATGCCATTTTTTGGTTTATTAATGTTTTACAAAAACATATACAATAATAATTTTTTTGTTCTTTCTATAGATTCCTTGCTACTGGAGAGAGCTTCTCTTCACTTCACTTCCAGTACCGTATTGGTATCTCCACGTTGTCAGGAATTGTTGTTGACACCTGCCTGGCATTGTGGACTGTTCTCTGTCCAGAATTTATGCCCCTGCCCACCACCGAAAAGTGGCTAGAAATAGCAGAAAAATTCTGGACAACATGCAATTTCCCCAACTGTTTGGGAGCAGTTGATGGGAAACACATCCGCATCATCAAACCTAAAAGAACAGGCTCGGAGTACTACAATTACAAGAAGTACTATTCTACAGTTCTTATGGCCATTGCAGATGCAGACTGTATGTTTGTTGCGGTGGACATTGGGGCATTTGGCCGTGGGAATGACTCACAGGCGTTTAAGAACTCGGACATGGGACGGAGGTTGTATGGAAACCAGTTTAATTTCCTATGCCACGGCCTCTTCCCCATACCGAAGGTCCAGCAATGCCATTTGTAGTGGTTGGGGATGAGGCATTCCAGATGAGCCAACACCTACTTAAACCCTACTCCAGCCGGGACTTGGACCACAACAAAAAAAATTTCAATTACAGGCTGACCAGGGCAAGAAGAACTGTAGAGTGTGCCTTCGGTATACTGGTTTCCAGGTGGCGCATTCTGGGCACAGCCATTCATCTGAAAGTGCAAACAGTGGATGAAGTTGTGAAGGCCTGTGTGGTGCTACATAACTTTGTCATGGCGAAAGAGCACCCAAACTTTGAACTTGATGATGCAGCTCCTAACCCATTGCCTGAGTTCACTCAGCACCCTCTCAGGTCTTCTGTTGAAGTAGGGCAAATGAGAGACCAATTTGCGGCCTACTTCATCTCAGATGTAGGACGGGTGGATTGGCAACAACAAATGGTGTAAAATAATGTTCTTGTCTGTATGTTAATCAAATTTTTTTTTTTTTTAATTTAAATAAAATACCTCTGTTTATACCTGTACCACGTGCAGTCTGTTTTTAAATTAAAAAACAATTATGAAATGGCCAGGTTTACCAGTGAATTCATGATGCATATTTTTGGGTGCATCATGAATTTATTTGTAATCCTGACTAGGTAGTTAAATATACATGCACACAAGTTGTATGACCTTTATTTAACACAACAATTATTTGTGTCACTGTGACTTGATTTGGAACGCAGAGATAATAAAGATTATACATCTTGTTCTATACCAATGCCTGGTGGCATGCTGAAGTGGTGATGCCCCAAATAACGCATCGTCACTTCAGAATCTATCAGGCCTGGGCAGGTGAGTACACATGACTTCTAAACAGCAGCATCGCTACAGTATGCTTCAAATTAATGCAGACTGAAGCAACGCTGCTGGTTAAAACTCATGTTATTCACCTGCCCAGGTGTGATAGTAATGATACAAGGCTGGGCAGGTGAGTACACATGAGTTATAAACAGCAGCATCACTAGAGTATGCTTCAAATTAATGCAGACTGAAGCAACGCTGCTGGTTAAAACTCATGTCTATTCACCTGGCCAGGTGTGATAGTAATGATACAAGGTCAGGGTATTGTACATATAAAGTGTATTTTCACCATCATCTCCTCTGTTTCTTCAACACACACTGAATAGAGGATGTGCTCAATTACAAGCTATATCTAGAATCCCTGGCCTTGTATCACAAAGTGAAATAATGTCAAAAACACACCACACTCATTTAATTTTTTAGTATATCTGGCAAGGTTAAATAGATATGCCTTGCACTCAACACCATCCTCGATTCAGTCTGTGCAATATTAGCAGACAGACAGACTGTTGGTGCAAAAAAAGGAATATATTTGTGTTTTGGACTAAACATATCTCCATGAAGTACACAAACTTGTGTCATTCCTGTAGTTATGTGTAGTCAAAAACGCAAAGTGTACATCGCAGTGTGTGTACGTCGCAGTGTGTGTACGTCGCAGTGTGTAGGTGGCGAAATAAACACAAAGCAAACCAAAATTACTAAAAGAAGATTGGCACATTTATTTTGTACAACAGGAAAACAACATTTGAATTGGCAATGATTTTTTGGATTACATTTGTATAGATCACATTATAATTTTTTTTTATTAAAAAAATAAAATATTTCTATTCACACAAAGGTTTTTGATAGATCACATTAGTACAATTTGTGTCCAACATGAGCATGGTATTGTCACTGCCCCAGAAGTAATAGAAAAATCAGATTAGTACAATGTTTGTACAATGAATTGCACTGCCCAATATGTAGATTAGTCTTTCGATGCAATTGTAGCACGCCCAGTAGTAATAGAAAAATCAGATTAGTACAATGTTTGTCCAAGATGCAAATTGGTAGTCACTGCCCAGTAGTAATAGAAAAACAGATTATACAATGTTTGTCCAAGATGCAATTGGTAGTCACTGCCCATAGTAATAGAAAAATCAATAGTACAATGTTTGTCAAGATGAATTGTAGTCACTGACCAGTAGTATAGAAAAAACAGATTAGTACAATGTTTGTACAAGATGAATTGTAGTCACTGCCCAGTATGTAATAGAAAAATAGATTAGTACAATGTTTGTACAAGATGCAATTGTAGTCACTGCCCCAGTAGTAATAGAAAAATCAGATTAGTACAATGTTTGTACAAGATGCAATTGGTAGTCACTGCCCCAGTAGTAATAGAAAAATCAGATTAGTACAATGTTTGTACAAGATGCAATTGGTAGTCACTGCCCAGTAGTAATAGAAAAATCAGATTAGTACAATGTTTGTACAAGATGCAATTGGTAGTCACTGCCCAGTAGTAATAGAAAAATCAGATTAGTACAATGTTTGTACAAGATGCAAATTGGTAGTCACTGCCCCAGTAGTAATAGAAAAATCAGATTAGTACAATGTTTGTACAAGATGCAATTGGTAGTCACTGCCCCAGTAGTAATAGAAAAATCAGATTAGTACAATGTTTGTCCAAGATGCAATTGGTAGTCACTGCCCCAGTAGTAATAGAAAAAACAGATTAGTACAATGTTTGTCCCAAGATGCAATTGGTAGTCACTGCCCCAGTAGTAATAGAAAAATCAGATTAGTACAATGTTTGTACAAGATGCAATTGGTAGTCACTGCCCCAGTAGTAATAGAAAAATCAGATTAGTACAATGTTTGTACAAGATGAAATTGGTAGTCACTGCCCCAGTAGTAATAGAAAAAACAGATTAGTACAATGTTTGTACAAGATGCAATTGGTAGTCACTGCCCCAGTAGTAATAGAAAAATCAGATTAGTACAATGTTTGTACAAGATGCAATTGGTAGTCACTGCCCCAGTAGTAATAGAAAAATCAGATTATTACAATGTTGTACAAGATGCATTGGTAGTCACTGCCCCAGTAGTAATAGAAAAATAGATTATACAATGTTTGTACAAGATGAATTGTAGTCACTGCCCCAGTATAATAGAAAACAGATTAGTACAATTTGTCAAGATGCTGGTAGTACTGCCCCAGTAGTAATAGAAAACAGATAGTACAATGTTCAAGATGAATTGGTGTCACTGCCCAGAGTAAAGAAAACAGTAGTACGTGTTGTCCAAGATGCAATTGGTAGTCACTGCCCCAGTAGTAATAGAAAAACAGATTAGTACAATGTTTGTACAAGATGAAATTGGTAGTCACTGCCCCAGTAGTAATAGAAAAAACAGATTAGTACAATGTTTGTCCAAGATGCAATTGGTAGTCACTGCCCCAGTAGTAATAGAAAAATCAGATTAGTACAATGTTTGTACAAGATGCAATTGGTAGTCACTGCCCCAGTAGTAATAGAAAAATCAGATTAGTACAATGTTTGTACAAGATGAAATTGGTAGTCACTGCCCCAGTAGTAATAGAAAAAACAGATTAGTACAATGTTTGTACAAGATGCAATTGGTAGTCACTGCCCCAGTAGTAATAGAAAAATCAGATTAGTACAATGTTTGTACAAGATGAAATTGGTAGTCACTGCCCCAGTAGTAAGAGAAAAAACAGATTATTACAATGTGTGTACAAGATGCCATATGTATCGTCACTGCCACAGAAGTTGTATAGAAATGTGCTTTTTTATTACAAATTTTTATTGCTACTGACGTTTTGGTGGTGATTTCGATAATCTGGGGGTGTGCAGAGATGAAGAGCGGCTGGAAACCGATGAAGGGGTTCGAGGGGAAGGGGCAACAAAAGTAGTGGGTGAAGGAAGATCACACATCAAATGAGAGGCACTTTGAGACACATTAGGAGGAGAGGGTGGATGGACAAACAAAGATTTTGTTTTTTTCTTCTTGGGGACAGGAGTACCATGCATGGACCGACTTCTCTATGTCCGCCTTGAGCTGGTTGACCTTGGCCTTGAAACAAAAAAGACTGAATGTGGGTCACCGCTCTCATGCTCGGTGGTGCAGTGGCGGTGGAAGTGTTGGCAGTGCTTGGAGTAACAAAAGGGTTGGCAGTGTTCCAAGGAGAAGTGGGTGCCCTTGAAATGGCTTGTTGCTGACTGGTGGCGGTACTCATAGGATCAGTGGGTGCTGTGGCGGGAAATTGTTGACTGGTGGCGGTACTCCTAGAAGGAGAAGTGGGTGCCCTTGAAATGGATTGTTGCTGACTGGTGACGGTACTCATAGGATCAGTGGGTGCTGTGGGGGTAAATTTTTGACTGGTGGTGGTACTCCTAGAAGGAGAAGTGGGTGCGCTGGCCCAAGCAGGTACTGCGGTGGCTTGAGTCCATGGCTGTGGACCAGTGTCTGTGGGGGTTTGCTCCACACAGGAGCAGCGATTGCCATGGTGGTGGCGACGGTGGAGTGTCCAACAGTACTCGGACTTGTGGTGGTGTAGTGGTGACTCGGAATGCTGGTTGCCGTGCAGTGGTATGCAGCAGAAGTCGGTAGTGATGTGTGGCGAATCAGTGGTGACACTGTTGGATATGCAACCACTGACTGCTGCACGTACCGATTCTGCTGCATAGCCTGCAAGTAAGCATTGTTGCAGGCCTGCATCACACTCAGCTGTTGCTCAGGAGTAAGGTGTTCCGCCATGCCCCGTTCTATTTTACTGAAAAAATGGTGCGCTGGTCTGTTGAGGTCGGCCTCCAGGCGATCAAGACGCTGTTCGACACTGTTGAAACGGTGATCCATGTGGGTAAAACCACGTTCCATCAGTGAAAAACCGCTTCCAACTCTGCCTCCAAGCGTCTTGATATTGCCTTGAAAGGACTCGCTCAAGTGAACAAACTCGGGCAAGACATTCCTCTCCATGCCCTCTGCCGCTGCCGGGAAGTGCCCGCAAAATCCAGTGGCAGAGACCTGGGAGAGGGGAACACCTGATGGACCAGCTTCCTGGTCACCAGCTGTCTGTGTTGCTGACCTGCAAGTTGCTTCAAGGCTGTCGGATGGCTGGGACAGTCCAAGGTTGTCCGAGGAAGGACCGCTTCAGGGACAGGCTGCATGGTGCTGCTCCAGGTGCTGTGGAAAGAAAAACAAAACATTACTATAATGCATGAACAAGAAGCATCAGCTGTAGAAAAGAAAATAAAGAAAAAACTTAAAAAAAAATAAAAAAAAAATAAAAAACTTACGCTCTGCTAGCAAGGACCGGTCTCAGGAACGCCAACTCGCGATAATAACGATATTTATTTCTGGGCCTTGCTGCAGAACCACTGCGAACCTGTCCCTCTGCTCGAACATCAGTGTTGAAGCGGTCCTTCATCGAGCGCCATCGTTTGCGGATTTTGTTCACTGTTGATCAAAAAAAAAAAAAAAATTTATACAATGGAGTCTGTGCAAAATCACTCTCAACACACATACCTGAATGAAAATTTAAAACTGAATGCAGCATTATAAAAAGCTCAAGAATCCACATGTCATTGACTGTTGAACCATTTTGCACTGTTGGGTTTGCTGGCAGAATATATCTGCCAGTAAACCCATCAGTGGCCTCAGGAACAACAGTGAGTACAGCATAAAAACAAACACTAGAATGCAGAACACATTGCAATAGCATACACAGGGCAGTCACTGTTTAACCAGAGGGCACTGTTGGGTTTGCTGGCAGAATATATCTGCCAGTAAACACATCAGTGGCCTCAGGAACAACAGTGAGTGCAGCATAAAAACAAACACTAGAATGCAGAACACATTGCAATAGCATACACAGGGCAGTCACTGTTTAACCAGAGGGCACTGTTGGGTTTGCTGCCAGAATATATCTGCCAGTAAACCCATCAGTGGCCTCAGGAACAACAGTGAGTGTAACATAAAAACAAACACTAGAATGCAGAACACATTGCAATAGCATACACAGGGCAGTCAGTGTTGAACCAGAGGGCACTGTTGGTTTGCTGGCAGAATATATCTGCCAGTAAACCCATCAGTGGCCTCAGGAACAACAGTGAGTGCAGCATAAAAACAAACACTAGAATGCAGAACACATTGCAATAGCATACACAGGGCAGTCAGTGTTGAACCAGAGGGCACTGATGGGTTTGCTGGCAGAATATATCTGCCAGTAAACCCATCAGTGGCCTCAGGAACAACAGTGAGTGCAGCATAAAAACAAACACTAGAATGCAGAACACATTGCAATAGCATACACAGGGCAGTCAGTGTTGAACCAGAGGGCACTGTTGGGTTTGCTGGCAGAATATATCTGCCAGTAAACCCATCAGTGGCCTCAGGAACAACAGTGAGTGCAGCATAAAAACAAACACTAGAATGCAGAACACATTGCAATAGCATACACAGGGCAGTCACTGTTTAACCAGAGGGCACTGTTGGGTTTGCTGGCAGAATATATCTGCCAGTAAACCCATCAGTGGCCTCAGGAACAACAGTGAGTGCAGCATTACAGAGAATGAAAATACTTACTAAACGCCTTTTTGAGGTTTGGAGAGGCGCTGTCCCAGCCATCCATCAACGCTGCGGCCACCTCGTTCCATAGCCGCCGGGTCACCACATTGTCCTTGTACTGCGGATCACGGCTGTCCCACAACGGGACACGCTCATGGACCTGGCAGATGAGGGCCTCATTATCCACATACAGGTTGTCGTCCTGTTGTGGAACCTAGAAGAAACAAAATAAAAATTACAATCTTGTATTTTTTTTACAAAGAAAAGAACAATAGGAGTAGAAAAGAAATAGACATTCAAAGGCTATATACTTACATTCCGTCTCGCCACCGGGACTTGACTCGGCTGCGACTGCTCCTGCTGAGACTCCTCAATGCCCGTGTCCGACGATGATGTCTGAAAAAGAAACACAAATTTTAGCCATTTGTAGATTCAGCAGCTATACTTACCCAAAGGCAGGAAGATACTCACATCATGCTCTGCTTCGGCCAGTTCTTGCCGGGATGGTGAATATTCTGATCCAGAAGACATGCTGCAAAAAAAAAAAAATTACATGAGCACATATTACATTATAAGGACAGCCTGTCATTTGTTTAAAGAATACTCACATTCTTGCACTTTGGATCGGTCTTGAGTCCAGGCTCAGTGTCTCCAGGCAATATCAAGGCTGTTGTGGTCCAAGATGGATCTTGCAGTCTCCAGGTCCAGTCTCCAGGCTGTGTGGTATGGTGCACACTGTTTGCATGCCTTTTTATAGGGATCCAGGCTGTATCTTCAGGTCTTATCAGCATGCAGTCTCCAGGCAGTCTGAGTAGGGGTCTGTGTGGCACTGACACCTTCAATATCTATACTCATTTTATCTAGACTCCTCAGAAACAATGCATCTTGTCTAGGGGGTAATTTGACAAGTGTCTAGACATTGTTTACCAAAAAATCGCGTGCGCGCACAAGCGCTGACAAGCGCACAGCCACACGCATGCCAGCGCCCACATAGAAGGAAATGATATTTTTGTGCGCATAGCGTGCGCGCACTTGCACACGCGCATTTTTAAATTGTTGTGATGAAAAAAAAAAAGCAACATGTAGCGTCTAGCGCGTCTGGGCGCACACCTGGAAAATGCGCTGCGCACGCAAAACGCTAATGAGCGCGTGCAAGCGCAAGACACTGCGCCCACCATGTTAATGATAGGGGAACATTGCGCATGCGACCAATAGCGCACGATACGCAGCGCTAAAAAACGCAAGTGTGAAAGTAGCCTGACTCCACAAATATATGTTGAGATTTAAAATTACCCCAACACTGTATACAGCTGTACGCTACTGATACAGTACACTTTTTCAGCTTTTTATATTCTGGTGTAATCCATACTGAGCCTGTGAGAGTCTCTTACTCTGCAAATATATACAGAGATTAAAATTATTCACCCTCACCGTATACAGCTGTACGCTTCTGATACAGTACCATATAGCTGCTGGTATTTTGGGTACATTTTCACAAACATGAGGAAGTATGGTGGAAGAGGCCGCGGACATGGCAGTAGGGGGCCAGCTGGTACTGATGGTGGTGGTGCATCTGCTGGAAATGCCATAAGCACAATAGCACCTAAGGCAGGAGGTGTTGAGCCGGCGTCATCGTCTGGCTCAAGAAGGCCTGGAAGGCTCCCTTTTCTGGGACTACGTAAACCGCTTTTAAAGCTGGAGCATCAGAAACAGGTTTTGGCTTAAATTGCCGAAACAGCCTCCAGCTCTATTGCCTCATCTTCTGAAGTTACAAAAACTCCAAGCACTGAGTCGTCAGTGCAGGCTTCTGGTCAGGAACAACCCATTTCCTTGTGTCCTTCACCCCCACCAAAAGTGAAGGATGCGGCAGGCCATGCTTCAGATTACTCCATGGAGCTCTTTTCAAATACCATGCCTGGGTTATCAAGTCAAATCCTGAATTCCCCAGTCCAACATGAATCTGACATGGAGTGCACTGATGCACACCCACTGCTATATGATTATGCTGGTACATTCAACCAGAGCACTGCATTGCCCTCGCAGTCTACTGAGCCAGAATGTGACCCTGATGAAACTCAGTTGCCCCTTCCTGCATTCTATAAAACCTTACATGGTGACACAGAGGAAGGTGCAGATGAAATTGAAGAGGAGGTGATGGATGACCCAGTTGTTGACCCGGATTGGCATCCAGTGGGGGAAGAGGGTGCCGCTGGCAATAGCTCAGAAGAGGAGGAGGATCCGCAGCAGGCATCAACATCGCAGCTGGGGTTATCTGGCAGGCCCGTAGCAGTCAAAAACGGTGTTAAAAAACAAAAAGAGTTGCAGTACAGCTTGGCCAGACAGTCAAATTAGCACAGCGTGCAAGTCCTGAAAATTTATAACATAGAAGGAAGAGTCCAGTGTGGCACTTTTTGACCAAAATCCTATTGATGAGGCAAAGGTTATCTGTAAGAAGTGCGGAAGGACCTTTAGCCAAGGTAAAATCTCAAAAAATTTGAATGCCAGTTGCATGCTTAGACATTTAATGAACATGCACTTGCAAGCGTGGACAGATTTACAAAACCTCAGGTAGCACATGTGCACCTGCTCCGACTGAAGGTAGCCAGCAACGGTCCATCTCTTCCCCCACTGTAAATCCACCGGTTGGCAGACCACCAGCAAGAAATGTTGAGGTGTCGTCGCAAGGCCAAAGCAGTCAGGGAATCACAATGTTTTTGCAATGAAAGACTGCATCAGGCCATCACCACCACACCACAATCACCATCACCAACCCCCTCTCAGTCCGTCATGTCCACCGATAGCTCCATCATATGCAGCTCTCAAGTCCAGCTCACCCTACCAGACACTCTGAGTAGGACAAGAATTTACTCATCCTCTCATCCGCGTACACTGGGTTTGAATGCCTACATTGCCAAACTGATCTCATTAGAGATGATGCCCTTCCGTTTGGTTGAAAGCGCAGCGTTCAGAGACCTCATGGCCTACGCTGTCCCACGCTATGACCTACCCAGTCAGCACTTCTTTTCTAGAAAAGCCATCCCTGCCCTCCACCTGCATGTGAAAGACCACATTGTCCATGCACTGAAACAATCAGTGAGTGGAAAGGTGCACCTCACAACAGATGCATGGGCCAGTAGGCATGGCCAGGGCCGTTACGTGTCCTTCACTGCGCACTGGGTTAATGTGGTGGATGCAGGGTCCACAGGGGACAGTGGCGGTGGGACAGTGCTTCCTAGCTCACGGTATAGGCAACAGTTGGCTGTAGGCATTCGACCCTCCTCCTCCTTCTCCTCCAGAAGCGAAAGCTTGTCAACAGAGGGCAGTCGCCCGAGCATTCCATCCGCAACTTTTAGTGTTGCACACGAGGTGTCCCACTATCGAACAGCTATTGGTAAGCATCAGCAGGCTGTTTTAAAAATGATGTCTTTAGGCAACAACAGACACACTGCGGAGGTACTGGCCAACTACTTGCAGCGAGAAACTGAGTCATGGCTGGGCAGTATACATCTTGAGCCAGGCAATATAATCAGTGATAACGGCCATAATTTTGAGGCGGCCATAGCCCTGGCAAAACTCAGACACATACCTTGCCTGTCTCACACATTGAACTTGGTGGTGCAGTGCTTCTTAAATAATTATCCGGAGTTAACAGCCCTGCTCCATAAAGTGCGAAGACTGTGCTCTCACATCCGTCGCTCGCCCGTAGACTCCAGTCGCATGCAGAGGCTGCAGCGATCGCTCCACCTCCCCAAGCACTGCCTAATCATAGACGTTGCAACAAGGTGGAACTCCACCATGCACATGGTTGAGAGGCTGTGTGAACAGAGGCAGGCTGTAATGCATTTATGGAAGGAAACACGGGCAGGCAGTTTGAGGGCAGACATGGAGTTGTCGGGTGTGCAGTGGTCAAAGCTGAAAGACCTCTGTAAAGTCCTTCAGTGTTTTGAGGAATGCACACGGCTGGTAAGCGCAGACGACGTCATCATAAGCATGAGCATCCCACTTATGCGTTTGCTCATGCAAACTTCGATGCACATTAAGGATCAGGCGTCTGCAGTGGAGGAGGAGGAGGAGGAGGAGGAAGTGTAGGGAAGCCTTGATGACAGTCAGCCATTGTCTGCTCAAGGAACTGTCCTGGATGAGGTGGAGGAAGAAGAGGAAGAGGAGGAGGAGGAGGAGGAGGATGAGGGGATGATTTTTTGGGGAGGAGGATGCTTCTCAGGGGGCAAGAGAAAATGTTGGCTTGCCAAGGTCAGGTACAGGGTTTGTGCGTGACTGGAGGGATGTGGATTTGGCAGAAAGTGCTCCTCCACCCACCACTGGCTGTGCATCATTGACACATGGAACATTGGCCCACATGTGTGATTATGTCTTGCGGATCCTAAAAAGGGACCCCCGTATTGCCAAAATTATGAAGGATGACGACTACTGGTTGGCCAGCATCCTCGATCCACGCTATAAAGGCAAATTACAGAACATCATGCCACAGGAGAACCTAGAGCTAATATTGGTGAACAAACAAGCAACTCTGGTAAACCGTTTATTAGAGGCATTCCAAGCAAACAGCAGCGGTGCAGGTTCTACCACGAGCCATACTGGGCCAAATGGAAGAGGTGTTCGTGGTGCACACAGCCGAAGTGGCGTTGGAGAGAGGGGTTTCATGACCATGTTGTGGACTGATTTCTCCAGGACAGCTCACATGCCAGGTAATACTGAATCTATAGCAACAGACAGGAGAAAGCAGTTGTCAACTATGGTTAAAAATTACTTCTCCTCCCCTATCGATGTTCTCCCTCACCAGTCATTCCGCTTTGACTGCTGGGCCTGTAAACTGGACACTTGGCCTGAATTGGCACAATATGCCTTACAGGAGCTAGCTTGCATTGCTGGTAGTGTGCTATCAGAAAGAGTCTTCAGTGCTGCTAGATCAATCCTGACAGAAAGAAGGACCCTTCTGTCTACGCAAAATGTTGTTGATCTAACCTTCATTAAAATGAACCATGCGTGGGTTTCAAAGGATTTTGTCCCACCTTCCCCTGATGACACATAGGTTGCCAGCAAAATGGCTCGCTTTGTCCTCCTCTTCCTCGGATTTCTCCATTTGCAGCTGTTTTACGTCCATTATACACCTCAACATATGCCATTTTTACCACCTCCCTATCTGGGCTGTCCCCCCCTCCTCCAACCCCAACTTTTTATATTCTGTCTGATCCATACTGAGCCTGTGAGAGCCAGTGTCTGACTCTGGCAAAATATACGGAGATTTACCATTTCCCCAACCCTGTATACAGCTGTTCGCTTCTAACACATTAACCTTTTTCTACTTTTTATATTCTGGTGTGATCAATACTGTGCCTATGAAAGCCAGTGTCTGACCCTGGCAAAATATACAGAGATTTACAATTTTCCCAACCCTTTATGCAGCTGTCCGCTTCTAATACATTACCCTTTTTCTACTTTTTTTAGATTCCGGTGTGATCCATACAGAGCCTGTGAGCGTCTGTCTGTTATTCCGGAAAAAATACGGAGATTTACAATTACCCCTAGACTGTATACAGCTGTACGCTTGGGATACAGTACCTTTTTGGCAGAAAGTCATCCTCCCCTCAACTGCAAGTGCATCATTGACACCTGGAACATTGGCCCACATGTGTGATTATTTCTTGCGGATCTTTTTATATTCTTGTGTATTCCACGCTGAGCCTGTGAGCGTCATTGTCTGACTCCTGAAATATATACAGCGATTTCCAATATTTTCCCTAGACTATATATACCTGGTATCTGCTGATAAAGTACCCCTTTTTCTTCTTTTTATATTATTGTGTAATCCATACTGAGCCTGAGAGCATCTGTGTCTGCCTCTTGAAATATATTTGGAGATTTCCAATATTTTCACCATACTAAATATAACCTGGAATCTGGTGATACAGTACCCATTTTTCTTCTTATTCTATTCTTGTGTAATCCATACTGAGCTTGAGAGCATCAGTGTCTGCCTCCTGAAATATATAAGGAGATTTTGAATATTTTCACTATACTATATATACCTGGTGTCTAGTGATACAGTACCCTGTTTCAACTTTTTATATTCTGGTCTAATCCATACTGAGCCTGTGAGCGTCTTTCTGTTACTCCGGAAATATATACTGAGATTTCAAATTACTCCAACACTGTATACAGCTGTACGATACTTATACATTTCCCTTTTTCTACTTTTTATATTCTGGTGTAATCCATACTGAGCCTGTGAGAGTCTTTGTCTGACTCTGGCAATATATACGGATATTTAAAATTACCCCAACGCTGTATACAGCTTTACGCTTCTGGTACATTTCCCTCTTTCTACTTTTTATATTCTCGTGTAATCCATACTGAGCCTGAGAGTGTCAGTGTCTGCCTTCTGAAATATATACGGAGATTTCCAATATTTTCAACATACTATATATACCCGGTATCTGGTGATACAGTACCCCTTTTTCATCTTTTTATATTATTGTGTAACCCATACTGAGCCTGAGAGCATCAATGTCTGCCTCCTGAAATATATACGGAGATTTCCAATATTTTCACCATACTAGATATACCTGGTATCTGGTGATACAGTACGCCTTTTTTATCTTTTTATGTTATTGTGTAATCCATACTGAGCCTGAGAGTGTCAGTGTCTGCCTCCTGAAATATATACGGAGATTTCCATTATTTTCAACATACTATATATACCTGGTATCTGGTGATACAGTACCCTTTTTGCAAGAAATCCTCATCCACCCACCACTCTAAGTGCATCATTGACACCTCGAACATTGGCCAACATGTGTGATTATTTCTTGCAGATCTGATTTTTATATTCTTGTGTAATTCATACTGAGCCTGTGAGCGTCTTTGTCTGACTCCTGAAAGATATACGGAGATTTCCAATATTTTCACCTTACTAGATATACCTGGTATCTGGTGATACAGTAGCCCTTTTTCATCTTTTTATATTATTGTGTAATCCATACTGAGCCTGACAGCGTCAGTGTCTGCCTTCTGAAATATATATGGAGATTTAGAATATTTTCACTATACTAAATATACCTGGTATCTGCTGATACAGTACCCATTTTTCTTCTTCTTATATTCTTGTGTAATCCATACTGAGCCTGTGAGCATCATTGTCTGCCTCCTGAAATACAGTATATACGGAGATTTCCAATATTTTCACCATACTAGATATACCTGGTATCTGCTGATACAGTACCCCTTTTTCATCTTTTTATATTATTGTGTAATCCATACTGAGCCTGAGAGCGTCTGTGTCTGCCTCCTGAAATATATACGGAGATTTCCAATAATAATTTAACTATACTATATATACCTGGTATCTTGGTATCTGGTGATACAGTACCCTTTTTGCCAGAAAGTCCTCCTCCACCCACCACTCTAAGTGCAACATTGACACCTCGAACGTTGGCCCACATGTGTGATTATTTCTTGCGGAACTGCTTTTTATACTCTGGTGTGATCCATACTGAGCCTGTAAGAGTCTGTCTGTTACTCTGGAAATATATACGGAGATATAAAAATTACACCAACACTGTATACAGCTGCATGCTTCTGATACATTACCCTTTTTCTACTTTTTATATTCTGGTGTGATCCATACTGAGCCTGTGAGAGCCTGTGTCTGACTCTGGCAAAATATACGGAGATTTACAATTACCCCAACACTGTATACAGCTGTACTCTTCTAATACAATACCCTTTTTCTACTTTTTATATTCTGGTGTAATCCATACTGAGCCTGAGAGAGTCTGTGTGTGACTCCTGAAATATGTACAGAGATTTACAATTATCTCTACACTGTATACAGCTGTACGCTTATGATACAGTAACATATATCTGCTGGTATTTTGTGTACATTTTCACAAAAATGAGGAAATACAGTGGAAGAGGCCATGGACGTGGGCGTGCGGGGCCAGCTGGTACTGATGGTGGTGGTGGTGCATCTGCTGGAAGTGCCATAAGCACAATAGCACCTAAGGCAGGAGGTGTTGAGCCGGCATCTTTGTCTGGCTCAAGAAGGCCTGGAAGGCTCCCTTTACTGGGAGTAGGTAAACTGCTTTTAAAGCCAGAGCATCAGGAACAGGTTTGGGCTTACATTGCCGAAACAGCCTCGAGCTCTATCGCCTCCTCTTCTGAAGTTTCAAAAAATGCAAGCACTGAGTCATCATTGCAGGCTCCTGGTCAGGAACAACACCTTTCCTTGTGTGCTTCACCCCCACCAAAAGTGAAGGATGCGACAGCCCACACTTTAGATTACTTCATGGAGCTCTTTTTACAAACCAGGCCTGGGTTATCAAGTCAAATCCTGAATTCCTCAGTCCAACATGAATCAGAGATGGAGTGCACTGATGCACACCCACTGCTAGATGATTCTGCTGGTACATTCAATCAGAGCACTACATTTCCCTCGCAGTCTACTGAGCCAGAATGTGACCCTGATGAAACTCAGGTGCCCCTTCCCACATACTATTCCACCTTACACGGTGACACAGAGGAAGGTGCAGATGAAATTGAAGAGGAGGTGATGGATGACCCAGTTGTTGACCCGGATTGGCATCCATTGGGGGAAGAGGGTGCCGCTGGCAGTAGCTCAGAAGAGGAGAAGGATCCGCAGGAGGCATCAACATCGCAGCAGCGGTTATCTGGCAGGCCCGTAGCAGTCGAAAAAGGTCTTAAAGAAACAAAAAGAGTTGCAGGACAGCTTGGCCAGACGGTCGAATTAGCACAGCGTGCAAGCCCTGAAAATTTATACCATAGTAGGAAAAGTCCAGTGTGGCACTTTTTTGACAAAAATCCTATTGATGAGGCAAAGGTTATCTGTAAGAAGTGCGGAAGGACCTTTAGCCAAGGGAAAAATCTCAGAAATTTGAATACCAGTTGCAGGTGGGGGGGCCGACGGCACTGGCACAGGGCCCCTTATAGTACAAAAAAGTGTCTCTGATGGTGGGATTGCCCACTCGCCGTCAGACACACAGGAGTACTATGAGGGGCCCTGTGCCAGTAACGTCGACCACGAGTTGGCCACCGCTGCTTGCTTAGGGCCCCAGCACTAATCTCTCCATGCTCCACCGCTGTGACTTCTTCCGCGTTTCCTGACAGTGACATTCAGGTTAGAGAGCGCAATGAAGTCACGTCTGTACGCCCTCTGCCTAAACAGTCCAAGTGCAGAGAGCTGGAAGATGGTGACGCTGAGGAGTCCAGAGTAGAGCAGTGCACAGCGGGGAGAGGTATTTCATTTTTTTAATGTTTGGAGCAATATATGGGGAGCATTATACACTGGAGAATTATATATGGGGCCCAGCATACACTTGAGCATCATAGATAGGGCCCATCATACACTGGAGCATTCTAAATGGGGGACATCAGACACTGGAACAGCATTTACGGGGCCCATTATACACTGGAGCATTATACATGTGGCCCATCATATATGGAGCATTATTTTGGCTCATAAGACACTGGAGCATCATCCATGGGGCTCATCATACACTGGAGCATTGTAAATGGGGGACATCAGACACTGGAGAAGCATTTACGGGGCCCATTATACACTGGAGCATTATACATGGGGCCCATTATAAATGGAGCATTATTTTGGCCCATAAGACACTGGAGCATCATCCATGGGGCTCATCACATACTGGAGCATTCTAAAAGGGGGAAAACAGACACTGGAGCAGCATTTACGGGGACCATTATACAATGGAGCATGATAAATGGGGCCCATTATATATGGAGCATTCTTTTGGCCCATCAGACACTAGAGCAGCATTTACGGGGACCATTATACACTGGATCATTATAAATGGGGCCCATTATATATGGATCATTATTTTGGCCCATAAGACACTGGAGCATCATCCATGGGGCCCATCATATACTGGAGCATTCTAAATGGGGCATATCAGACACAGAAGCAGCATCCATGGGGCCCATCATATACAGGAGCATTCTAATTGGGGAAGATCAGACACTGGAGCAGCATCCATGGGGCCCATCACATACTGGAGCATTCTAAAAGGGGGAAAAAAGACACTGGAGCAGCATTTATGGGGACCATTATACAATGGAGCATTATAAATGGTGCCCATTATATATGGAGCATTATTTTGGCCCATAAGACACTGAAGCATAATCCATGGGGCCCATCATATTCTGGAGCATTCTTAATGGGGCAGATCAGACACTGGAGCAGCATCCATGTAGCCCATCATATACTGAAGCATTCTAAATGGGACAGATCAGACACTGGAGCATCATCAATGGGGCCCATCATATACTGGAGAATCATATGGGGTTCATTATTTATGGGGCATCATATAGGGTATGGAGCATCATATGGGGCACATATGGGGCCTATTCTGTAGGGAGCATTATATAGAGCTCATTCTGTATGGAGCAATATATGGGGCACATCATATACTGTATGGAGCTTTATATGCGACTCATTATACTGTATGGAGCAATATGTGGGGCTCATTCTACTCTATGGTGACCGTCCTATACTTTATGGCACATTATATGGGGACTATCATATACTGGAGCAGTATGTGGAGCTCATCATATACTGTATTGAACATTATATGGGACTAATTATGTATGGAGCAATATATGGGGCTCATTATTCTGTATGACGCACTATGTGGTGGCCATAATACTGTATGAAGGAATATACTGTCCATTTTTTGAGCTATTGTAGATTTTAACATAGATATCAGTCATGTCATGTAAGAAGGAAAGTGTTTTTCATTGTACTATACCTATATTTCTGTGCTGTATCGGAGCATCATGAATTGTGGTATGTGTTAAAGGGGCCCACTGACACTCTTTGGCCCGGGGCACACGAAAACCGGGAGCCAGCCCTACCCGCCCCCACAAGTTGAGCCAAATAACCCCCAGTTTTCAATGCGTAACTATTATTATAAAGTTAACTAAGTTTGCCAAGCTAAAGTAGTAAGAATTTATGTTTTTGGCATTGAAATGGGCACTGTAGGTGTGTTTACTGTTCTCCACTCCATGGCGACTTTGCTTCCCCATTAACTTGCATTGGGTTTCGTGTTTCAGTCAGACCCCCGACTTTTCCCCATAGTCGGACTATTTCGTTCGACCCGACTTTTGAAAAAGTCGGGTTTCATGAAACCCGACTCGACCCTAAAAAGGGAAAGTCGCTCATCTCTAGTTGCTAGTATTTTTAGATTCTAAATAGTGACTACTGGGTTGCCAGTCTGTTCGATGCATGAAACAAAAGTATATTTTGCCAGTTGCTTCCCCTCTGGAAAGGGATGCGCCCATGCTGCAAAATCAAAACATGCTTGAAGACAATCTTGACTGGTTTTCCCCAAGACAGCAGTGAGGCACACAGTGTGCATTGCTGTTATAGGCTTCCAAGCCCAGGAATGTCGTCAATGCAAAAACAATAGCAGCCTTGTAGCGCTGAAGTCCTGCGTTTCAACCCCACCAATGACATCATCTTGTAGGAGTTTGTATGTTCTACCTGTGTTTGTGAGGGTTTCCTCCCAGTACCCATTTTTCTTCCCACACTCCAAATACATACTGATAGGAAATTTAGATTGTGAGCTCTAATGTCTGTAAAGTGATGAGAAATTATTGGCGCTATGTAAGTGATATAAAAAAATAAAAAAATAGAAATTGATGCTCAGCCACACACAAGTGGCACAAATATTAGTTTTGTAGATTACTATTGTCATAAAAATTTAAGGGTAGTTGATTTAAAGGTAAGTGGAGGACTGCCAGTCTCAGAGGCCTACTGATACAGGCAACACACACAAAGGAGACCTAACCAAGAATCTACACATTTCCAAAAATTTGTGGCAGACACCACCAAAGTGGCATCAATTTCACCACAGTAGAAATAGTATAATAGGGACCGGCAGGTCTTCACTACACCTACGCCAGCAGATAGACAGTTGGACACCCAACCAGGAGTGTTCACATTTCCAAAAATTAGTGGCAGACATCATCAAAGTGTCATCAATTTCACCATAATAGAAATAATTTAATAGGGACCAACAGGTCTTCCACTACACCCAACCCAGCAGATGGGCAACCAACCAGGAGTGTTTACATTTCAAAAAATTAGTGGCAGACACCAACAAAGTGGCATCAATTTCACCACAGTAGAAATAAAATAATAAGGACCCACAGGTCTTCTACTACACCCAACCCAGCAGATGGACAGTTGGACACCCAACCAGGAGTTTTCAGATTTCCAAAAATTAGTGGCAGACATTAACAAAGTGGCATCAATTTCACCACAGTAGAAATAGTATACTATGGACTGACAGGTCTTCCACTATACCCAACCCAGCGGATGGACACCTGACCAGGACTGTTCACATGTCCACAAATTTCTTAATATCTGCAGCAGTATCAACAGCAGGCACAGAAGCCCTACTAAAGATATCACAGAACGCAATTACGCGTGAACGATGCAGCGCACTAAAAACTACAACATCCAGTAACAGAAGCTGTCAATTGTCTTTGGATAGGATGTGGCATTTTTGGTTCACTAGTGCTTTCACAAACATTACCACCTACCCCACATACACCTTAAACACCAAGTCTAATCCCCCTTTCACCACAACCTCGCTTTTTCCCAGTCATGTTGCACAGATAGTGTGCTAGGAGCACAGTATTAGCAACTAAAAATTAGATTTTTTACTTTGCACCACCTCGGCACACAGCTGAATTTCAGCGGCACTAAATGAGGTGAAATATAACATGCTGAATCGCGTTAGTCACAGAAGAAATAATTGTTTCAGTGTGGGTGAGGCCTGTATTACAAAGAAGATATGCTCCAAACAATTTCAAACTGAGATCTCCCCTACTGTATAGCGATAGTAAAAGAAGAAATTTTTTGATTGTTGGATGAGGTCTGTATAACATAGACTAGATCAGTGATGGCTAACCTTGGCACTCCAGCTGTTGTAAAACTACAACTCCCAGCATGCCCTTGCAACCTGCAGCAGTTGAGGCATGCTGGGAGTTGTAGTTCTCCAACAGCTGGAGTGCCAAGGTTCGCCATCACTGGACTAGATGCTACAAACAATTTCAAAGTGAGATCTCCCCTACTATAGAACGTTAGTAACAGAAGATTTTTTTTGTGTGTGGATGAGGCCTATATAAAATAGACTAGATGCGCCAATCAATTTCAAAGTGAGATCTCCCCTAATGTATGACGTTAGTAACTGAAGACTTTTTTTGGGCCTGTATAACATAGATTTGATGCTCCAAACAATTTCAAAATGACATCTCCCCTACTGTATGACGCTAGTAACCAAAGAAATTTTGGGGGGCCTGTAAATGAAGCCTGTATAACATAGACTAGATGCTACAAACAATTCGAAAGTGAGATCTCCCCTACTGTAGAACATTAATAACTAGTAACATAGTAACATAGTTATTAAGGTTGAAGGAAGACTTTAAGTCCATCTAGTTCAACCCATATCATATCCTAACCTGCCCTAACATGTTGATCCAGAGGAAGGAAAAAAAAACCTCAAGTGGCAAACAGTAAGCTTCACATTGGGGAAAAAAATTCCTTCCCGACTCCACATACGGCAATCAGACTAACTCCCTGGATCAACGCAGTATCCAGGAAACTAGTGAATATAGCCTGTAATGTTATACTTTTCAAGAAAGGCATCCAGTCCCTTCTTAAATTTTAGTAGGGAATCACTCATTACAAAATTAGACGGCAGAGAGTTCCATAGTCTCACTGCTCTTACAGTAAAGAATCTGCGTCTGTGATTATGGCTAAACCTTCTTTCCTCCAGACGTAGAGGATGCCCCCTTGTCCCCGTCACAGGTCTAAGAGTAAAAAGATCATTAAAAAGGTCTTTGTACTGTCCCCTCATATATTTATACATTGTAATAAAATCACCCCTAAGCCTTCGTTTTTCCAAACTAAATAACCCCAAGTGTAATAACCTGTCTTGGTATTGCAGACCCCCCAGTTCTCTAATAACCTTGGTCGCTCTTCTCTGCACCCGCTCAAGTTCCGCTATGTCTTTCTTATACACCGGAGACCAGAACTGCACACAGTATTCTAAGTGTGGTCGCACCAGTGACTTGTATAGAGGTAAAATATTATGTTCTCCTCATGAGCATCTATGCCTCTTTTAATGCATCCCATTATTTTATTTGCCTTGGCAGCAGCTGCCTGACATTGGCCACTAAATGTGAGTTTGTCGTCCACCCATACACCCAGGTCTTTTTCAGTGACAGTTTTGCCCAGTGAACAAATTTGTTTTTAGTGTGGATGAGGCCTGTATAACCTAGAAGATATTCTCCAAACAATTTCCAACTGGAATCTAGCCTGTTGTATCATACTAGTAAAAAAACAAAATCTTTTTTTTTTGATGTGTAACATCTTTGCACACACAACAATTTCACAGTCACAAAATCAGTGGACAACATACTTGTGTGAAATGTGCCATGCTGTCTTTATGGACCTCAGTAATGGCACAAAAAAAACTGCTGGAAGGTCGATTTCACAGACACACAGGACACTAGCTAGCTAAACTATCTGACAAATAAACAACCACCTAGCTAACTACCTAAAATCTAGCAACAAACAGTTCCAACATCAGGAGCAGTCTCTCTGCCTGTTACAGCATCAAAATGGCACTAAAACAAGATGTCGGCTCTTTATATGGAAAGGGACATTTGATTTCAGCAGCCAATGACACAAACTGTTGTGTCAGGACATTGTGGATGTTTCCTGCGCCCTGATTGGCTAGCCACAATGTGCACACATAAAGTTAGAAGAAAAAAAAAGTTTACAAGCACGCTGCTCCTCTGAGCTTTCCCCACCCCCTACTCTCATCAAACATGTGCCTCACATTCATCATACACCACCATTACAGTAGTCAAAGTGCTTAAAATACTTTACTGGCAACGCAAATATTTTCCCAAACTTTTTACCAAATGTTTCCACTTTTTCCATTTTTATAAAATTTTGCTTGTGTTTCCAATCACAAATCCGAATGTGCCATACATATGTTTGGCAATCGTTTTTCAAACAAATTCACTAGTCATCAACTTTCTTAGTCACTACTAAGAGGCTTAGTTATGAGTGAGATATTTTTAATGAACTCGGAGAGACTCTTTTGAATGTTGAATGTACTCTTTCAAGGCATGTCTTTCCAGAAGATAGAGATTAAACAGATGATAGTTAGGCAATTTGGCCTCTGGGATAAATTTAATAACACAATCATATGACCTATGCATGGGAAGAGCTTCCCATTCAGTCTCAGAAAAAACATCCTCAAAATCCTGAATAAAATCTGGAAGAAGAGATATCATGGATGCTAGAGATTTAGAGAAACAATTGGAAAACAAAAATTCCCCCAAGGCTTAACCTCGTGACTCTCCCAACTTGATGGCTGGATTGTGTTTTACCAACCTCGGCATACCCAACACGTTAGCTGGTAATGGAGGAAAGACAATGAACGACAGATTCTATGTATAACTCTCCCACCCTCATGCACACATTCTCAATTTTAGAAGTAACATGATTTCGTGTAAGGGGAGAATTATCAAATATTGATACTTGAATAGGATGACTGTGAGGTGACACAGTGTACACACACTCGATAACAAAATCACTGTCAATGAGATCTAAGGCGGAACCTGAATCAACATATGCAGAGGTAATAACAACTCTAGATTTGGTATCCAAACATACAGTTAGGTCCATAAATATTTGGACAGAGACAACATTTATCTAATTTTGGTTCTAGACATTACCACAATGAATTTGAAACAAAACAAATCAGATGCAGTTGAAGTTCAGACTTTCAGCTTTCATTTGAGGGTATCCACATTAAAATTGGATGAAGGGTTTAGGAGTTTCAGCTCCTTAACATGTGCCACCCTGTTTTAAAGGGACCAAAAGTAATTGGACAAATGACTCCAAGGCTATTTCATGGACAGGTGTGGGCAATCCCTTTGTTATGTCATTCTCAATTAAGCAGATGAAAGGGCCGGAGTTGATTTGAGGTGTGGTGTTTGCATTTGGAAGGTTTTGCTGTGAAGGAAACATGTGGTCACAGGAGCTCTCCATGCAGGTGAAACAAGCCATCCTTAAGCTGCAAGAACAGAAAAAACCCATCCAAGAAATTGCTACAACATTACAAGTGGCAAAATCTACAATTTGGTACATCCTGAGAAAGAAAGAAAGCACTGGTGAACTCATCAATCTAAAAAGACCTGGGAGCCCACGGAAGACAACAGTGGTGGATGATCGCCGCATACTTTCTTTGGTGAAGAAGAACCCGTTCACAACATCAACTGAAGTCCAGAACACTCTCAGTGAAGTAGGTGTATCTGTCTCTAAGTCAACAGTAAAGAGAAGACTCCATGAAAGTAAATACAAAGGGTTCACATCTAGATGCAAACCATTCATCAATTCCAAAAATAGACAGGCCAGAGTTAAATTTGCTGAAAAACACCTCCAGAAGCCAGCTCAGTTCTGGAAAAGTATTCTATGGACAGATGAGACAAAGATCAACCTGTACCAGAATGATGGGAAGCCAAAATTTTGGAGAAGAAAGGAACGGCACATGATCCAAGGCACACCACATCCTCTGTAAAACATGGTGGAGGCAACGTGATGGCATGGCCATGCATGGCTTTCAATGGCACTGGGTCACTTGTGTTTATTGATGACATAACAGCAGACAAGAGTAGCCGGATGAATTCTGAAGTCTACCGGGATATACTTTCAGCCCAGATTCAGCCAAATGCTGCAAACTTGATTGGACGGCGCTTCATAGTACAGATGGATAATGACCCCAAGCATACAGCCAAAGCTACACAGGAGTTCATGAGTGCAAAAAAGTGGAACATTCTTCAATGGCCAAGTCAATCACCAGATCTTAACCCAATTGAGCATGCATTTCACTTGCTCAAATCCAGACTTAAGAAGCAAAGACCCACAAAAAAGCAAGACCTGAAGGCTGCGGCTGTAATGGCCTGGCAAAGCATTAAGAAGGAGGAAACCCAACGTTTGGTGATGTCCATGGGTTCCAGACTTAAGGCAGTGATTGCCTCCAAAGGATTCGCCACAAAATTTTGAAAATAAAAATATTTTGTTTGGGTTATGTTTATTTGTCCAATTACTTTTGACCTCCTAAAATGTGGAGTGTTTGTAAAGAAATGTGTACAATTCCTACATTTTCTAACACATATTTTTGTTCAACCCTTCAAATTAAAAATTACAATCTGCACTTGAATTCTGTTGTAGAGGTTTCATTTCAAATCCAATGTGGTGGCATGCAGAGCCCAACTCGCAAAAATTGTGTCACTGTCCAAATATTTCTGGCCCTGACTGTACTTGTAAAAAACTACCAGTAGTATGCATACAGTATGCATTAGCTGCCTGCTAGCTGTAACCTGTTAACCCTTTCTGATGGATTACAGTGTGGGACCTGACTGTGCATCTGATAGGTAAGAATCATTTTGCTTTTTTATTTTATTTTTATTACAGGAAATGGTTTTAGCAGGAAAATAAAAGATGGTCAAAAACTGTTTGCTTATTTCATTAAAATTATTTTTTATTAAAGTGTGTGTGTGTTTGAGAGGGACTGATTCATTCAGGGGATTACAGCTGAGCAATAAAATATGGTCCAAAACTGTGTCTTTATTTAATTAAAAGGATTAATAATTAATGTGTGTGTGTGTGTGTGTTTTTCCTTTCATACAATAGGATTAATAATTGATAGTTGTCTAATTGACAGCTCTCAATTATTAACCTGGCTTAAAGTCACCTTTCAATTGCAAGGTGGCTTTAACCCTTATTAACCCATTCGCCACCGCTACAGGGCAATGGGAATAGAAGGGCAAAGTGCCAGAAAGGGCGAATCTAATAATAGATTTGCCTTTTCTGGGGTGTCTGGGGGAAGATGTTAGTAGCCAGGGGGGCACAAAATAAATGCACCCTCCCTGGGCTATTATTATTTGCCCCCACTCGCTTGCTTTGTCTGTCTGGTGGAGAAAATACAGCGGGAGCCCACGCATTTTTTTTCAATGAATTTACACCTTTAATTAACCCCTACATGTGTGAAATTTCACACACATACACTCATGTAATTTTTAGTGAAAACCATATATCAAAATACATGAAATGACATGGTTAACTGTATGTAAACCATGTGTCATTTCATGTCGGGTCTGTAGTTTCACAAAAGCCGGCAATTGATTTAGCGGCTATTACAGTATGTAGAAGTGTATGAACTATAAATATATGTATATATATATCACAATGACATGTATATATATATATATGTGTGTTCTATGTGTATATATCTATTCTTTCTTTTGTGATTTAAATACTATTCATTTGGATCCATTATATGTCTGTTTTGCAAGCCTGCGAGAAAAGTCGGATGTAAATCGGATGTTACAACTACGG
>JARQOD010000005.1:255848236-255966418 GCA_033576555.1 Oophaga sylvatica | reverse complement strand
ATCAACATATGCAGAGGTAATAACAACTCTAGATTTGGTATCCAAACATACAGTTAGGTCCATAAATATTTGGACAGAGACAACATTTATCTAATTTTGGTTCTAGACATTACCACAATGAATTTGAAACAAAACAAATCAGATGCAGTTGAAGTTCAGACTTTCAGCTTTCATTTGAGGGTATCCACATTAAAATTGGATGAAGGGTTTAGGAGTTTCAGCTCCTTAACATGTGCCACCCTGTTTTTAAAGGGACCAAAAGTAATTGGACAAATGACTCCAAGGCTATTTCATGGACAGGTGTGGGCAATCCCTTTGTTATGTCATTCTCAATTAAGCAGATGAAAGGGCCGGAGTTGATTTGAGGTGTGGTGTTTGCATTTGGAAGGTTTTGCTGTGAAGGAAACATGTGGTCACAGGAGCTCTCCATGCAGGTGAAACAAGCCATCCTTAAGCTGCAAGAACAGAAAAAACCCATCCAAGAAATTGCTACAACATTACAAGTGGCAAAATCTACAATTTGGTACATCCTGAGAAAGAAAGAAAGCACTGGTGAACTCATCAATCTAAAAAGACCTGGGAGCCCACGGAAGACAACAGTGGTGGATGATCGCCGCATACTTTCTTTGGTGAAGAAGAACCCGTTCACAACATCAACTGAAGTCCAGAACACTCTCAGTGAAGTAGGTGTATCTGTCTCTAAGTCAACAGTAAAGAGAAGACTCCATGAAAGTAAATACAAAGGGTTCACATCTAGATGCAAACCATTCATCAATTCCAAAAATAGACAGGCCAGAGTTAAATTTGCTGAAAAACACCTCCAGAAGCCAGCTCAGTTCTGGAAAAGTATTCTATGGACAGATGAGACAAAGATCAACCTGTACCAGAATGATGGGAAGCCAAAAGTTTGGAGAAGAAAGGGAACGGCACATGATCCAAGGCACACCACATCCTCTGTAAAACATGGTGGAGGCAACGTGATGGCATGGCCATGCATGGCTTTCAATGGCACTGGGTCACTTGTGTTTATTGATGACATAACAGCAGACAAGAGTAGCCGGATGAATTCTGAAGTCTACCGGGATATACTTTCAGCCCAGATTCAGCCAAATGCTGCAAACTTGATTGGACGGCGCTTCATAGTACAGATGGATAATGACCCCAAGCATACAGCCAAAGCTACACAGGAGTTCATGAGTGCAAAAAAGTGGAACATTCTTCAATGGCCAAGTCAATCACCAGATCTTAACCCAATTGAGCATGCATTTCACTTGCTCAAATCCAGACTTAAGAAGGAAAGACCCACAAAAAAGCAAGACCTGAAGGCTGCGGCTGTAATGGCCTGGCAAAGCATTAAGAAGGAGGAAACCCAACGTTTGGTGATGTCCATGGGTTCCAGACTTAAGGCAGTGATTGCCTCCAAAGGATTCGCCACAAAATTTTGAAAATAAAAATATTTTGTTTGGGTTATGTTTATTTGTCCAATTACTTTTGACCTCCTAAAATGTGGAGTGTTTGTAAAGAAATGTGTACAATTCCTACATTTTCTAACACATATTTTTGTTCAACCCTTCAAATTAAAAATTACAATCTGCACTTGAATTCTGTTGTAGAGGTTTCATTTCAAATCCAATGTGGTGGCATGCAGAGCCCAACTCGCAAAAATTGTGTCACTGTCCAAATATTTCTGGCCCTGACTGTACTTGTAAAAAACTACCAGTAGTATGCATACAGTATGCATTAGCTGCCTGCTAGCTGTAACCTGTTAACCCTTTCTGATGGATTACAGTGTGGGACCTGACTGTGCATCTGATAGGTAAGAATCATTTTGCTTTTTTATTTTATTTTTATTACAGGAAATGGTTTTAGCAGGAAAATAAAAGATGGTCAAAAACTGTTTGCTTATTTCATTAAAATTATTTTTTATTAAAGTGTGTGTGTGTTTGAGAGGGACTGATTCATTCAGGGGATTACAGCTGAGCAATAAAATATGGTCCAAAACTGTGTCTTTATTTAATTAAAAGGATTAATAATTAATGTGTGTGTGTGTGTTTTTCCTTTCATACAATAGGATTAATAATTGATAGTTGTCTAATTGACAGCTCTCAATTATTAACCTGGCTTAAAGTCACCTTTCAATTGCAAGGTGGCTTTAACCCCTTATTAACCCATTCGCCACCGCTACAGGGCAATGGGAATAGAAGGGCAAAGTGCCAGAAAGGGCGAATCTAATAATAGATTTGCCTTTTCTGGGGTGTCTGGGGGAAGATGTTAGTAGCCAGGGGGGGCACAAAATAAATGCACCCTCCCTGGGCTATTATTATTTGCCCCCACTCGCTTGCTTTGTCTGTCTGGTGGAGAAAATACAGCGGGAGCCCACGCATTTTTTTTCAATGAATTTACACCTTTAATTAACCCCTACATGTGTGAAATTTCACACACATACACTCATGTAATTTTTAGTGAAAACCATATATCAAAATACATGAAATGACATGGTTAACTGTATGTAAACCATGTGTCATTTCATGTCGGGTCTGTAGTTTCACAAAAGCCGGCAATTGATTTAGCGGCTATTACAGTATGTAGAAGTGTATGAACTATAAATATATGTATATATATATCACAATGACATGTATATATATATATATGTGTGTTCTATGTGTATATATCTATTCTTTCTTTTGTGATTTAAATACTATTCATTTGGATCCATTATATGTCTGTTTTGCAAGCCTGCGAGAAAAGTCGGATGTAAATCGGATGTTACAACTACGGTCAGATGCGATTAAATTGCATCTTTCAAGGAAAATCAGATGCCAGACGGATGACTGTTCATGACATTTTGGTGCGATAATCGACCGACTAAAACAGTCCGATTTTTTGTCGTTGTGTGTGACTCCGGCCTTAGAGTGTATGGCTGAGAGTGCCTCCAGTTTCGTTACATTATCTTCCACTAGGTCCACTGCAGAAAGTGCAGACTTGACACCTGAGGTCTATGGTCATCCAGCTTCCACCTCGCCCTCTTGCAAATCAACATAGCAGTCTGAGCCCCAAGTCATGCAACAGTCTCTTCTGCTTTTTGATGACTTCACTGGCTGGGGTTCTGTGATCCATCCACCTGGCCCTGCCCCAGAAGTGGAAGAGATTGAGTGCAACCGCTTGCTATGCTGGAGCATGAGTACGTGGGAGGGCTAGTGCACACGTTCTTAGGACCAATGCAGCACATTTTTATTATTGTTATTTACTATTATAGCGGCATTTATACTATGGCGCTTTACATGTGAAAAGGAGTATACATTATAAAAACAAGTACAATAATCTTAATCATTAGAAGTCATGACTGGTACAGGAGGAGAGAGGACCCTGCCTGTGAGGGGTCACAATCTACAAGCACTTGTCAGATGATGACAAAACTCAGTTGCTAACTACAGCGTCTTTCTGCAATGTGCAGACCGGTAAGAAGAGCAGGGTTGAGCAGTCAGTGGAAGATGATGCTGGGGAGGATGAGGTCCTAGACCCCTTATGGAGCAGAGGCCACCCAGTGATATGCGCAGTTTAGAGGAAGAGGACGAGGCCATGCTTCCCCAGCAGCACTGCAAATGACGGAGCAGAGTGCAAAGGCACAGCATGCAGCCCCTATCCAGTACTACTGCCTACCCATCCGCTGAAATCAGCACACAAAAGACAGCTCTAAAGATCGCCTTGGGGTGACATTTCTTCAAGGAATGTGCTAACGACAAGCTATGGGTGCTTTGCATCTGTGCCATCAGACTTTCAAGAGAGGCATACATTTTTGAACCTGAGTACCATGTTCATGACAAGGTGCACACCTTAAAAAGCATGACAGATCTGAGTCTCCTCCTGCTCCCACCTCTGCTGTGGTTTCGGCCTCTTCTTCCTGCTCACAATCAACAGAGCCACCTGACTCCCCACAAATAGAGGATGTGACAGCACCACTACCACCACCACCAGTGTCACCGAGCAGCTACCAAACCCTTGAGAGAGAAAGCAGTTGCCCCATTAGCAACACAAGAGCCATAGTCATGAATGACAGCGTTTCAAAATTACTGGCTTTTAAAATGGTATCATTTTGGCTGGTTGAGAAGGACAGTTTTAAAAAAATGATGGCAGTGGCTGTACTGCAGTACATTTGTCTAGCCTCTGTAGTCGGGTGTCCCAGAACCAAGGGGTCCTTCCGTGTCCCTAATTCTATGGGCGCCCTAGCTTGTCCTGTTACCCAGATTACTTCTGATGGTGAAGACGCCAGGGACATGTTCCTTGCCTTAGCTCCTGAAGCTGTGCTCTTTCTGTACCCTTCTCCCACCCAAGGAAGAGGGAAATAGTGGCGTACTGTGATACATAAACCAGACTAACAAGGTAATACGAACAGAGATAAAGGAAAATACCAATCTTACAACTATACACACATAAACAACATAGGTAAACACCAGTGAGTGGAGGATGTGGTTAAACCAAAGTAGGAGAAGAAAGGAAATGATCACAAACTCAAAACCTAGCAACAGTCACAGATAAATCCACCAAACACCTTCTTCTTTAACAACAACCTCCAGCCATGCAGCATAAGCTAACTATGACAATGAGTGTTAACCAGGACCCAGTATATATAGGAGATGGGAGTGGCTAAAAGAAGTGTTGCAATTAAATAATTGGCATCAGCCATCTCGTTGACATGTGTAGGTAAAATAAATAATTTTATTGACCACTGTATCTTTTCTAGTAGTCTGTGAAATAAATAATTGGCATCATGTGTCTCATTGCCATTTGTAGGCCAACAACAACAACAACAACTGGA
Organism: Oophaga sylvatica; assembly: GCA_033576555.1. Lineage (NCBI taxonomy): Eukaryota > Metazoa > Chordata > Amphibia > Anura > Dendrobatidae > Oophaga > Oophaga sylvatica. Next base: position 255,961,602 of record JARQOD010000005.1, on the reverse strand, counting down.
CTGCTGTGTCTTTTCTAGTAGTCTGGGAAAGCCTTAAGCTGAGAGCCTTAAGTCAGGAAAGCTTTCAGGAGATCTCAAGTGAGCAGATTAACCCCTGCACTGCTAAAATAAATTTACACAATTTAATATGAAGGTAAACTGCTTCTAAACAGTAAAGGAGAAATCAAACGCTGCGGTCTTTTGGCTCCTCTCTGTCATGGTAAACAACATTTCTCCCAGTCACCATTACTCTTCCAGGTGCATAATCCATGCCCTGCACACATATGTTGTGGATCTAGTCAGATGTGCATTGCACAACACCATCAGTGGCAAGGTCCATATAGCCACCGATTTGTGAACCAGTAAGCATGGCCAGGACGTTAAGTCTCCCTAACTGCCCACTGGGTAAATGTAGCTGGAACAGAGGCGTAAAATGTTCTAGCTCATGTCCTACCACCATCTAAGATTGCTAGATGTTTATATGTTCGGGTTGCCACTTTCTCTTACTCTGCCTGATCATCCGGTCACAGTAAGACCTGCACCACCAGCCAGGTGGAAACAACAGGCTGTTCTGAAACTCTTATGCTTGGGGGACAAATCCCACAATGCACAGGAGCTATGGAATGGGATCCAACAGAAGACAAATGAGTTGTTGGTGTCGGTGAACCTCAAGCCCGGCCTGGTGGTGTACGATAATGGGAGAAGTCTCGTAGCTGCTCGGAACCTAGCCGGTTTTACGCACATCCCTTGCCTGGGCATGTGCTGAATTTGGTGGTGCAGAGCTTCATGAAACTCTACCCATACAAAAAATGCGGGCTGTGTATGCTCGCTTTCGACGTTTTCACCGTACTACTGTTTGCCTATTTGCTCTGTAGCATAACTTCTGCCTCCAAATTCCTGGATGATATGCGAAGTACCTACAAGGTGGAACTCCACCTTGCATATGTTGGAGAGACTGTGTGAGCAGCAGCATGCAATAGTGGACTTTTAGCTGCAGCATGCTGAGTCGCTGTGCGGAACACCACCACTTGAGTGGACCTCTGTGCGTGATGTGAGTGCCGTGCTATGCTGTTTTGAATAATCCACCAATATAGCTAGCACTGATGATGCCATAAACAGTGTTACTACAGCAGTTAAATGCCTGCTGGAAAAAAACTATTTAGGCCATGGTGGATGAAATAGTGGCACAGGAGGATAAGGAGCAGGAGGAGCAGGCAGCATTCATGTCATTATCATGCCTATCAACCACACATGGCTTGGTGGGTAGGTGTCTCAACAGTGGCCGGGTATCCAACCGTACAGCCAGGGGACAGTTTGGGAGGATGATGATGAGGAGAAGAAGGAACAACTGTGTTCGCAGCAGGCTGGCACTCAGATCAGCTCACAGGCAATCACTTGAACATGGCTGGGAGGATACATATAACCTCCCACTGAGGACAACTTGTCATTGCCTATGAGCAGAGTGGCACAAATGACCAATACATGCTGCTATGCCAGCGCAATGACCAACAAGTTGCACGTATTGTCACCTGTGCAGATTACTGGGTGGCCACCTTGCTGGATACCTGCTACAAGGACAACGTGCCATCGTTACTTCCATCACTGGAGAGGGATCGCAAAATGCTTGAATATAAGTTGAAGACAAATGACTGACAAGTTCAATTGTTATAATTGGTAACTGTGTCTGAGGGTAAATGGTACCTTATATAGCTTGAGTTCCAGGACGCTCCCGCACCTTCATCATGTGCGTCACATTGATGAAGTCATTTGTCTACAGCGACAGTATGAATAAGACCCTGACAGAGTCGAAATGTTAATTTTTTTGTCGCTACTTTTTATCGCTAAATTTCCCGCACTGTCTTCCATATCAGTGCTTTTGTCTTACTCACTATATGTGAAATAAACCTACTGCAAATGTTCATCAAGAGTGTGCGGTAACTCATTACTACTTGTTTACAGGGATTTCTATCCCACCTCACTGGCACCTCACAATTCCCACACAGAGTGCACGCCATTGTTTCTTCTTCTTCAGTAGAAGAAAAAGATAGAGATGGAGGAGAAATTTGTTAATGCAGCTGAGGCACCACTAGAACCTCAGAAAGCACAATTAATATGGCTGAAATGTGGCAAAACTTTATGAACACGGCACTACATACAGCACCACCAGGATAAGATCCGTATTAGCAGTAGACAGCATTACAATAAGATGATGGAAGAGTACCTGTCCACTACGTTTCCACGTACTAACTGATGGTCTGCCCCATTTAACTTCTGGGTCTCCAAACTGGAGGCTTGGCCTGAGCTTGCCCATTATGCCTTGTAAGTGCTGGCATATCCTGCAGCAAGTGTACTGTCGGAACGTGTGTTTAGTATGGAAGAGGGTGTGATCAAATTTTATGAGCAGAGGCAGTAGAATTCAATCAAGAGATAGTATGTTTGGAGCAGATTGATCAATATAAAAAAGTATACTTGAAAAGGTTTTTGGTGAACCAGGGTAGTGATACATTTGTCATTTTACCTGCACTGTTTTTGCTGAGTTATTTGATTTTGGTTTTGTTTGTACTTGCACTTTACAGCACTTTTGGCCCTTTTGCTATTTTTAATAATTTATTAAAGGTTAAGAGGGTGTGATCACAGTCATGTGCATCTGCCTTTCCACATCCAATGGGGGGAAGCTAACATTCCTTAAAATGAACAGGACTTGGTTCCCACAGGATTTGTCCATATCTTTGGATGACTAGATAACTATACCAGCCGCACACAGCCAGTATTCAACTCTATGTGCTATTTGTTCCCTTTGGGTACCTCCTCCCCAAATAAAAAAAAAAAACTGGCTACCTTCTCCTCTGCCTCTTTCACCCACACTGCCACCTCCTCCTCCTCCTCCAGATGAACTCCTGCCCCCTGGTTGTAGCTTGTTAGTTGATTTTTGGTTCATTCTATGTTCTTTGAATGCAGTTCCTTAAAAAAAATGGAAACAGTGTTGGATTATTCCTCCCTTGCCTCTTCCACCTATACCGTCACATCCACCTCTTCCTCCACTTGGACCTATGCCTCCAGTTTCTAGATTAATAGTTTTTGTTTTGTTAATTCTAGGTTGTTTTAAGTCAGCTCAATTAAAAAAAAACTGTGTTGGAATACTCCTCCCTTGCCTCTTCCAATCCACCTCTTACTCCACTTTGATGTACTACTCCTTGTTCTGGTTTGCTAGTTTTGTTAATTCTAGGTTGTTTTAAGTCAGTTCCATAAATTAAAAAGAAAAAAAAAAAAAGAAAAAAAAACACTATTGAATTTCTCCTCCCTTGCCTCTTCCACCCATACCGCCAGGTCCACCGGTTCTTCCACTTGAACATACAACTCCTTGTTCTGGTTTGCTAGTTTTCTTCCTCCTGGTTCAAGATTATTATTTTTTATTTCTGCTCTGCTTAGGGACAGGGTGCAGCTGCAGTCATGGACAGTATTAGGTTTTGCATGTGCACAGTTTTCCAAAAACACTCTATATGTGTTCTCTGCAGCACCTGTGTCTGTGATAGTACTGTGAGTACCCAAAAGTTGTTTTAATCTACAAACTGTGTTGTTGGGACTCATGTGCATCTAAACAAACCTATGTCTGTGATAATACTATACATACAAACATATTTTTCGAATCTTATGAACCCATGTCTGTGATATTACTTTTCCAAAATCTGCTTTGTGTACTCTGCACCCATACCTGTGGGGGTACTATTCCAAAAAACTTCTGCATACTCTACAACCCTGCCTGTGGGAGTACTGTGCCTTTAAGTCGCTGTGTGTACTCTGCAACCCTGCCTGTGGGAGTACTGTGCCAAAAGCCACTGTCTGTGTACTGCAACCCAGCCTGTGGGGTTACTGTACCACATTGTCTGCGGGTGACATTTTAATCAGCTTCTATTGGGATACTGTTCCTCATGGTCTGTAGATGAAATTTTTAATCAGTTTCTGTGGGGTTACTTTTCCCCATGATAATGTTGTGGGAAAAATAATTTGTGCACTGTGCAATTTTTATATTCTGCATAATTTCATAGGCCCAAATACCGCTGTACTAATGGTGAAGGATAGAAAAAGTAGAGGCAATTTGAGACTGTATGGCTGAGAGTGCCCGCAGTTCCTTTGCTTTGAGTTATACCGGGTCCCCTCTTAAACAATGTCTCAGTTTCAAAAAACTAGAAAGTAGAAATGGAGTACAATTCCATTATCTCTAGCTGAATCATTTAAGTCTGGTTGCCTGCTTTGAACACCATTTTTTTCAATGGAAACACTTTTGGCCCCTGGGACCCTAAGGCAATAGCATTGGTGAGGAGGTGTCCCAAGGGAAAGAAGCTCTCACTGCTGGTAGCAAGCCTCCCAGTGGACCGCCAGCTGTATCCCGAATCAAACTATGAGCTTTTTATCTGTGGTTGCTCTACTGTACGCTACTGAAGGTAAAAGTTTGGCTCTGTGGGGGAAATGTGAAAACAGAATAGGGAAGCATCGCGCAGGGAGGGGGCTCCCTGCCTGCTTCCCTGAGACCCTCAGAACAGCGTGATGTGATCGTGCTGTTCCGAGGGCCTGCTCCCTGCAGGACCCGGAAGGATACCGCGGCCATCTTGAATCCAGCTGAGCAGGCGCTGAGAAAGCCTCCTGCACTGCCTGTCAGATCGCCGATCTGACACAGTGCTGTGTACAGTGTCAGATCGGCGATCTGACACTATCCAGTGATGTCCCACCCTGGGACGAAGTAAAAAAGTAAAAAAAAATAAAAATAACACGTGTAAAAAAAAAATCCTAAATAAAGAAAAAAAAAAATTTCCCCAATAAATTTATTTCTTTATGTAAATAAAAAAAAAAAAAAATAAAAGTACACATATTTAGTATCGACGCGTCTGTAACTACCTGCCCTATAAAACTGTCCCACTAGTGTTAACCCCTTTGGTGAACCCCTTAAAAAAAAACAAGGCAAAAAAACAATGATTTATCATCATACCGCAGAATAAAAAGTGGAATGACACGTGATCAAAAAGACGGATATAAATAAACATGGTATCTCTGAAAACGTCATCTTGTCCCGCAAAAAAACGATTACAATACAAAGGCTGTCTATGGGGGTACATCATAATACAGAGGCTGCCTATGGGGAGTGCATTATACTATATTGAGGACTATCTGGTGTTTATTATGGCTATATGGGATCTATCTAGAGGGCCATCATACAGTGTGGGGATTATAGTGGCGGGGCCATCATACAGTGTTGGAGCCATTAAATAGTTTGGGTATATTAAGGGGTCAGTATATATCCAGTGAGGGAGCATCACACTGTGTATAGGGGAGCTGTACAGGGGGGAGACTTGGGACATTATTAAGTGTAAAGTGGGCACTTATTGTTATAGGGGAACTCTGGTTACTGTGACTGTCAAAGGGCACACAGGGCATTATTATATTCTAGGGGACAAAATGTGGGCACTGTTTTCTAGGGCACTTGCACCTGGCATTATTATATTATAGAGGGGTGCTTTAGAATTTAGAGCTCACACAGAACCACACAATAGGTGCAGTAATAGGGACACATACGGCAGCAGCTGCTCAGTATTGGGGTATCAGGTGCAGTAATAGGGACACATATGACAGCAGCGGCTCAGTATTGGGGTATCAGCAGGATGAGGAGTTTGTGCAGGTTGAGAATAGTCCAATTGGTGACCGTGACGGTGCTGAAAATATGAGAAGTGAAACGTGTCTTTGTTGTATTCTCTGCAGTCGAGTCCTGGCTGGAGGAGTCGTCATGTCGGTCTGGGGCCAGATGGAAAAGACATGAAAAGTGAACAATTCCATCAGAAAGAACGTCAGTGGTAAGTCATTATATGTACCTGTGCTGTAATCTATTACATGTTCTGTAGGACTGGTATTATTTACCACTGACCATATGGCGGTGATATCAATATTGGTCTTTTTATATAAAGATTATTTTTGGCAACAGTGCGGTCATTTGCTGAGGTTCTCTGGTTAGGGGCCCACTCAGAAGTTTCGCCCCCCCTAAACCGAAACCCTAGCTACGCCTCTGCTCCAGAGTTACAGCCTCATAAAGAGTTAGTGGTCTGAATTGTAAAAATTGGCCCGGTCATTAACGTGCAAACCACCCTTGGGGGTTAAGGGGTTAAACTTATACCAGAAATCAGATCCACTCAAATGCATTCACTTATCTATTATATTTATAACAAGCTTCAGTACAGCCCCAAGTCATTATGTCTTTTATATTCATACATCTGACTGACCCCAAACTTTGTGTCCTATTTACATTATGTAATTCATGTCTTGTGCTGATATCTTTGCTCTTTATAATTAAATACATATTGTCTATGGCATAACTTGAAGCTCGTGGTCCCCAAAGCAAATTCTCCAACTGGTCCTGGGACTATAATCATATTGGTCTACTCATATGTATCAAACGGACCTTTTAGTGAAACCTTTTGGCCCCCCCTCGAATTCATGTTCTGTGTGTCACTCAATATAGTTACCCTCCTATCTGTACTAAAGATCAGCAAAGTAGACTGATTTAACCTCTTCAATTTATTTGACATCCTTGTACTTCAAAAGTAGTGGCCCTGCCTTAGATTTGGGGTCACATGCTGAGCCCACATGTTTCAATGCACTTGATTGCTGATTTAACCAGCCATAAAGTGCCTCTAACATCCAAGGGTGAAGCTGAGCTCCTACCGCTGCTTTTAATATGTGCCACAGGGAGCCTCTCACATCAGAGAACCAGTTACATGATCGCGGGGCACCGATGAGCTGTCATGGCAGCTGTAGGTTTGCTGATGACCCCCGTGCCTGTCATTACGAGCCTCCTGTGAACACCGACCTGTGGCCGGCGTTCTTACGAGATTGTGATTTCTGCTATAGATACCGAAGCCCTGCTATGCATAGCACAAACGGCCAGATAATTGCAGCTTCAAGTCTCCTGAGGGGACTGCTAAATATAATATAAAATAAAAAAATTAAAAATTAAGAAACACAAATGTTCAAATCCCTCCCCTTTTGCTAGAATAAAAGTAAAACAATTAAAAATATTACTGCATCAGAAAAGTCTGATCAATCAAAATATAAAATAAATTATTCCTATCTGTAACGAGAGAAAAAAATGCTAGAATTACTGTATATTGGTGGTCAGAACATTGCAATAAAATCCAAAAGGAGGTGATCAAACATCGTATTTACCTTAAAATGGTATCATTAAAAATGTCATCTCAGGGTGCAAAAAGAAAGCCATTACACAGCCCCTGATCTTGAAAAATGAAAATGTTGCAGGTCTCAGAAAATGGCAACAAAAGTAAAAAAAAATTTTTCAAAGTCCCGTATTTTTTTTCATCACCTAAATAAAAAAAAAAACTATACATGATTGGTATCTGCGTACTCATACTGACCTGAATCATACTGCCAGGTGAATTTTACCATATAGTGAAAATGGTATATAAAATACCCAAAAAACAAGTATGGAATTGCACTTTTTTGGAATGTTTTACTCCTTTTGCAGTACACTATATGGTAAAATGAATGGTGTAAATCAATAGTACAACTCATCCAGCTTAAAATAGGCCCTCAGACAGCTATGTAATCAGAAAAATAAAAAAGTTATGGTACTTGGAAGAAAGGGAGAAAAAAATAAAACATTTTTTTCTTGCCCTCTATAGTAACTGTAAACCACTCAGTCCTTTTATATATATCACGATTCCCTGACAATATTTATTCCACATCATGCGTTTTTTTATAACACCTTAGGCAGGATGTTAGTATCAGTATTTAGCAAATTATTTTGAGTTTGATTCCTTTTCTCTTATGATACTTATATCACTCTAATCATTGTTATATTCTTAGAGATAGGATTACTCTTGATCTGATTGGATGCGATTATTGTGACATAGTCTTATTTTGAGTCACTCAACGTTGTTTAAATAATTACCCCTCCCTTTGATTTATCACTTCATTCCATTCATTCATTCATTCATGCATTCATTCAGCAGTGATTCACTTAATGCTTAGGATATAGTGGTGCTCCTCAAACTAGGCACTCAGTGATTTTTAGATTGGTTTTCTAATAAAGATTTATTGATTTTAATTATGATGTTTCTCTTCTTTACTCTGGGTGACCATATATAACCATAGTATGGGTTTGATGTATTGTATAAAGTGCCACTAATTCACATTATTTGGTAATGTATTATCTAAAGATCCATATAATATAAATTAATTTATAAATGTTGTATTTGAAAAATTTTCTTCTAGAAAACTATTTATATTATCATGGCCAATATCATATTTGAATCATCTTGTTTGATGTATTATATATGCATGTTATAATTTATTCTTTCTTTTGTCCAAAATCGTTCAGATATTAGTAATTGGAAGTACTTGCACACTTCTAGAATATGATTAAACTCTCCCCTTTGTGACAGTCTTAAACTAAATCAATTGCATAATTGTCATGTGAAGGTCAAGTTCAATCATGTGCATTACATTTTTAAATATTGCACAGTAAAAGTTCAGGTGTTGTGGAGAAGTATTTGCCAAATAGTTTCAAATTGCAATGATAGCAGATACCATTGGCAATAACGTGGCCAATAACATGAAATTAAATAGAAATAAATTAGTGTATAACAAAACAAAAGCAAAAGACCTAAATGTTCTAGTTCTAAACTCTGCGTCAGGCTTCATATTACAAAAAAAATCAATAGCTGGAGAGCTAGGGTAGGATCGAAGGCAGTTGACTAAGTAGTTAAATTGCATGGGAACTTTGTCTAAAGGTATGTGCACATAACATCTTTTAGATGCCCAGTTGCCAACAATATTTGTCTAGCCATTTCAATAGTTCTGACTTATGTCAATGTATAATATAAAACTTTACATTTTGTAAGACTTCAAGAGCCCTGCAAAATTGTGCTGAATCCAGACCACCCAGTCTTTCTGGTTGATCAACTGCTATCAGTTTAAAACTTTTACAAGACATGACTAATTAGAGATAGAGTTGAAGTGCATTTTCATAAATATCTGAGTATTAATACAATTGAGCATTTTGAACATTAACAGCCAGCAAGGTATAAGTGTAAGGGGCCCTTATAAATTTACAACCTGAGGACCAAAAAACCCCACTGAAAACAATATCTTTATTACTTATATCAAATGTATAAAAAGAAAAAGAAACAGGCAAAAAAATACACACAAATGTATACAATAATTAAAAACCGAAAAGGCAAAAATAAAGTATGGTCAAAGAGTGAGAGAGATGAGACAATAGAGACTATGGGCTAACTAGCCCTAATTCCTATCCCTTCCTGACCGTGGAGGTTGGCACCCTAAGAGTTCGATATGATGCCCCCGCTCAATGATGATTCGCCCTCATTTTTGACCATTAGTGCCATTTGGCCATTTAAAAATACTCCATATCACTGCTGGGAAATGGGTAGGTTATACACTGTATTAACACACAGGTGTGTTGTGAGCGCTCTGGATTCTGAGTTGGGGCTCCCTCTGGTGGCTACTGACAGCAATGATGCTGCCTTGACTGACAGAGGCCCTTCAGCTGAGGATTCAGCTGCTGACAATTGGCAATCTAGGAGTGATGACTGGGGAGATTTAAGGGAGTAACCTTCCCATGATCCTCGCCGGTGATTAGTTGTCTCTTCCTGGTCCAGTTTGGAAGTCAGCTTGCTTTCTGCTGTCTCCTGCGATTTTCAGATAAGTTATTTTCTGCTTGTTTCTGTGGTTTTGTTTTCTTTTGTTTTTCTGCCCTCCTGAGTGAGGTCAGCCAGGTCCCCCTGCTGGGGCCTGCACTGGTCCCTGTTTATTCGTTCTGTCCCTGTTATTTCAGTGGCTGCTGGGTAGCTACCTGTTCACACCAGAGTTCTGATCTAGCGGGGAAGAGATCATATGGTCTCAGTATTTTTGGAATCAGAAGTGTTGCTGGATTGCAGACAGTATTATTTCCTCTCCTGTCCTACCTAGATAGTTTTGGGCCCCAGCATTTGCTTACTCTGTTTTCTTCCTGCGTTTGTATTTCATCTTGTCTCACCACCAATATATGTGTGGGGGCTACCTATTCCTTTGGGGCGCTACTCCGGAGCAGTTAGCTTTCCCTTTTCTGTCTTTAGGCTTAGCTAACTCTACGGCTGTGTCGAGGTGTCTAGGTCATTGTACGTACGTCCCACGGCTGCTTCTAGTTGTGCGGTTAGTTTAGGGGTCTGCAGTCCATTAGTTACCAACCTCTCTGGGTGACTGGCTGCTTTGGCTATTTTTGTTACTGTCCTACTCGGCTACCAAATCATAACACAGGTGACCAGAACCCTTAACAAGTCTATAAATATCTACAAACTTCGCAATGCATTCAAAGTAAAAAAATACATCCTAGTGTCAATGTATTGAGGTACTAGTACAGGCAGCTACATATTTTGCTAAAGCAGGCCAGGGAATGGTGCGGCCTGTGGGCCACTATTTAAGCTCTTCGGCTGTCTTGGTCCACAGGCCAGACTGGAATGGCCAGAGGGTTGGATGTGGCCCGTGGGCCACTGTTTTACCCAGGTCTGTACTAATGCATAACTGATGTATGCAGAAAACTGCCAATGGTACAAAGACCAGAAAGTAACATACATCATCCATATGTGATATAGACTATAGTGTGGTATAAAAAAACATGGCCTAAATAATATCTAGCTCAATAATTACAGCATGGTCCTGATTAGTTTTTCATTCTCTTGTCAGTCCAGGGGTTCATCAGGGGCATGTCCCGTAGTCGAAGTATAAACAAGAGCAGTGTTACAATTGATGCACCAGCTTCCCAGGCCACAGGTGAAGTTAATGCACCGCAATGCCTTTTGTAAGTTGCTGTCATACTTCTGGATTCAAGCCCTTTTTTCTGTGTTCTGTGGTCAGCTTCTCTTCCCGCTGAGCCACAGTACATACACCTTTTCTACTAACCTACCTATGCCCGACATTGCCATTTTCGTGAGTGGTTCTACCATTACTCCCCAGTAACATGCTCGCTGTCTTGGGGTCATACTTGATGCAGAGCTTTCATTCACCCCCCACATCTGATCACTGGCTCGCTCTTGTTATCTGGACCTCAAAAACATTTCTAGAATTCGACCTTTTCTTACTTTTGACACTGCAAAAACTCTTACTGTTTCTCTTATTCATTCTCGTCTCAACTATTGTAATTCTCTACTAATCAGTCTCTCTCTTACCAAACTCTTCCCTCACCAACTATTACACCGATTCCACTACCTTGTGCCAGTCATTACACTGGTTACCCATCCACTCCAGAATTCAGTATAAACTTATTACCCTCACCCACAAAGCACTCCTTGGCTCAGCACCACCCAACATCTCCTCCCTCCTCCCAGTCTACCACCCTACCCGTGCCCTCCGTTCTGCTAATGACCTAGATTAACATCCTCAATAATTAGAACCTTCCACTCCCGTCTCCAAGACTTTTCACGTGCTGCGCCAATTTTTTTTTGGAATGCACTACCCAGGCTAATTCGATTAATCTCCAATACCTACAGTTTTAAGCTTGCTCCAGAAACCCATTACTTCAGACTCACCTACCACCTCAACACAATAATCTAACTATCCCTGTGTTGAACATTCAACATTTTTACCATAACCAGGTTCCTCGTATCATATTCTCATATGCTTTATGCATTTAATAGCCCTCTGTGTCTGTACTGTTACATATTCAGGCTGATAAACAGTTCATGCAGCACTACATGAACACCCGATTTCTTACACTATGGCTGGTCAGAGCAATAAGGCTAAGTGCACACGTTCAGGATTATTTGCGTTTTTTTTGCGGGAAAAAACGCGTCAAAAACGCGTCAAAAACGCATGAATTGAGCATCCTATCATTTAGAATAAATTCCGCAATTTTTTTGCACATGGTGCGTTTTTTTCCACAAAAAAACGCATTGCAGAAAAAGAAGCAACATGTTCATTAATTTTGCGGAATTCTAGCATTTTTCCCGCTATATTATTGACCTAGAAAGTTCAGGAAAAAATCGCGGTAAAATCCGCACAAAAAACGCACCAAAAACGTGCAAAATTCATGCAAAAAAACGCGCGTTTTTGCCGCGAAAAAAGTCCGATTTTGCTCAGGAATATTCTGCAAACATTCCTGAACATGTTCACTTAGCCTAAAAGCAGTTGTTTCCATCCACCTTTCGTGTCTCCCCTATTTCCTCATAGATTGTAAGCTTGCGAGTAGGATCCTCACTCCTCTTAGTATCTGTTTATCTATGTGTTTATTGTAATGCTGTAATGAATATTGTCTGTATAAGTCCCCTCTAAAATGTAAAGTACTGCGGAATATGTTAGCGCTATAGAAATAAAATTATTATTATTATTTTCGTTGAGTGTTTTAGTTCTGTTAACTTTGTTTCTGTAAGTTTTGAATAACAGATGTTTTACATTTACTCTGTTTGCCTGTTCTATCACCTTTCCGGTGCAGCATTAAATACCTTCCCTTACAGGTGTTTCCTGCTGGTGATAGACTTTGGTAGATTCATTAACTTTGATGTAGTTTGTGTTGGTTTCTTATGTTTTGTGTGTGATTCCTTTATTCTTTAGGGAGCTGCTTCTTTAGTAATCCTAGGAGCTGCTAAGGACATTCAAGGTAAACTGCCGTCACGTTACCATTGCATTACCTTAGGGTGCCAACCTCTGTGGTCAGGCAGTAACATAATAGAGTGAAAGAAGGGCTTTTCATAGTCTGAATAGCTGTTGTCAGAATGTCAGATATCTCGGCTCCCGAAATCCCAGTTGCGCATGAGTGTCCTCCAGCAGCTATTTTTCAAAGTCCACCGCATTGAAAAGTATGGAAAGTGTGGAGCATCTGCGCTTTCAAAAAATGTCAGCGGAACCCCTGCACCACCAAACACCACCTCCTACCAGCTTGGGACCTGCAGCATAGCCCAACTCCTACCAAAGCCGAACAACACCTCCTACTAGCCTGAGGCTCAAAGCATCTTCTACCTTTGCCGCTGATGCTGCCAGCTTCCTGCATCAGTGATCCTACCACCTGGGATCCAGCTCCACCACTGCCGCCCTCCAGGTAAACTACCGTAAAAGCAGACTAAAACACGCACCACCATTTTATAAAAAAATGTTTTTTCCTAGTTTCCTTCCCAAAATTTGAGTTGCATCTTATAATCCGCAAAATATGGTAATCAGAGCTGAAACTAGTAAGAATATTAGTGCATTCTATATGAAAGAAAGAAATAATAGACATTTGCTAAATCTAAAATGCAAACCTAGATGAGAAAATCATAAAATGAGCCTAATTTTTCAAAGCATCTCATGCTGTTCAATACATTTTGTACATATTTAAAGTGTCTAGTGTAAGTTTATACCACTATATGCAAATTGCTTCATCTCTAGACGCTTCACGTTTTGGGCCACAGGCGCGTAGTGCCTTAACGTAACCAAAGATCTACTCATTTAATATACAGTGGGTACGGAAAGTATTCAGACCCCTTTAAATTTTTCACTCTTTGTTTCATTGCAGCCATTTGGTAAATTAAAAAAAACTCATTTTTTTCTCATTAATGTAAAATCTGCCCCATCTTGACTGAAAAAAAAAGAAATGTAGAAATTTTTGCAAATTTATTAAAAAAGAAAAACTGAAATATCACATGGTATTATTTATTATAACACTTTGCTCAGTATTAAGTAGAAGCACCCTTTTGAACTAGTAAAGCCATGAGTCTTCTTGGGAATGATGCAACAAGTTTTTCACACCTGAATTTGGGGATCCTCTGCCATTCTTCCTTGCATATCCTCTCCAGTTCCGTCAGGTTTGATGCTGAACATTGATGGACAGCCAATTTCAGGTCTCTCCAGAGATGCTCAATTGGGTTTAGGTCAGGGCTCTGGCTGGGCCAGTCAAGATTGGTCACAGAGTTGTTCTGAAGCCACTTCTTTGTTATTTTAGCTGTGTGCTTAGGGTCATTGTCTTGTTGGAAGGAAATCCTTCGACCAAGTCTGAGGTCCAGAGCACTCTGGAAGAGGTTTCCATCCAGGATATCTCTGTACTTGGCAGCTTTCATGTTTCCTTCAATTGCAACCAATCATTTATGATTCTACCATCATCATGTTTCAATGTTGGGATTGTATTGGGCAGGTGATGAGCAGTGCCTGGTTTTCTCCACACATACCGCTTCGAATTATCACCAAAAGTTCTATTTTCATCTCATCAGACCAGAGAATCTTATTTTTCATAGTCTGGGAGACCTTCATGTGTTTTTTAGCAAACTCTATGCGGGCTTTCATATGTCTGGAGAGGCGAGTCTTCCGTCGTGCCACTCTGCCATAATGGTGGAGGGCTGCAGTGATAGTTGACTTAGTGAAACTTTCTCCCATCTCTCTACTGCATCTGTGGAGCTCAGCCACAGTGATCTTGGGGTTCTTCTTTACTTCTCTCACCAAGGCTCTTCTCCCACGATTGCTCAGTTTGGCTGGATGGCCAGGTCTAGGAAGACTTGTGATGGTCCCAAACTTCTTCCATTTAAGGATTATGGAGGCCAAGGTCACTGTGCTCATAGGAACCTTGAGTACTGCAGAAATTCTTTTGTAATCTTGGCCAGATGTCTGCCTTGCCACAATTCTGTCTCTGAGCTCCTTGGCCATTTACTTTTACCTCCTGGTTCTCATTTGGTCTGACATGCACTGTGAGCTGTGATGTGTTATATAGACAGGTGTGTGCCTTTACAAATCAAGTCCTTTCAGTTTAATTAAACACAGCTGGACTCCAATGAAGGAGTAGAACCATCTCAAGAAGGATCACAAGGAAATGGACAGCATGTGACTTAAATATGAGTGTCTGAGAAAAGGGTCTGAATACTTATGGCCATGTAATATTTCAGTTTTTCTTTTTAATAAATTTTCAAAAATTTCTACATTTTATTTTTTTTCAGTCAAGATGGGGTGCAGAGTGTACATTAATGAGAAAAAATGAACTTTTTTGAATTTACCAAATGGCTGCAATGAAACGAAGCGTGAACAATGTAAAGGAGTCTGTAAGGGTTCCAAATGTTCCATGGAGCCTGTTTTGCCCTTGTCCAAGATGGAGTATGGTACTTCGCCCTGCACTTGAACTTCCTGTCAGTCCTGCTATTTTAGTCTGGGTCAGGAGATTCTCCTTGCCTGAGTATTTTGTTGCTGTTAGCTTCTGAGCTTCCTCCTGGTCTGCTACTGGAGTTCCTGCTGCTGCTCAGTGCTCTGTTTCTCCACTTTCAGCTGCCCTCAGTCCTCTGTGCGACTTCCTGATCCTGGCCGGTGTTACTTATTGTCCGGACTTCTAGTGTGGAGCTACTCATCTCTGGAACTGCTGTGGTCAGTAAAAGATTCTGACATCGTTATCACTTCTTGGACTGTGTCTGTGTGGGCTGCGGTGCTGAACTTGAGTGGGACTTTTCAGCCCAAAAGGTACATTTAAGAACCTTTTCCTGTTGATGCTCCACATGTGTAATTCTGTACTTCTATGTTTAAGTGCTATGCGCACTCTTGCTTCATATTATTGCTGGACTTCCACGTTCAAGAGCCATGTGCACTCTTGCTTCATATAATTGCTGGACTGTACTCTCGCTTCATATTACTGCTGGACTTGTGCGTATTAGCGGTCGCATCCCACTATTAAGTTTGCTGCACATTTCTGTTTTGTGCTGTGCACTTCGTTTCAATTGCAGGAAAATATCTGTTAGTTTTTGTTCCACTTCTTGCTTTGTTAAATACACTTAGTTGTCTCATCTTTGGTCTCAGATTAATTTTATCCCACACAATCAGATTCCATAGTACCCATATAATTGTTACAGGGTCTGAATACTTTCCGTACCAACGGTATGCAAAGTTCAAAACTTCCTGTGGCATTAACATCAACACAAACACTCTTAGCTTCATGACATAGGTTTGCATGCCCAATCAGCTGCATGCAAGCCTTATGCCATCAAATACAATGAAATGCATTGGATGAAGTGACAAAATGCACACTGCCACTGACCTTGCAAAGAGGAACTGCTGTTTTCTTTGGAGTTACAATCACGCTTCTTTCTTTGGTGGTCTAACGTATGAGTCTGAGTTTTGGGAATTCCAGGAAAATATTACCTGCTTGACAGCATTGTGCCACAATTTTTTAGAAAAGATATAATGTTATGGGGTAGTTTTTAAGAGGCTGGACAGGTCCACTTAGTTTTAGTGAATATAAATCTAAATGCTTCAACACTCCAAGATGTTTTAGATAACTGTATTCTATCTCCCTTATGTAAACAGTTTGATGAAGGCCCTTCTCCGTTCCATCATGACTGTTCCCCAGTACATAAAGCAAGGTCCATAAAGGCATGAGTTTGTTGTGAAAGAACTTGACTGACTTAAACAGAGCTCTGTTCTCAAATCAGTCAAATATCTTTGGGGTAAAATAGAACAAAGATAACAAGTTAGTTAGGACCTGTCACTGTTTTACATCACAACTGCTGTGCTGAATGAATGACAAAAATTCCCACAGACATGTTCCAAAAACTAGTAGAAAGTATTGCCAGATGAGTTGAAGCTGTTTTAGCTGCAAGTAGATAGCGCTATATTAAGTTTTAATGTGTATACACAGTATAAATGGATCTGGTACTTAGTGCTTGCTCTTGTGCCGCTATTAGTGCCTCTGTGCTGTCTCAGAGTCTAGCTTTCTCCAGCCATTGGTAGGATTTCTCCATGTCAGCCACCTCCATTATCTGTCAATGGTACATCCCATGCAGTGGCTTGTCTTGCCATGGCACTTGATGTTCCTGTTCTTCCTTCCAGATCTGCTGTTGTTGCTGCCTTAGGCTTTCTCTCAGCATCTCATCTTTTGGTGCCATTTTTCTGAGTACTCCTTGTTTCATCCGTAATGGTGGCTTGGATGCTTATCAAACCTTGACCACCCTCCTTTCTGTGGAATACAATCTATGCGTGCTAGACTTAGCATGGAAACCTTCATGCTTCTTTTGGCCAGCACACTATGCCAGTAGGGTATCTGATAACTGGCAGGGCATGTGTATTGATGACGCAGATTTTATTCTTCCCATTGAGCTGGCTCTTTAGGACCTCTCTTACCTTTTGATGGTATTTGGATTTTGCTGCTTTTCTTGCTTCTTCTTCATGGTTACGGTATCCCTGTGGGATGCCGAGGTACTTGTAACATGTCTGTACATTTGCTATGTGCCCTGCTGGTAATTCCATTCCATCAGTCTTGACTACCTTTCCTCTCTTTATTACTAACTGTCCGCACTTATCCGGTCCGATGGACAATACAATGTGTTCGCTGTAGATCCTTGTCAGGTGGATCAGTGAATTGAAGTCTTGTTCTTTTTTCGCATACAGCTTGATGTCATCCATGTAGAGGAGGTGACTTATGGTGCTTCCGCTCTTGAACTTGTATCAACAGTCAGACTCTGTAATTATCTGACTGGGAGGGTTCAATCCTATGAAAAACAGCAATGGGGACAGTGCATCACCTTGGTATATGCCGTATTTTATGGTCACTTGTGTTAGTTGTCTTGAGTTGACTTCCAATGTTGTTTTCCATAGACCCATTAAGTTTCTGAGGAAGGTTCTTAAATTCATGTTGACATTGTAGAGAGCCAAGCATTCACAGATCTATGTGTGTGGCATTGAGTCATAGGTTTTCCAGTAGTCAATCCAGGCTGTGCTGAGATTGGTCTGTCTGGATCTTGAGTCTTGAGTGACTGCTCTATCTTCTAGGAGTTGGTGCTTAGAGCCTCTGGTGTTGGTCCCAATGCCTTTCTGAGCTGGTTCATATGGTTCTGTAGCTTGGTGGCTATGATGCCTAACAGGAGTTTCCATGTTGTTGTAAGGCAGGTTATTGTGTGGTAGTTGGATGGAACTGTTCCTTTGTGAGGATCCTTCATGATCAGCACTGTTCTTCCTTGTGTTAGCCAAGCTGCGTGGTGGCCTGCTTCTAGCAGTTGGTTCATCTGCTTTGCAATGCGTTCAAGTACTGCTGTTAATTTCTTTAGCCAGTAGGTGTGGATCATGTCTGGGCCAGTTGCTGTCCAGCTCTTCATGTTCTTGACCCACTGTTGGATGTCTGCTTCAGTAATGGTGACTGGTTCTTACTCTCGGTGCTTGCTGTGTTTCATTCTCAGATCTTGCAGCCACATTGCAATGGTGTTGTGCATTTTTTCCTTCTTCCATATGTTCCTCCAGTATTGTTCAGTCTCTGCTACAGGTGGAGTTGCTGCCTTTGTGCTGTTACTCTGTAGTTGACAGTACACCTTGGATGGTACTGTAGAGAACAGGGCATTTATCTTCTTGGTCTCAGTTTTTCTAGTGGATCTCGCTAGTCTTGCAGTGAGTACTATGAGCCTTTGTTAAGCAGTGTCTAGGGCTTCAGTTGGGGTCAGGCCTTTGTACTTGTCCAGCTTTGTCTTATTGTTGATGTATATACTGTGTATATATATACAGTAAAATATATATATATAATATATATATATATATATATATATATACACTGCTCAAAAAAATAAAGGGAACACTCAAATAACAAATCCTAGATCTGAATGAATGAAATATTCTCATTGAATACTTTGTCCTGTACAAAGTTGAATGTGCTGACAACAAAATCACACAAAACATATTTGCAGTCACCCACAAAATTAAAGTGGAATGCAATGTCCTTAAAACAAGTCAAAATGATGCTCAGTAGTGTGTGTGGCCTCCATGTGCCTGTATGACCTCCCTACAATGCCTGGGCAAGCTCCTGATGAGGCGGCAGATGGTCTCCTGAGGGATCTCCTCCCAGACCTGGACTAAAACATCCGCAAACTCCTGAACAGTCTGTGGTGCAAAGTGATGTTGGTGGATGGAACGGGACATGATGTCCCAGATGTACTCAATCGAATTCAGGTCTGGGGAATGGGCAGGCCAGTCCATAGCTTCAATGCCTTCATCTTGCAGGAAATGCTGACACACTCAAGCCACATGAGGTCTGGCATTGTCCTGCATTAGGAGGAACCCAAGGCTAACTGCACCAGCATATGGTCTCACAAGGGGTATGAGGATTTCATCTTGGTTCCTAATGCCAGTCAGGCTACTTCTGGTGAGCACATAAAGGGCAGTGTAGCCCTTCAAAGAAATTCCACCCCACAACCATTACTGACCCACTGCCAAACCGGTCATGATGACGGAGGTTGCAGGCAGCAGATCGCTCTCCACGGTGTCTCCAGACTTTGTCACGTCTGTCACATGTGCTTAGTGTGAACCTGCTTTCATCTGTGAAGAGCACAGGGTGCCAGTGGTGAATTTGCCAATCCTGGTGTTCTGTGGCAAATGCCAAGCATCCTGCATGGTGTTGGGCTGTGAGCACAACCCTATCTGTGGATGTCGGGCACTCAGACCATCCTCATGGAGTCAGTTTCTAACCGTTTGTGCAGACACATGCACATTTGTGGCCTGCTGGAGGTCATTTTGTAGGGCTCTGGCAGCACTCCTCCTGTTCCTCCTAGCACAAAGGCAGAGGTAGCGGTCCTGCTGCTGGGTTGTTGCCCTCCTACGGCCCCCTCCACCTCCACCTGTGGTCTGTGGTCCCCACCTGCAGAACCACTCCTTTATTGAGTGTGTATTGATAATTGCCAAAAATTTCCATCTGCTTGTCTATTCCATTTGCACAACAGCATGTAAAAATGATTGTCAATCAGTTTTGCTTCCTAAGTGGACAGTTTGATTTCGCAGAAGTTTGATTTACTTGGAGTTATATTCTGTTGTTTAAGTGTTCTCTTTATTTTTTGAGCAGTGGATATATATACAGACAAGGACAAAATTGGTATTCCCCTGTTAAAGTGATAAAAAAACACAATGCTTAATGAAAGTACTTGAAACTGCAAAAGTAATTTTCAATTTAAATGTAGGCATTGCTTTTGAATTGTAATTAAACAGAAATAATAAAAAAAACAATGAAAATCATTTGGTGTAAGGTTCTGTGTACATGTTCCTGAAACTCAGTTTTTCCGTCAGCCATTTTACTTTCTGTCTTGCTGCAGCTGTCTTGCCCTCAGTCAATATGGAGTTTCCAGCTTGCATGTTCCCGCCCTGATTCTCTCCCTCTTGCTTCTTAAGCAGCCACAGCTGAGCAATCAGTGCTTCAGAATCAAGCCTGCAGTGAACCTGTGACCTGACTCCTGGAAGCCTTGGACCTTGTACTCCAGTTATTTCCTATTGTGGAACTTTGGAACACTCGTGGACTTTGGAACCTTGCTATTTGATAAATCCACGTTTGCATGGACTTATGGTAACAGAGAAGAGATCCTGAACCTGTTGTGAGAGTGATTGCTGAGCTTAAGTTACTCTGGCCTGCTGTGTCTCCTGCTTTTGTATCTGCAAACTGTGTGACTATTATTGCCACTTGTATGAAGTAATACAAGACCTTCTATATCAAACCTGTGACTCCTGTGTTTTCATCGCACCCAAGCACAAGACACTATATGAACTGTACTCCTTACATTACAAGATTCTGAAGCCAAACGTTAGTGTCTGCTGTGTCTAGAAAGGCTGTGTCTGCTGTAACTGTGGATATCAGATGTCCGGTTGTACTTTCTGTGATGACAGTGGTTGTGACTTCTCACAACCATTCCAGGTGAGCAATTCCCTTAAGTTTTTTTTTCTGCAGTGTTACCACAGGTAAACACTATTGTTTTTTTTTTCTTTCCTCTTTTGTGTCTGCTGTAACTGTGGATATCAGATGTCCGGTTGAACTTTCTGTGATGATAGTGGTTGTGACTTCTCACAACCATTCCAGGTGAGCAGTTCCCTTAATTTTTTTTTCTCTCTGCAGTGTTACCACAGGTAAACACTATTGTTTTTTTTTTTTCTTCTCCTCTCTTTCCAGTACTCCTGTCTTAAAAGATCTGGAAAATGGAGGCCCGCATAAAGGAACTTTGCGGAGTGACTGATAACATCCTTGCAGATTTGCAGACTATAAAAACCCGTTTTACAAACCTACAGGACCTCACTAACCACAATTTGCAAGTGTTTGGACAGACTGCCCAGGATTTGCGAGCCAGGATTGAGGTTCTAGAGGAGCGAGTCCAGGCTCCTGCCGTAGCCCCGAGTTCTGGGATTCCTAAGTTGCCCCCTTTTCGTTTTGGCGGTGAACGTGAGAAATTCAGGGGATTTATTAATCAATGCAATCTTTTTTTTTTCTGCACATGCTTCACAATTTCCCACTGAACGATCTAAAGTGCTTACTATAATTATGTTGCTTACCAACAAGGCTTTGATGTGGGCAAACCCTCTGATTGAGACTGAGGATGAATGTTTGGATCATCTTGATGCTTTCATTTCAGCCATGGGGCAGGTGTTTGATGACCCCAATCGAGGTGCAACAGCTGAAGCAGCCATGTTAGCTTTGCGCCAAGGTAAGCACTCGGTAGCTGAATATGCCTTGGATTTCAGGATGGGCCCTTGATACCACCTGGGACAGTTCCGCCAAAAAATCTATTTTTCGAAAGGGTTATCTCCACTGATTAAGGATGAACTTGCTCGTGCCGACCCTCCCACTGCGTTAGGTGACTTTATTAACTACTGCATCCGTATTGATACTCGTCTGACTGAACGCAGGCAAGAGAGATGGTTCGAAAGCAATCGCACTAACCTTTCCTACCTTCCTCTCCAGCTAAGGAACCTTTGAGTAGGATCACACGGGAACCTGAACCTGAACCCATGCAGGTAGACTCTTTACAACGACGGGTTAGTGATGCACGCAAGGAACATCGTTATAAGGTAAATCTATGTTTCTATTGTGGTAAGTCAGGGCACTTCATTATAAACTGCCCCAGCCGTTCTTGTAAGACTACTGCAGCACTCATTCACTGTGAGTGTTGCAAGAGGGGATCTGTTAGGTCCGAGCCTCAGGCTCCAGAGAGATCTGCAGCAACAGATCTTGATTTCTCGGACTTAAACTCCGTTACTTCTGAGGACGTTGACTGTGTAAACGCTGCAATTTTTCAAGTTTCCTCAGCGGTGTCCCAGCTGAGTTGTAAGAAAAACAATTCTCATTGCTTTCTTTCCATCAAACTCTGGGTTGACTCAGCTTGGGTGTCTAGCTCTGCTATGATCGACTCAGGGGCAAGTGGAAATTTTATGGATGTCTCCTTTGCTCTGAAACAGGGGATACGTTCAGTGAAGAAGGCTACTCCAGTACAGATGGAAACTGTGGATGGCTCCCTGCTGACCTCTGGACCAGTGGATCAGGAAACAGAGCCTTTGAGGGTTCTTATGGGTAAAGATCATCAAGAGAAACTGTCCTTTATGCTTATCTCTTCTCCCCACTTTCCCATTATTCTAGGGCTACCATGGCTGCAGGCTCAGAATCCTACCATTAACTGGGAGACCAAGGAATTACACTTTCCAGAGAAACAGATGAGTCCAAAAGTTTCAGCTTGCTCTGTTCCTAAAGGAACCATGTCAGTCCCTGAACTACCAGCTGTATACCAGGACTATGTGGATTTATGTGACAAGAAGAACGCTGACCAGCTTCCCCCTCACCGTCCATATGATTGTCCAATTGAATTATTGCCTGGAGCAGAGATACCTTTTGGTAAGATCTACCCCCTGGCGGGGCCCGAGCTAAAGGCTTTAAAGGATTACATAGACGAAAATCTAGCCAAGGGCTTCATACGCCCCTCTTCATCTCCTGCAGGTGCACCCATCTTCTTTGTAAAGAAGAAAGATGGATCTCTGAGACCCTGCGTAGACTATAGGGAACTCAATAAGGTTACTATTAGAAACCGTTATCCATTGCCTTTAATCCCTGAGTTATTGGAGAGAGTGCGACATGCCAAAATTTTCTCTAAACTAGATCTCCGTGGGGCCTATAACTTAGTCCGTATTATACCTGGGGATGAATGGAAGACTGCATTCAGGTCACGCTATGGACACTTTGAATATCTAGTTATGCCTTTTGGTCTGAGTACCGCCCCAGCCACTTTCCAACACTTGGTGAATGACATCTTCAGAGATCTCCTAGATACATTTGTGGTGATTTATTTGGATGATATTCTAATTTTTTCTAACTCCACAGAGGAACATCATGGACATGTGAGAATGGTCTTGGAACGTCTAAGACAAAATCATCTTTACATCAAACTTGAAAAGTGTGAATTCCATAGGACCGAAATTCAATTTCTGGGGTATGTACTGTCTACACAAGGAATTAGTATGGATGGAAGCAAGACCCAAGCCATCAAGGATTGGCCAAGTCCTAGAAATGTGAAGGAGGTGCAGCGCTTCATCGGGTTTGCCAACTTCTATAGACGTTTCATTAGGAATTTCTCTGAGGTAGTGTCACCTATCACCCAACTTACCCGGAAAGAGTCTAGGTTCTCCTGGACTCCCCAAGCCCAGGAAGCATTTTCCCGTCTAAAAGATAAATTTACCACTGCACCTATCTTAGTACATCCCAACCCCGAACTTGCCTTCATAATAGAGGTGGATGCTTCAGACTGTGCCGTTGGAGCTATACTCTCTCAGAGAACAAGTGAGAAGAATGTCTTGCATCCCTGTGCCTTCTTTTCCCAGCAGTTGTCTTCGGCTGAGAGGAACTACGATGTGGGCAATAGAGAGTTGTTGGCCATTATTGCCGCCTTCAAAGAATGGAGACACCTTCTTCAGGGTGCTGAACAGCAAATAGTCGTCCTGACGGACCATCGTAACCTTGAATTTATCAGGTCGGCTAAGTGCCTGACTCCTCGCCAGGCTCGCTGGAATCTTTTCTTAAACCAATTTAATTTTATCATTTCTTATAGACCAGGATCGCGCAATGGAAAGGCTGATGCACTCTCTAGGATTTATTCAGCAGAGACACGTCCACTTACTCCTCCTAAGACTATTCTTCCTGACTCTAGATTCCTGGGAGTGATTCATAATCAAGACCTACTTAAGGACATCAAGGAAGCATACCATGCGGATTCCTTTTTGGCACAACCCCCAAGGGACGTAAGTCTTGTCTTTAAGAATGGTGTGTGGATTCAGGGACAACGTCTGTATATTCCTGAAACAGTCAGATTAAGAGTATTGCAACTCATTCACGATTCCAAGATAGCTGGGCATAGAGGAATTCTAAAGACACAGGAATTTCTTTCTCGTTTCTTTTGGTGGCCCACTTGCAGGAAGGATGTTTTAAACTATGTCACTTCATGTGAAGTCTGTGCAAGATGCAAAACACCTCGCTCCTCACCAACTGGTCTGTTGCAACCTCTTCCCACCCCGTCCCGCCCGTGGGGATCCATTTCTATGGACTTCATTGTGGAGTTACCAACCTCTCAAGGGAAGAACACCATTCTAGTGGTGGTTGATCGTTTAACAAAAGCAGCTCATTTTATCCCTTGTGTCGGCTTACCCACTGCAAGACAGACATCAGATTTGATGATTAAAATGTGTTTCGTTTACATGGAGTACCAGATGAGGTTATTTCGGATCGAGGGGTGCAATTCACTTCAAGGTTTTAGCAAAATTTCTGTGCAGCATTGGACATTAAAGTAAACCTTTCTTATGCTTTTCATCCTCAGACTAATGGACAGACGGAACGAACCAATCAGACCCTGGAGCAGTATCTTCGCTGCTTTATCTGCCACCTACAGGATGATTGGGTGGATCTACTTCCACTGGCTGAGTTCTCTTATAACAACTCTCAGAGCGCCTCCACTAAGCAGTCTCCTTTTTACTCCAATTTAGGTTATCATCCTAATATTCTTCCTCGATTTCCCATAGAAACACCTTTGCCAGCAGTGGCTGAAAGAATCACGTCTTTACAAAAGAATATGGATCTTCTAAAGGGAAATCTGGAATTGGCTCAGGAAAGGTACAAGAAAGCCGCAGATAAATTTCGTAAACCTGCACCAGCTTTCAAGGTAGGAGACCTGGTCTGGCTGTCAACCAGAAATCTTAAGTTAAGAATTCCATCATCTAAGTTGGGACATAAATACATTGGACCTTATAAAATCAGTAAAATTATAAGTGCTGTCGCTTGTCGTCTTCAACTGCCCAGAACTATGAGAATCCACCCTGTCTTTCATGTATCTCTACTAAAGGCTGCGACACCCAATACGTTTCCTGGACGTTCTTCTCCTTGCCCTGACCCAGTGCTAGTCAATGGTCAGGAAGAATTTGTGGTGGAAAGGATTCTAGATTCCAGGTTGTATAGAAATCAGTTACAATATTTGATTAAATGGCAGGGCTACCCAGTGGAGGACAATTCATGGGAACCAGTCAATAACGTTAATGCTCCTCGCTTGCTCCGTCAGTTTCATCAGAGGTACCCACACAAGCCTGGTCTGAGGTCATCCGGAGGTTGTCCCTAAGGGGGGAGTAATGTAAGGTTCTGTGTACATGTTCCTGAAACTCAGTTTTTCCGTCAGCCATTTTACTTTCTGTCTTGCTGCAGCTGTCTTGCCCTCAGTCAATATGGAGTTTCCAGCTTGCATGTTCCCGCCCTGATTCTCTCCCTCTTGCTTCTTAAGCAGCCACAGCTGAGCAATCAGTGCTTCAGAATCAAGCCTGCAGTGAACCTGTGACCTGACTCCTGGAAGCCTTGGACCTTGTACTCCAGTTATTTCCTATTGTGGAACTTTGGAACACTCGTGGACTTTGGAACCTTGCTATTTGATAAATCCACGTTTGCATGGACTTATGGTAACAGAGAAGAGATCCTGAACCTGTTGTGAGAGTGATTGCTGAGCTTAAGTTACTCTGGCCTGCTGTGTCTCCTGCTTTTGTATCTGCAAACTGTGTGACTATTATTGCCACTTGTATGAAGTAATACAAGACCTTCTATATCAAACCTGTGACTCCTGTGTTTTCATCGCACCCAAGCACAAGACACTATATGAACTGTACTCCTTACATTACATTTGGACAAAAATGATGGTATCCTTAACTCAACATTTTGGTGCATGACCTTTTGAGGTAATCACTGCAAACAAACATTTTTTGTAACTCTCATTGAAACTTCGGCTCCTGTCCACAGTATTTTTTCCAGTCTTCATGAGCAAACTGCCCCATCTGTCTCTAGTGTGAAGGGTGCCTTTTCCAGACTGCATGACTCAGCTCCTTCAACAGATGTTCAATAGGATTTAGATTAGGGTTCATAGAAGCCTGTCATCCCCCCAGGGCCTATTAAAGTAAAAGAGCAACCTTCAGCTGCACTAAAGGTACTGCCACACTAAGCTATCCCGCTAGCGATCTCGTTAGCGTTGCATACTAATGAGATCGCTAGCGGGATTGTTTCTATATCGCTAAATGCAGTCACATTTAGCGATATAGTTAACGACGCTATCGCCGTTAGCGATCTTCTTAACGACTTTAGCGGTACAAAAGTACCGCTAAATCGCTAAGAAAAGGTGCCACACAGCGATAAGATACTTACCCAGCGGGAGCGCCGACGAGAAAATAGGGTCCGGAGCGATTCCAGCGACGAGCGAGATCACAGCAGGAAGCTCGTCGCTGGAAGCTGCCGCACTGAACAATATCGCTAACGGGATCGCTAAATAGTGACGTTTTTTTAGCGATCCCGTTAGCGATATTGTTTAGTGTGGCATACCCTTAAGGCTGCATTATGTGAAGGTGGCTCTTATGTTTCTTATCACTCAGATCGCTGAAATAATAACTTTTATAAATTTCCCGCCATACCTGTATTGAGTCAGGGAGGTATGTATTTTCCCCCTGACTCTACGGCCTTGCAGCCGTTCATCATCCGCCTCTTATCTACGGCCCCCGCCTCCTCTCTTTCTTGTGACTTCACCGCCGCCTGCACTGTGCAATTAGTTCTTACATTAGGTGATGTAAGGCTATCGCGCCTGAGTGTAGCAGAGGCCGCAGATCCCGCCCCGCAGTGTGTTATGATGTATTCACACTGCGGGGCTGGGATTTATGGGACTGTAGCCATCCAGAGACGTTGGCTACAGTACCATAGATCTTAAACTTCAGAAAAATATGTGCAACTGTAGTAAAAGGAAGATGGTCTTCTAGCCTTTCCCTTTAACATATTTGTCTATAATTTAACTTCCTAATCTCCTGAGACAACTTTTTCTTTGGATTTCTATGGTCCATATTCATTGTGGTATACACCATGATAACAAATTGCACAGTGAGTACTTTTCTCTCTTTAAATAGGCAGACTGACTGATTACAAGTTTGTAGACACATGTCATGATAATTACAGTACACACCTTAGTATAACATGTACTTATAATCAAATTATTTTCAATCTTTATTAAGGGGGGCATCATTTTTGTCCAGGCTATTTTCATTAATTTGTTTTTTAAAATTTTCTATTGAATTACAATTCAAAAGCAATGTTTGATTTTGATTAATTGATATTCAGTAAATTTAAATAAAAAATTTTTTGTCAATTTCAAATTATTTTATTGGCTGATCTGGGTTTTTCTTACTTGAACAGAAGGGTGTAAACATTTTTTCTAAGTCTGTATATATAATATATTATTATCGATGAATAAAATGCAGAACAAGTGAGCAAAAGAGATATCTGAATCATATAAATATTTGGTGTCATTCAATTTCCCCCCAAAATGGCATCAAACATCAATTCTTCAAGGTACAATTGCACTCAGCTTTTGAAGGAACTCAGCAGGGCGGTAGCTTCAAACATCTTGGAGAACTAACCATAAATCTGTGGAATTAGACTTTCATAAATTCTTCTGTCTCATCATGTAATCCTAGACAGACTTGATGATGCTGAGACCAAGGCTCTGTAGGGGTCATTTCATCACTTCCAGGACTCCTTAAGGGTATGCCACACTGAACAATATCGCTAACGGGATTGCTAAAAAACGTCACTATTTAGCGATCTCGTTAGCGATGTTGTTCAGTGCAGCATCTGCCAGCGACGAGCTTCCTGCTGTGATCTCGCTCGTCGCTGGAATCGTTCCGGACCCTATTTTCTCGTCGGCGCTCCCGCTGGGTAAGTATATATCGCTAGTGTGGCACCTTTTCTTAGCGATTTAGCGGTACTTTTGTACCGCTAAAGTCGTTAAGAAGATCGCTAACGGCGATAGCGTCGTTAACTATATCGCTAAATGTGGCCGCAGCGATATAGAAACAATCCCGCTAGCGATCGCATTAGTATGCGTCGTTATCGTGATCGATAGCGGGATTGTTTAGTGTGGCAGTACCTTTAGTCTTCTTTATTATGTATATACAATGGCTTTTGAAAGTATTAATCCCCCTTGACTTTTACAACATGTGTTTAAATATTTTTGTAATCCGATTTGTGTGTGATGTATCAGAACTAAATAGTCTAAATTGGTGTAGTGAAGTGAGAAAAATATAGGCATAAATACACTTTATGGAATCAAATAACTAAAAATTGACATGTACTTATGTATTCGCTGCCTTTCCGATGAAGCACCTAAGAATTTCTGGTGCAAGCAATTACCTTCATAAGTCACATGTTTAGTTAAAGAAAGTCCACCTGGGTGCAAGCTAAGTTTCTCATGGTCTGTCAGTATATACACTCCTTATCTGAAAGGCTACATAAGTAGAGATGAGTGAATTTGTTTGCATTTTGTCCCCGAATCTGATTTTGTCATATTCGCGCCATATTCAAACAATATTCGTGTATGTCTTATGATCGGTTCTGAACATATTCGGTAATTTCTTCTCCCATTGACTCTAATGATGTTCGGCTGTGTTGGACGAATATTGTAAAAACATTATTCGATTCCGATCGTATTCGGAACCAAATCTGAACAAATTCACTCATCTCTACACATAAGTTGCGACACCATTAAACAAGAGGCACCGATAACCAAACAACACGATGAAGACCATGGAGATCTCCAAACAAGTCAGGGACAAAGTTGTTGAGATGTAAAAATCTGTACTGGGCTATAAAAATATCCCAATCTCTGATGATCTACCAGAGCACCATGAAATCCATTATCATCAAATGCAAAGAACATCATATGACAACAAATCTGCCAAGAGAGGACCGCCCTCCAAAACTCTTAACCCGAGGAAGGAGGGCAATAATTAGAGAGGCAGCACAGAGATCAAAGGTAACCTTGAAGGCGCTGCAGAGTTCCCAAGCAAAGACTGGAGTATCTGTTCAAAACAACCACAATAAGCCGTACTCTCTATAGAGGTGGCCTTTAAGTAAGAGTGGGCAGAAAAAAGCATTTACAACACACAAAAATTGTAATGCTCGATTTGAGATTCCCCAAATATATAGAGGAAGGTGGTATAGTCAGATAACACAAAAATTTTACTTTTTTGAAACCAAGGTAACTGCTATGTCTGGTGCCAAACCAGCTCATTACCCCAAGAACATTAGCAGGGACAGAGAAAATGGTCCGAGTCGAGGGGAAGATTTCGTGAAATATAGGGATATTTTTGAGCAAAACCTGTTTCAGCCATTCAGTGATTTGAAAGAAGGACGGAGGTTCACTTTCCAACAAGAAAATGACCCAAAGCATACTGCATAATCAACACTCGAGTGATCAAGGGGAACAGTGTAAATATTTTGGAGTGGCCTAGTCAAAGCACAGACATTAATCCATTTGAAAATCCGTGGTCAGACTTGAAGATTGCTGTTAACTTGAAGAAGCTAGAGAAATTTTGCCTTAAGAAATGGGCAAAAATCCAAGTGAAAAGCTCACAGAGATTTGTCCAAAGCAAATTTCAGATGTAATTGCTGCAAAAGGAGGCTCTACAAAGTACTGACTTTAGGTTTTGAGTTATTTTGTCCCATTTGTTGTTTTTTTCACAAAGAAAAAAAATGTTCACAGTTATAGGTATGTTCTTTACATGAACTGATGCAAACACTAAAAAAAATCAGTGAAATTCCAAGTTGTAAGGTTGCAAAACACATAAAATGCCAAGGGGGGGAGGTGAGGGTGAATACATTTGCAAGCCACTTCTTTTCTTGAAGGCATTCCTATCTTGCATTATTTTTTCCTTACCTGCTAAAACTTTTGAACAGAACTATACATATGTATTTACGATATATATATATATATATATAATATATATATATATACACACATATATATATATATATATATATATATATACAGGGTGGTCCAAAAGTAGTAATAGGGTTATGCAGGGGGAGATTTATCAAACATGGTGTAAAGTGAAACAGACTCAGTTCCCCTTAGCAACCAATCAGATTCCACTTTTCATTCTTCACAGACTCTTTGGAAAATTAAAGGTGGAAACTGATTGGTTGCTAAGGGCAACTGAGTCAGTTTCACAGATCCAGTTTTCACAGATAAATCTCAACCAAAATGGCAAATAATTTAAATACAGATCAAAGAAAATGGATTTTAAAAGAGTATTGGCAATCTCAAAATGCTGACACAGTTAGAGAAAATTGGGTTGAAACATTTGGTACTCAAGCCCCAAATAGACAAACCATTTACTGCATTCGTGACAAATTCGATGCCACTGGCTCAATCCTTAATGCTCCAAAAACGGGTCGACCCAAAGCAGCCTGTACAGAAAATAATAAACAACTTGTTACTGAAACATTTGTTCAGAGTCCAAAAAATCTACCAGAAGAGTCTCTTTAGAATTGGGAATTTCACGAGCTTCCATCATACGAATCCTGAAATCTATTGGGTGGAAAGCTTATCGTCCACGCCTAATTCATGGTTTATTGGAGGATGATCCAGACAGGCAGCTGCAACTTAGTGAGATTATGCTTAACGAAATTGAAGAAAATCCAGTAATTTTAGATAACATTATGTGGAGTGATGGAGCTTCTTTCAAATTATCTGGCCATATTAACAGACATAATTGTATTTACTGGTATAATGAGAACAAGCATTTAACATTAGAGCAACAACTAAATGAGCCTGGTGTCAATGTTTGGGGTGGTATTTCAAGTTTTGGTGTTTTTGGACCATTTGTTTTTTTTATGGAACAGTCACAGGAGATAAGTATCTCGAAATTCTAATGAATCAAGTTGTTCCCCAGTTACAGCAACAGCCTAATTCAAATGACTTTTATTTCCAACTAGATGGGGCCTGTTGTGAATACCTTGGAGGCGACTTCTGAGCTGGGGCTCCCTCCGGTGGTTACTGAGGGTAATGAACTAATTACTGAATGGCCTTCAGCTGGCTCTGAATGGTATGATATAAGTGACCTGAGTTCCCAGCAGCCTTGCCGGTAATCAATTGTTCCTCCTGCTCTTGCTTGGAGCACATCTTGCTTTCCTTCTCTCATTCAGATAAGTGTTTTGCTTTTTTTTCCTCTGTTGGATTTTCACTGCTGGTTTGCTGCTTGCAGTGGACTGCAGCCTGGTCCCCTTTTGGGGTCTTGCGCTGCAATTATGCTCATTGTGTGTTTGCATTTTTGCTTTGCTCCTTTGTCACTTTTTATTTGCTGTGTTGCTGTGTGTTACACCAGAGATCTGATTTAGGTTGTAGAGATTGTGTGATCTCAGGTTTTTTGTTAATCAGAAGTGTTGGTATTTTTGTCAGGGTTTTTTTGGGTTGCAGTCAGAATTCTTTCCTATACTTTTCTATCTAGACAGATTGGGCCCCAGCGTTTGCTCATTCTATTTTCTGTCTGTGTCCGTGTTTTCTTCTTGTTTAACTGCCATTACATGTTCGGGGGCTTCCTATTTCTTTGGGGATTCTGCTCCGGGGCAGATAGCATTCATCTTTCTGCCTTTAGGTGTGGCTGTCTCTCCGGCTGTGACGAGGCGTCTGGCAAGGCGAAGAAGCCCACTTGATTGGCCGGCACGTTCACCAGACTTGACCCCAATGGATTTTTTCTTTTGGGGAGTATTCAAGGACAAAGTTTATAGTTGAAAACCAAAAACTGTCAGTGATTTGAAAAATTACATAAGAGATGCATTTCAAGAAACTAATACCCAAAGAGACTTGTGCAAAAAAGTTTGTCAAAGTGTAAGAGGCAGACGTCAAAGCTGTGCAAATTGTGATGGAAAACAGTTTGAGCACCTGCGTTGATAAAATTTAAGGGCTTTTGTATTATTGTTCACAATAGAATTTAATTGTCAATGTTATGCTTGTGTTAGTAAATATAATTTTATATATAAATCAAAATAAATGTTATTATTTTCTGTCCACCTACTTTTGAACCACCCGGTATATATATATATATATATATATATATATATATATATATTAAAATACTGTATATCTATAATATATGTGCCTGCATAGTGTGGCAGGTGAAAGGGAGGAGAATTAGGATGAAGGAATGTGGTGTTGGAGATCGCGGTATGTGTAGATGCTGACTGCATGCAATCACCGAAGTCAATGTCTGCGCATAGCAAGATCTCCAGGGCCATTTTATTGAAGACAAATTTTCACACAGTGTCTTCAACAAAATGGCACCAGATAGCTCAGTATGAGCATGTGCAGACTATGGCGCCATTTTATTTAAATAATGTAGACTACATGCTGCAGATGAGCAGGTGAAAGATGAGTAAGAGTACTTTTTGTATGTATCTATGTATAGGTGGATGGAACAACAGCAATGCAGGTAGAATGGGGAGCATATATCAGGATAGGGGAGCATATACCAGGTTGGAGAAAACAGATTTCAGGATGGGTTAGCCGATTCCAGGATGGTGGACCAGGGTGGGGGAGCATATACCAGGATGGGGGACAAGGATGGGGGAGCATATACCAGGATGGGAGAGCAGGATGGGGGACCATATACCAGGATAAGGGAGCATATTCCAGTATGGTCAAGAATATACCAGTATGGAGGACCAGGATGGTGAAGCATATACCAGGATGGGGGACCATATACCAGGATGAGGAAGCACATACCAGGATAGTAGACCAGGATGGGGGAGAGCATGTACCAGGATGGGCGAAAGCAAATACCAAGATTTGGAGCATATTCCAGAATGAGGAAGCATATTCCAGGATGGGGAGCATATTCCAGAATGTTGGAGCAAATACTAGGATGGGGTACCATATACCTGAATGGTGGACCAGAATGGAGAAGCATATTCCAGGAGAGGGGAGAATATTCCAGGATGGGGGAGAATATACCAGGATGAGGCACCAGGAACGGGTTAGCTTTTGATTTCAGTCATGGGGTCAGCGGTGGTGCCTGTTCAGTCACTACTTTGAGAATACAGAGTGGCTACTGTAACTGCGCCCCTGGCCTTGACTGACGGCCAACCTTAATATAGAGCCAGTAAGTCAGTGTCAGTTACAGCGGCCACTGTATTCTCAGAGCGATGACTGAACCAGAGCCACACCTGCCTTCATGTCTGAAACTGAATGCTGGTGGGTAAAATAAATTTTATTTTTAATTTTCTCCCCGCTGCATTCAGCTGCCTGCAGGTGTCGGGTAGCATAGTAATGCTATTAACCTGAAGATTAATCCCATATTTGCAGGTTAATAATGCTATTTCCAATGACATGATGCCTTTAATTTTGTAGTAAAATAAATGAATGCGCTTCATTCAACTGTAACCATTGAAGTACCGTATTTTTCGGACTATAAGATGCACCGGACCGTAAGACGCACCCCAAATTTTGGGGTGAGAATAGCAGACAAAAAGATTTTTATAAAATGGGGGGTCCGTCTTATTATCCAAATTTAAGGTACCTGATGTTAGGGTCTGCGGAACGCACCAAATAGATATAGTAGAAAGGTGCGTTCGCAGCCCGGGGTCCATCGTGCAGGCGATGCCCGCTGCTAGTAAGATGGCGAAAGTAGTGAACTCTGTTATCCCGCAGAGTCGCTAAAATAAACGCCGTAGCGCGCTGTGGAAGTAAGTGCGACTCTGTTAATCCCCAGAGCCGCTAACGGGAATGCCACAGCGCTATATGGCGATAAGTGCGAACTCACTTAGCTTCAGTGAGCCGCAAAGTAAAACGCTAGGGCGCTGAACCAGCGTTATAAAGCGAACCCTGTTGCGTCACAGAGCCGCTGAGAAAAAGACTGTCCTGTTAACACCACAGGGATACACAGATAACTGCTGTGCGGATAGCAGTCCGTGATCATGCAGACAGCAACGCAATCAAGCAATCTCCTCACCGGAGAAGCCGGTATTCTAGGGGCTTATTTCAGCCAAGCCCTAACCACGTGCACACAAATCTCCTCACCGGAGGTGCCGGTATTCTAGGGGCTTATTTCAGCCGAGCCCTAACCACATGCGTGCATGATCACACTGGCGCAAAGCACATAATGCAATTGATACTAGCGCATGGCGGCCCAGCCATGCCACCCTTTTATAGTAACAGCTACAGGACCTGCCAGAAACAAGGAACAATGAGAAACTGTTCCAAAACACATGTAGTTTCAGGACCTTCCTGGCGGACCAATAGGAGCTGCTGCAGTACCTGAACATGTGACCCCTGATCTCCAATGAGAGATCTTACCCTGGGCATGCTCAGAAGGGGAAACGCAGGACTTCGTCCCAAAGACGTCTGCTCCAGCACTGGCTATAATAGAAGATCCAGGAAGGGCAGCAGCAAGTCTCTGCCCAGTATTGGAATGAGCAAAACCCTGGGACCGACGTCTCTGCTGAGCAGGCTCCACTGTGGACGGAGATGGATGCGGGACCGCAGCGGGACTGGTTCAAGACTCCCCTTGTGCAGCAGCGGGAACTCGAACCCTAACACTTGAGGTCTGGTGGTGGTACAGCAGGTCACAGGAGGCGATGCCGTGGCCTGTTGTCCACGGGGGGTTGCAGCAGAGGTGTGGCAGAGGTGCGGTGATGCTGATACAGTGTCCCTTCCTCAGGTGAGGTGACGCCGCGGCCCGGTGTCCAAGGCAAGCAGCAAAGCCGGGTTAATCACGAGTTTCTCGGGGGTGGCGTCCATCTTCCTGAGGCCACACGTGCACAGATAGAGTACTATGCTCCGGGGCTTCAGGAAAATGGCCGGGGAGACAGCGCGTGTGCAGATGGATATCGCGGCAGCCATTTTCCTGAAGCCGAGCTCTCAATCTGTGAACTCGGCTTCAGGAAAATGGCAGCCACGATCTCTATCTGCACACGCGCAGCCTCCCGCGGCCATTTTCCTTAAGCCACTGGAAGTAGAGAACGCAATCTGCGCACGTGCGGCCTCAGGATGATGGCTGCCGCCACCGAGAAACCCGGATCTGCTCTCTGTGGACACCGTGCCACAGCGTCACCTTACCTGAGGAAGGGACCCTGCTCAGGTGCACGCCTTACCGCCCACCATGCCCACACTGGTATTTATAGCCTTCTATAAAACTTTAATTAATGACTCTCTCTTCCTTCCATTTTTTACATTAACCCTATTACCATTATAAGCTTACCCCACTCCTGGTTATCTACCTTACTATGACGTTTCTAATTTTGTCACTCTCTACCTCTGTCCTTAGGATACACCCAAATATATGAAATATTACACACCAGTGACTCTATCTGTGAATATTGGCACCTAACTCTAAAAGGGTATGCTACTGCCTATATTTACCTTATGTCTTTTTTATGTCTGCCGCCAGTGACCTTTTTCATGTCTTTTTATCTCTGAACATCATAATTGCCTTATTGTATCCATATCAATTGATCCAGAGATTCACTCAAGGATACTGATTTTCTCTATGAATATATGTATATATTGTATATATCATTGTATCGTTTTGTACTACATCTGTTTTTATTTATCTTTTCAGCGACCTTATGATAAAGGCCATCCTTGGCCGAAACGTCTTTTTACTTGGTTATCGCCACCATTGTCAATAAAATTTTCACCAGAAGCATACTAACTCCTTCTACATGTGCAATGATTCCATTTGAATTTACGTTGATTGGACTTATAGGTTCCTTCCCACTAGCACCGGACATTTTCATTCTCTTCGTCGAGTGCTAACCATTGATATTATATATCTACGTTTATTTTGGTTATCAGCACTGACATAGTATCCATGTCTTCAGAAACATATATGTATGATGATACCTTAGGATCCGCAATCCTATCCAGAATTAGAAGAGTCTATAGAGAATCACTGCACACGTTTAACTGCATATGTCATGCTTAAATTGGAAATTTTTATTGCACACTTGATGTGAAAAAAAGAAAATAGCTATGAGACGACTGACTGACGTTTCGGCCAACGCAGTGGCCTTTATCAAATAGTCGCTGGAAGAGATAGAGAAATTTACAGTCAATGACAATGTATAATATATACAATATATACAATATATACATAGGGTGAAGAATATACATCCATAGGAATTTGGCAACATGTTAAACATTTGGGTGATACTGTAGAACACGGAGAATTATCCCTCTAGGGTATCCAAACAAAGAGCATGGGGATATTCTATTCAAGGAAATCGGTAGAGAGGTCACCATATACGATACTCATTAAATAAGATACACATTAAATAAAGGATGGACTCATCCATGGCACACAACATGCAGAAAAAAGATAGACATACCCTTTAGATAAAGGTGTATCGGGGTATCAAATATCAAGTGCTTATTTTCAAGTGCTTATTTTCAATGAACGTAGACCGTATGTCCTGCATGTGAAGATGAAAAATATGTTAAAAAGACATTATGGACTATCTGACGTATTGAAGATTTGGGCAAACACCCTCCTGTTAGCAGGTACAACTGAATAGTATATGCTGTTTGAGAAAAAGAAGATAAAAAGAAGATAAATATACCAGATATATCCTTTGTCACATATCCTTAGTAGTCCGTGGTGCATGTAGCATGGTTCTGCTATGTGCTGGGGGCTGGGGAATATGGAAAAGAGAGGTGAGGATATAGCCGTCACTGGAGGGTATATTTAAGGGGAACTCTTACTTGTTGCAGAGTGTGCTCCCATAGGTTTAGGAGCTGTAAAAGGATGGCAATATAAATCAATGGTGGAAAGGAAGGGTTAAATGCCCAAACGGATACTGATTAATATAGTACTCACAGGTATTGGTGATTAAGTGTGCTTGGTTTACAAGCAAGCACAATCTTATTAGTTGCAAAATATGTTCCCATGTATATAGGGGCTGTAAAAGGGAAAAAAATGGCAATTTGAATCAATGGTGTAAAAAAGGGGTT
Organism: Oophaga sylvatica; assembly: GCA_033576555.1. Lineage (NCBI taxonomy): Eukaryota > Metazoa > Chordata > Amphibia > Anura > Dendrobatidae > Oophaga > Oophaga sylvatica. Next base: position 255,924,559 of record JARQOD010000005.1, on the reverse strand, counting down.
AAATGCTCAAATGGATGTTGCTAAGAGCAGTACTCACAAGTATTGGTGGTTCAGTGTGCTTGGTTCTAGAGAAAAGAGAGACCAAGCAGACATCAGGTACTGAGCATAAAGGTCAGTAATGAGCGCTGAAGCACCTGGTGTTAGACTCACAAGCATTGGTGGTTCAGTGGGAGCTGCAGGGAATCCCCAGTCTGGTCTGTGGTGGTGTGTCTGGTCTCTGGCATCTGACGCTCATTTAAGAGCCCCGGGCGGTCATGTGACCGGAAATGAAGTGAGGAGGTTGGACTTATTCAATGGGAGCTGCAGCTAACATGTGATGTGGCTGCCATATAGACAGCGTGGGTTCATTTTAATCGCATATATGTTTGTGACTATAGAGGATGAGTGTATGAAACCCTGAGAGATAGATATATGTGATATATCAGCGGCATAATCATATTGTCTCCTGTTGTATAAGGAAGATAAGATATATAAGGTACAAATTCAGATATAACAGCAAGTAAATGAAGGACATTCAAAAAGACGTCACATATTGAATGCAGGTCACATATTAGATGTAGGTCGCATATTAAGTGCGGTCCCATATTAAATATAAATATTATACAATATCAATACAGTTTAAGGTCCATATCATTTTAAACAATTGTAAAAGGTAGGAGTCCAAACAAAAAAAGGGGGGGGGAAGAGGGGGAAGGGAAAAAAATATAATAAAAGGTGACCATAAAGGGGGTGAGAAAATGAGAAGAATAGGGTCAGGGGAGAGAGAAGAGGTCTTACCGCCTGTGCAGGACAGTCAAGATAGTGGTGGTGAACAAAATTCAATGGTTCTAGAGGAGGAAAGGATACATCAGGTTAGCCAATCCATTTCGCGATTGAGACCCCTAGGGTGTAATGTATCCAGGGTGTATATCCAAAATGTTTCCCTTTGTTTGAGAAGGCGAACATGGTTACCACCCCGTCTAGGTCTTGGCACTTTCTCAATGATTTGAAATCTCAATTGAGATATATTATGGTTGGCTTCTTTGAAATGTGCCGGGAGTGGCAACCATGTCTTGCCGCAACTGATCGTAGATTTGTGGTTGGATATACGATCCCTTATCGCCTGGGTCGTTTCGCCAACATATAATAATCCACATGGGCATTTTATGAAGTAGATCACAAAGTTAGTTTCACACATGTAGAAGCCTTTAATGGGGTAGGATTTACCTGTGCGTGGGTGGGAAACTTCACTACCCTTGATGATGTTAGAGCAGCTCATGCAGTGTAAACAAGGGAAAGTGCCAGTGCGTTGAGAACCAGTCAAAGTACGTATAGTAGATGGGCGTTCTGTTGCCATGTCAGCTCTGACGAGGTGATTTTTTATATTTTGAGGCCTTCTTAGACACATCAGAGGTGGATGGTTAAAAGTGGTAATATTAGGGTAAGCCTTCGACAACAGGGGCCAATGCTTATGGATTAGGTTGTGAATCCTCTGAATAGATGGATGGTGGTTATGTACAAATGGGAGACGGGCCGGTTTCGGTTGGACTAGATTGGTGCAGTTATCAGGGAGTGTAGTGGCTCTTGTTAACTCAGAGGAGAGAAGTGACGGTGGATAATGTCTAGATAAAAATGTATCTGACATTTCTTGGAGCCTTACTACTTTAGTTTCGGAGTCTGAGACAATTCTAGAGACCCTCTTGAATTGTGAACGGGGCAAACTGTTTAATTGGCTTGGGATGGCAACTGTCATATCGAAGGAGGTTATTGCAGTCCGTCTGTTTAGTATAAAGATGTCATGGGTGCATCGCCACGAAGATCGTCGCGATTGCACATTCTGACTTCTCACAGCTGAGCTTCTGTTTCTTTGTTTTTTGGTGATGTGAGAGTTAATTTTTCCTAGCTCTTTGCTAAGGCTAGGTGCAGCCTCGCCCGGCTGCTTTGGATTATGTTCTAATTAGTTTCCTTTATATTCCTGCCAGTCTGGGTGTTTGATGCCGGTGAAAGCATTCATATAGTTTAGCAGACTGGATCGGTTCTGGGAATACTTAAGCTAAGAGCTCCTTAGTTGTTTTACTCTTACAGCTTATAGTTTATCTCTGAGACCTAAGGTGTTCCTACTGTGTGTGAGTGTTGTATGTAAGACTTTATTTACTTTATTTCTTATCTTTCTTGTATGTCTTTCTGTTCATTAACCGTTACCTGGTCATTCCCTTTGGTGGTATTCAGGGTCCTTCTTAGGACTAGAATACAGTTGGCAGGGATTGATAGGAGACAGGGTTTACGCTGGTGGCCTGGACCTCTGTACCTTTAACAGTACCTCCAGGTTGAGGGATTAGTTAGGACCCCAGTTTAGGGTCAGCTTAGACCCCGGTCACCCTCTAGCCGGAGACAGCGTATAACGGATTCCGTTTTGACCCTCTGGACATTCTGTCAGGTAAAATCTATGTTATCATATATCTATGCGCATGTTATATAGTATGTTGCCCTTTTGATATAGATTACTGTCATCACATATATATATCTGCTATACAGCGTGACATTTTCACCGGCCATACTAAAGATTCTCTCCAGCTGTCATGGATCCAGTAGCCCAGCTGGCCCGGCAGTTGCAGGGATTGTCCATGGAGTTGGCAGACATTAAGTCCAAGGTTTTGTTCCCCCCGGAGCAAACCAGATCTGAACCTAAGGTTGCTCTCCCAGACAGGTTCACTGGTGGGCGGGACAAATTTTTTACTTTCCGGGAGGCATGTAAATTGTACTTTCGGCTGCGGCCTCGGTCATCTGGGAGTGAAGAGCAGAGGGTGGGAATTGTTATCTCGCTCTTACAAGGGGATCCTCAATCTTGGGCGTTCTCTATTCCTCCAGGCTCCCCAGATCTCCAGTCAGTGGATCGATTTTTTACTGCCCTGGGTCTGGTATATGATGATCCGGATCGAGTCTCCCTTGCTGAAACAAGGTTACGTAAAATACGGCAAGGAAATCGTCCAGCGGAGGAATATTCTTCTGAGTTCCGTAGATGGGCAACAGATACTCAGTGGAATGACCCCGCTCTTAGGAGCCAGTTTTGTCAAGGGTTGTCTGACAAATTAAAAGATGTGTTGGCTCAGTATGATTCTCCTCCATCACTGGAGGCTGCTATGGCCCTCGCTATTCGCATTGATAGACGTCTTCGGGGAAGACGCGAGGTAACTCCGCCCCCCGTGATGACTCCACCTACTACTAAAGTTCCTTATACTGAGGTTCCCCTGGTCTGTTCTGAGGAACCCATGCAGTTGGGAGGGACATCATTTTGTAGGAGGGAATCAGCGGTGCGCCGCAAGACTAGAAGGTGCTTCTTTTGCGGGAGAGAGGGACATTTTGTTGGGGGGTGTCCATCCCGGACCTCTTTGAACCAAGGAGTTAACCTGGGAGTGTGTATTTCGTCCCCAAATCCCTCTCAGTTTCTCGTGCCTGCGGAGGTGGTGATTGGTACTAGAACTGAGAGGATTTCTGTTTTTCTTGATAGTGGGTCCGGGGCTAATCTGGTGGACGCTCGGTTTGCCCAGGTGCATGGTATGCAACTGAGTGTATTGGCCAAACCGGTCCCTATACTCTCTATTGATTCTAGACCTCTTGGTCAAGGTAGCTTGGTACAAGCTGTTCATAACATAGATCTTCGAGTAGGGGCAATACATAAAGAGCAATTGTCTTGTTATGTGTTGGAGGGTCTGCCTGCTCCTATTGTGTTGGGACTTCCTTGGTTGGCTAAACATAACCCAGTGATTGATTGGCAATCCAGAAAGATTAGCCAGTGGGGTGAATTTTGCAAGAATAACTGCATGAGCACGGTCATCGGTGCGGTTGTACCTAGGACTTTGCCTCCTTTTCTGGAGGACTTTGGGGAGATGTTCTCAGAGGAGGGGTGTAAAGAGTTACCTCCTCATCGCGCATATGACTGCTCAATAAAGTTGCTTCCTGATGCCTTATCTCGTACTTTCCCAGGGACCGGGAGGATGGATGATCCGGTTCCTATTCCTCAGGAGGGAGTTGTAGTGTCAGCTGTATGCTCTGAGCTTGAGGGGGAGGTATTGGGGGCTCAGGGGGACGCCCCTGTGGGACTTCCAGGGAGACTGATAGTTCCAGATCAGTTAAGACTGAAGGTTACGGAGAACCGTTACAAACGGATGGCTGATAGGGGGAGAGTTTCTGGTCGAGATCTGAAGGTGAATGATCTGGTGTGGTTGTCTACCAGGAATATTAAACTTAAAGTTTCCTCCTGGAGGTTGGGTCCCAGATTCATCGGGCCGTACAGGATCAGCTCCATAATTAATCCTGTGGCATTTCGTCTGGACCTCCCTCCTACGTTTAAAATTCATAAAGTGTTTCACAAGTCATTACTTAAAAAGTATGTGGCACCAGTCATACCGTCACCTCTACCTCCTTCAGTGGTGGTCAATGATAACGTGGACGGACCTTTCACACAACTCACCCGGACAGACCTGGTCATGAGGGTCCGGAGGCCCCTCGTAGAAGGGGGGGTACTGTCATGGGTGCATCGCCACGAAGATCGTCGCGATTGCACATTCTGACTTCTCACAGCTGAGCTTCTGTTTCTTTGTTTTTTGGTGATGTGAGAGTTAATTTTTCCTAGCTCTTTGCTAAGGCTAGGTGCAGCCTCGCCCGGCTGCTTTGGATTATGTTCTAATTAGTTTCCTTTATATTCCTGCCAGTCTGGGTGTTTGATGCCGGTGAAAGCATTCATATAGTTTAGCAGACTGGATCGGTTCTGGGAATACTTAAGCTAAGAGCTCCTTAGTTGTTTTACTCTTACAGCTTATAGTTTATCTCTGAGACCTAAGGTGTTCCTACTGTGTGTGAGTGTTGTATGTAAGACTTTATTTACTTTATTTCTTATCTTTCTTGTATGTCTTTCTGTTCATTAACCGTTACCTGGTCATTCCCTTTGGTGGTATTCAGGGTCCTTCTTAGGACTAGAATACAGTTGGCAGGGATTGATAGGAGACAGGGTTTACGCTGGTGGCCTGGACCTCTGTACCTTTAACAGTACCTCCAGGTTGAGGGATTAGTTAGGACCCCAGTTTAGGGTCAGCTTAGACCCCGGTCACCCTCTAGCCGGAGACAGCGTATAACGGATTCCGTTTTGACCCTCTGGACATTCTGTCAGGTAAAATCTATGTTATCATATATCTATGCGCATGTTATATAGTATGTTGCCCTTTTGATATAGATTACTGTCATCACATATATATATCTGCTATACAGCGTGACAAAAGATCAGTGGAAAGTTTCCCTTGTTCATTTTTGTAGATCCTGGTGTCTAGGAAATGTATAGTCTCTGTATGATGGGAGAGGGAAAATTTTAGTTCATCACGGACGTTATTGATCGTGTCAAAAAAGGTGAGGAGGCTATTTTGATCACCACTCCAGATACAAAAGATGTCGTCTATGTATCGGTACCAAGTGAGTGCGTGCTCTTGGAATAAGGGGTTACTGTAGATGTAGTCCTGCTCAAATTTGTCCATGTATAGGTTTGCATAAGCCGGCGCGACATTAGAACCCATCGCGGTCCCACACAATTGTATATAAAAGTCGTTTTCGAACCTGAAGAAGTTGTCCCTCAGAACTAGATTCAAGAGGTCAATACATAGTTATTGTGTGTTGTGTTCAATGTTAGCATTAGCGAGAGTTATGGCTACGGCTTGTAATCCCAGGTCATGGGAGATGGAAGTGTACAGGCTGTTGACATCGAGAGTACATAGTATGCTGGAGGGTTCTACGGAATTCAAAGTGTGAATCTTGTTCAAAAAATCTCCTGTGTCTAAGATAAATGATCTTGTCAGGTGGGTTTATGGTGTTAATAATTTTTCAAGGAAGATAGACAGTGGGTTGAGAATGGAGTCGGTCGAGGCCACAATGGGGCGTCCGGGTGGATTATGTAGATTTTTGTGGATTTTTGGGAGTATGTAGAAAACAGGGGTGATGGGATATTGATTAGTAAGGAATGTCCTAGTCTTAGAGTCTATGGTGTTCAATTCAAGATGTTTTGTCAGAATACGATCAATTTTTTTGCGGATGTCAAATGTAGGGTCAGAATTGAGTTGTCTGTAGGTTTGGTTATCTGAGAGTTGTCTCCGAATTTCGGCAATATATTGGCTCTTATTCATAATAACGATAGCACCCCCCTTATCCGCTGGTTATCCTTCAGAGATTTTATGGCTTGTTTATCTGTGGGTGTCAGGTTGTGGCGGATCGGGAGTAGGCCCAATCTCTGTTCATGAATAGTGTTTTTTATTTCTCTGTCAAGGAGGTCAATGAATGTCTCGACAGCGTGGTATGATTTTGGAAATATGGTAAGTAAATATTGGCACAGTTCTATAGGGGAGGTGCTCCAGTAGGTTCCCAAACCGTATAATGTATATATTAAAGACTGGGCACACTCAAGGTTGTGTAAAGAAAAGATTTTAATACGTACACCTGATCACTAGTTACAACAAACGTTTCGGTCGATATTGACCTTCATCAGTGGTGACCACGAGACAAGCGGTGGATACCGCGTCACAGTGACCCCACATGTGCTATAGTCTGTTCTGGTTTATATTTTTATCCAGAGATCTATTTAAAGCGCGGTTACAGCATTCACTGCAATCGACACAATCTCTATACCCTACTATATTGGGTACACACTGCCACTAGTACACTGATGAAGGTCAATATCGACCGAAACGTTTGTTGTAACTAGTGATCAGGTGTACGTATTAAAATCTTTTCTTTACACAACCTTGAGTGTGCCCAGTCTTTAATGTATGATTTTGGAGGCATGAAATTGCTAGGATTTCTTAGACCCATTGTCTGAATACTGAGAAGTGAGCCAGTGGTAGAGTCAGAGATAGTGCCCAGGGTGTTAGGTGGGCGTGCAGGAGTATTCTCAAAGTGAAAATAAGCACTTGAAAATAAGCACTTGATATTTGATACCCCAATACACCTTTATCTAAAGGGTATGTCTATCTTTTTTCTGCATGTTGTGTGCCATGGGATGAGTCCATCCTTTATTTAATGTGTATCTTATTTAATGAGTATCGTATATGGTGACCTCTCTACCGATTTCCTTGACTAGAATATCCCCATGCTCTTTGTTTGGATACCCTAGAGGGATAATTCTCCGTGTTCTACAGTATCACCCAAATGTTTAACATGTTGCCAAATTCCTATGGATGTATATTCTTCACCCTATGTATATATTGTATATATTGTATATATTATACATTGTCATTGACTGTAAATTTCTCTATCTCTTCCAGCGACTATTTGATAAAGGCCACTGCGTTGGCCGAAACGTCAGTCAGTCGTCTCATAGCTATTTTCTTTTTTTCACATCAAGTGTGCAATAAAAATTTCCAATTTAAGCATGACATATGCAGTTAAACGTGTGCAGTGATTCTCTATAGACTTTAGATAGTGGGATACCCTAATCCCTTTTCACTTGCACCGTATCATCACTCATTTGGTTGTGTGCTAGCCATCTCTTTTGATCTATCCAGAATTAGATCTGGCACCGATTTTTTGCATGTTCCCAGTAGAGATATCAAGACAAGAGATTGGGAAAAAGAAAGGAAAAGACTCATAGCTTATGATTTACACTGCGCTACTTTGGGCGAATATCATAGGCAAGGGAAGATACCCCGCGGATTACACAGCAATCTTCGACCGACTCTTTTTTCGGACAACGCCAAGTATTGTGCCACTTTTCAAAAAATTCTCAACAAGTGTTCATTCGACATCATTCTGCTTACAATTGAACATCTCCAGGAAGCAATTAAGGAGACTGGAAAAAAAATTGCCACAATTAAAACTCAATTAACGTCCACCTTAAACAGCACTGAATTCAACACTCTGAAAACTAGAGTAGACGCAGCTCTACTAACACACCAGAAAACCTTGGAGGAAAGGAAGCGGACCAAATTCCAAAGAGATACAGAGGATTACCTTAATAAAAGAGTCTATAAATGGGAGGACCAAGCCCCAAGAAGATTCCAGACGAGAACCCGCCGTCAACCAGGAGGTTACACAGCATCCAGGGGATCCTTTCCTGTGGGTGGTTCCTCACCAGGCTCCGGGAGCGACATTGGTGAAGCATCCACCTCCAGACAACATTTTTTAGGCCAAAACACACGCCAACCAGGCGGTCAAGCAGGATTAGAACAGAATCGCCAGATGATCCTTTGCTCGCAGGTAGGAGTCCAAACATTGTCGTAAATATTTCTGATTACTCACTCTCTCCTCTGGAACTCAGAGTCCTAAATTTGGGCCTATCTTTCTGTCCAACTCCCAGATGGGATGCTTTTCAGTTAGAGAAAGATCTCCAACAATTCTACCGTAACATCCGATTTAAAAGTACACTTTGAGAATGGTCCACCTCACATTGCCAATGCTTTAGGCTCAGCTATCAGCCACACATCAAGTCCATTAACCACCATCGACACCTTGAGACTCAGAAACCCAAGTAATTTTGTACCAGCCAAGACAAATCACGCAGTTGAAACCTTTATAGACCTATTTGTCATGTGTGCATCGCCACGAAGATCGTCGCGGTTGCACAGTCTGACTTTTCACAGCTGAGTTGCTGTTTCTTTGTGTTTGGCAGTTAGGGAGTTAATTCTGTCTGTGCTCAGTTCTGGGACTGGGTGCAGTTTTCTCCCGGCTGCAATTAATTATTTGTTGATTGGTTTCCTTTAAATCTCTGGTTGTCTGTGTTGGGAGTTGCCAGTGAAATTCTTCATGCAGACCACAGATAGGATTGTATCTGTATAGACTTAAGTTAAAGAGCTCCTTAGTTGTTTTTAAGCTCACCTTGCTTAGAGTTTAATATCCCAGATCATTTATGTTCCTTCTGTGTTTGAGTGTGTATGCAAGTCTGTGTTTTCTCCAGTCTGTATTATATGTCTAATCTGTGTATTTAGCAGAGATCAGGCCATATCCCTCTGGTGTTAATCAGAATCCTTCTTAGGACTGATTACAGGGTTCAGGGACTGATAGGAGACAGGGTTAGGCTGGAGACTTGGACCTCTGAACCATTATCAGTACCTCCAAGGTGAGGGATTAGTTAGGACCCCAGTTTAGGGTCAGGTTAGACCCCCGGTCCTCCTCTTTCCTGTGACAGTGTATCAAGTCCTCAAGATTAACCCTGAGTTCAACGGATATCGTGTCAGGTAAATCTATTCTATATTTACATGCTGATGTTGCTAATCTATATGTTGTATAGAGTGTGGTTCTTTTAAGAATAGTTTACTGACATCGTACACATATCATAAGACCGCGTGACATTTTCACTGGCCCATAAAATTATTCCCAGTTGCCATGGATCCAGTAGCCCAGCTGGCTCTGCAGTTGCAGGGATTATCCATGGAGCTGACGGACATTAAGTCCAAAGTTTTGTCTCCCTCGGAGCAAACCAGATTTGAACCTAAAGTAGCTCTCCCGGACAGGTTCACTGGTGGGCGAGACAAATTTTTTACCTTCAGGGAAGCATGTAAATTGTATTTTCGGCTTCGGCCTCGATCATCAGGGAGTGAAGAGCAGAGAGTGGGAATTGTTATCTCGCTCCTACAAGGGGACCCTCAATCCTGGGCCTTCTCCCTTCCTCCGGGATCACCGGCTCTACAGTCAGTAGATCGATTTTTTACTGCCCTGGGTTTGGTATATGATGACCCAGATCGGGTCTCTCTTGCTGAGACAAAATTACGTAAGATACAGCAGGGAGATCGTCCGGCGGAGGAATTTGCTTCTGAGTTCCGTAGATGGGCCACAGATACTCAGTGGAATGACCCAGCTCTTAGGAGCCAGTTTTGTCATGGGCTTTCTGACAAATTAAAGGACGTTTTGGCTCAGTATGATTCTCCTCCATCACTGGAGGCTGCTATGGCCCTAGCTATCCGTACTGATAGACGGCTCCGGGAGAGGTGCGAGGTAACTCCGCCCCCTGTTGTTACTCCACCTACTACTAAAGTCCCTTATGTTGAGGTTCCCCTTGTCTGTTCGGAGGAGCCTATGCAGTTGGGAGGGACATCATTTCGTAGGAGGGGATTGGCTGTACGCCGCAGGACTTGAAGGTGTTTCTTCTGCGGGAAAGAGGGACATTTTGTTGGGGGATGTCCATCCCGTGCCTTGTTGAGCAAAAAGTCGCCGGAAAACTGTTAATCCCAGGTTGTGTGGTGGACGACAACCTGGGAGTATGTATTTCGTCCGCTAGTTCTTCTCAGTTCCTTGTACCAGTGGAGGTGGTGGTTGGTACGAGAGTGGAGAGATTTTCTGTTCTTCTTGATAGTGGGTCCGGGGCTAATCTGGTTGACGCTCAGTTTGCTCAGGCTCAAGGTATGCATCTGAGTGTATTGGTCAAACCGATCCCTATATTCTCCATTGACGCCAGGCCTCTCGGCAAAGGTAGCTTTGTTCATGAGGTTCATAACATTGACCTTCGGGTAGGGGCAATACATAGGGAACTATTATCTTGTTATGTGTTGGAGGGTCTACCTACTCCTATTGTGTTGGGACTTCCTTGGTTGGTTAAACATAACCCTGTGATTAATTGGCAGTCCAGAGATATAAGCCAATGGGGGGAGTTTTGCAAAAGTAACTGCATGAACACAGTTATCAGTGCGGTCGTGCCTAGTACTTTGCCTCCTTTTTTGGAGGACTTTGGGGATGTGTTCTCTGAGGAGGGGTGTCAGGAGTTGCCTCCTCATCGCGTATATGACTGCTCTATTAATTTACTTCCTGATGCTAAGTTACCTAAAGCTAGGTTATATAACCTTTCTGGTCCTGAGAGGCAGGCTATGAAAGATTATATTTCGGAAAGTCTGGCCAAAGGGCATATTAGACCTTCATCTTCCCCAGTGGCCGCGGGGTTCTTCTTTGTGAAGAAAAAAGATGGAGGCCTACGCCCTTGCTTGGATTTCCGCGAACTTAATCGGATTACTGTTCGAGATCCGTATCCACTCCCTCTGATTCCTGATCTCTTCAATCAAATTGTTGGCGCCAAATGGTTCTCTAAATTGGATCTCAGGGGGGCGTATAATCTGATTAGGATAAAAGAGGGGGATGAGTGGAAAACGGCGTTTAACACGCCGGAGGGACATTATGAGAACCTTGTCATGCCTTTTGGTCTGACTACTGCACCAGCAGTATTCCAACATTTTGTTAATGACATTTTTCGTCATCTGGTGGGGCTGTTTGTGGTCGTATATTTGGATGACATTTTAATTTACTCACCAGATCTTGTGTCTCACCAGGAGCATGTGAGACAGGTGTTGCAGATCTTGCGAGACAATAAACTATACGCCAAACTGGAAAAGTGTGTATTCGCCGTACAGGAACTTCAGTTTTTGGGTTTCTTGGTGTCAGCCTCCGGTTTCCGTATGGACCCTGAAAAGGTGAGAGCAGTGCTTGAATGGGATCAGCCAGAGGATCTTAAGGCTCTGCAGCGTTTTCTGGGGTTTGCTAACTACTACCGGAAATTTATTTGTAATTTCTCATCTGTTGTCAAACCCCTCACTGACATGACAAGAAAAGGGACGGATTTTTCTAAATGGTCGGACAAAGCTTGCCAAGCTTTTTCCTCTTTGAAAAAATGTTTTGCTTCGGCACCCGTTCTCATCCAACCAGATGCATCACAGCCGTTCGTTGTGGAGGTGGACGCGTCTGACGTAGGGGTGGGTGCAATATTGTCCCAGGGTCCGTCCCCTGGTAAATGGCATCCGTGCGCTTTCTTTTCTAAAAAATTGTCGTCCGCCGAAAGGAATTATGATATCGGCAATAGGGAACTTTTGGCCATTAAGTTGGCTTTTGAAGAATGGCGTCACTTTTTGGAGGGGGCAGTCCACCCGGTCACCGTCATTACTGATCACAAGAACCTGCTGTATTTGGAATCTGCTAAGCGTCTGAATTCCAGACAAGCTCGATGGTCGTTGTTTTTTACCAGGTTTAATTTTGTTGTCACTTATCGCCTGGATCTAAGAATGTTAAGGCGGATGCCTTGTCTCGCAGTTTCCAGGGGCCGGGAAAATGGATGACCCGATTCCTATCCTTCAGGAGGGGGTGGTAGTGTCGGCTGTGTGTTCTGAGCTTGAGGAGGAGGTGTTAGAGGCTCAGGGGGACGCCCCTGCAGGACCTCCAGGGAGACTGTTTGTTCCAAATCAGTTGAGACAAAAGGTTATTGAGGCACATCATAATTCTGCTTTAGCAGGACATCCAGGGAGTAAGGCTACTTTAGATCTCCTTTCTCGCCGGTTTTGGTGGCCTAACGTTAATAAAGATGTTTTAACTTTTGTCGCGTCCTGTGGGGTTTGTGCTCGCTCTAAGACCCCTCATACCCGTCCGTCTGGGACCTCTCTTACCCTTGAAACTTCCGGAGCGTCCATGGACTCATTTGTCTATGGACTTCATCACGGACCTTCCTCAGTCGTCAGGGAAGACTGTCATACTGGTGGTTGTTGACAGGTTCAGTAAGATGGCACATTTCATTGCTCTTCCTGCCCTCCCTAATGCTAAAACTCTGGCGCAGGTGTTCATTGGGGAGATTGTGAGACTTCATGGGTTGCCTTCTGATGTGGTGTCAGATAGGGGGTCTCAGTTTGTGTCCAAGTTTTGGAGGGCATTTTGTTTACGTCGGGGGATGCAATTGTCATTTTCCTCGGCTTTTCATCCGCAGACCAATGGTCAGACAGAGCGTCTGAATCAAAGCCTAGAGACTTATCTTCGGTGTTTTGTCTCAGAGAACCAGGAGGACTGGTCTTCTTTTTTGCCTCTGGCAGAGTTCGCTCTTAACAACAGGCGGAGCGAGTCCACTGGTAAGTCCCGTTTTTTGGGGCATATGGTTTTCATCCCCAGTTTTGTACATTCAATGGGGGGGGCCCTTCTGGGGTTCCTGAGGAGGAGCGTTTCTCGTCGTCACTTGCTTCAGTGTGGAGAGGTGTATTGAATAATCTGAGTGCTATGGGGAACCGTTATAAACGTATGGCTGATAGGAGGAGAGTTTCTGGTCCAGATCTTAATGTGAACGATCTGGTATGGTTGTCTACCAGGAATATAAAACTTAAAGTTCCCTCCTGGAAGCTGGGCCCCAGATTCATCGGGCCGTACAGGATCAGTTCCATAATTAATCCTGTGGCATTTCGTCTGGACCTCCCTCCTACGTTTAAAATACACAATGTGTTCCACAAGTCATTACTTAAGAGGTACGTGGCACCAGTCATACCATCACCTCTACCTCCTCCTCCAGTGGTGGTCAATGGTAACTTGGAGTTTCAAGTGTCAAAGATCATTGACTCACGTCTGAATCGCCGGTCCCTTCAGTACTTGGTGCATTGGAAGGGGTATGGTCCAGAGGAGAGGACGTGGGTTCCTGCGTCTGACATTAACGCAGATCGTTTGGTGCGGACCTTCCACAGAACTCACCCGGGCAAACCTGGCCCTGAGGGTCCGGAGGCCCCTCGTAGAAGGGGGGGTACTGTCATGTGTGCATCGCCACGAAGATCGTCGCGGTTGCACAGTCTGACTTTTCACAGCTGAGTTGCTGTTTCTTTGTGTTTGGCAGTTAGGGAGTTAATTCTGTCTGTGCTCAGTTCTGGGACTGGGTGCAGTTTTCTCCCGGCTGCAATTAATTATTTGTTGATTGGTTTCCTTTAAATCTCTGGTTGTCTGTGTTGGGAGTTGCCAGTGAAATTCTTCATGCAGACCACAGATAGGATTGTATCTGTATAGACTTAAGTTAAAGAGCTCCTTAGTTGTTTTTAAGCTCACCTTGCTTAGAGTTTAATATCCCAGATCATTTATGTTCCTTCTGTGTTTGAGTGTGTATGCAAGTCTGTGTTTTCTCCAGTCTGTATTATATGTCTAATCTGTGTATTTAGCAGAGATCAGGCCATATCCCTCTGGTGTTAATCAGAATCCTTCTTAGGACTGATTACAGGGTTCAGGGACTGATAGGAGACAGGGTTAGGCTGGAGACTTGGACCTCTGAACCATTATCAGTACCTCCAAGGTGAGGGATTAGTTAGGACCCCAGTTTAGGGTCAGGTTAGACCCCCGGTCCTCCTCTTTCCTGTGACAGTGTATCAAGTCCTCAAGATTAACCCTGAGTTCAACGGATATCGTGTCAGGTAAATCTATTCTATATTTACATGCTGATGTTGCTAATCTATATGTTGTATAGAGTGTGGTTCTTTTAAGAATAGTTTACTGACATCGTACACATATCATAAGACCGCGTGACACTATTAGATTGGGACATTAAACAAACTATTCCTGTCTGTCATAATTTGACCCTTCTGAAAAACAAGCCTTATCCTCCTTGAAGGATAACAATAACATCATTATAAAACCCGCAGACAAGGGGGGCGCGATCGTGATAATGAATAAGACTCAATACATGACGGAAGTTAGAAGACAGCTCGCAGACACCAGCACTTATAGGATGATTCCATCAGATCCTACCTTCTCTATACGAAGGAAGATTGACACTATCCTTCAAAAGCATCTACAACTCAATACGATTGATGCTAAGACTAAAACTTTTCTGACCAATCAACATCCAGTTACTCCGGTAGTATATATCCTCCCTATGATTCACAAAAATTTGCATAATCCCCCTGGATGCCCTATTGTAGCTTCTACCGATTCCATTCTCAATCCGTTATCTGTATTTTTGGAAAAAAATTTAACACCTTATAACCACATCACAAAATCCTTCATTCTTGATACAGGTGACTTTTTGACAAAAATTCATGCCCTTGGCTCTGTGGAGCCCACTAGCATCCTCTGCCCACTTGATGTGAATAGTCTGTACACATCAATCTCCCATGACAAAGGCACCCATACTGTACCAATTGATCCAGAGATGCACTCAAGGATACTGATTTTCTCTGTGAATATATGTATATATTGTATATATCATTGTATCGTTTTGTACTACATCTGTTTTTATTTATCTTTTCAGCGACCTTATGACAAAGGCCATCCTTGTCCGAAACATCTTTTTATTTGGTTGTTGCCACCATTGTCAATAAAATTTTCACCAGAAGCATACTAACTCCTTTTACGTGTGCAGTGATTCCGTTTGAACTTACGTTGATTGGACCTATAGGTTCCTTCTCACTAGCACCAAACATTTTCATTCTCCTCGTTGAGTGCTAACCATTGATATTATACACCACGCCTCAGCATCGCCGCACCTCTGCCACCGCCACATCACACCACTGCTGCAACCCCCCGGTAAGCCTGCGTTCAGACTATAAGACGCACCCCCCCATTTTACTCACAATTTTTTTGGGGAAAAAGTGCATCTTATAGTCCGAAAAATATGGTAGAATTTACAAAAGTAACAGAATTAAAATTTTAATAAAAGAATAATAGCTCAAAGAAGCATATTTTCCAGAATAAGAACATAATAGCATAAATATAATACATAAACTTGGACTACTGAATGAATGAAATATAATCATGTTAAAAGTTAGAAATAATTACAAGGTGAAAATAATACTAGAGCTATGGAAGGAAATTATATCTTGCTATTTAGATGATAGATAGAATTATTGTCAATTATTTTGTATGAAAAATATGTTTGCAGTTGGAAGACAATGGATCTGTACAATAACATAACTATGTTATATAGAAAAAACTTTAAAATAATCGTTGTTTTGATTTTACTTAATGAATCAACATTATACATGAAAATAAGAAACTTTGTACTATTTGTTGTCAGATAAATACTCTTCTTTCTCTTCTGTAACTGATTTTTTTCAAAATTCTCAATTTATGGTTAAAATATGCATTCAGTGAATACAGATTTTCTAATTGCTGAGAGGTGATGATGGCTGCTACTGATTCTATGTACAAGTGAGGAGGGAGGAGCTCTGCCTGTAGTGGAGAAGAATGATTGCTTGGGATCTGCAAACAAATATAAAAGGAATTAGCTTTAGACCTCAGTGAGATTTTACATGGACCACGTACAAGAAATGTTTACAGAACAGAAGATATGACCCAACAGCCTGGTCTGCCACCTTGAGCAAACTACTTCAAAGGCATATAGTCATGGCGGCCCTACCTACATGCGATTGGTGCGCTTGCACAGACTTCAGAGGGGGAGCAGCAGGGAAACAGCATGTAATTTTGATTTGCTTCTCCTGCTCCCCTAACTGCAAGTTTACTCTCTGCCAGACCAGTCTGCTGAAGAGGGATGTGGGGGCAAAAAAACCAACCTTTCCTGCTGTGTTCTGGCCATCCAGCTACAGATTCAGCCCCCTGTGACAGTCGTAAGTGACGCAGATGAGCCATAATAACCTCAGGACGTCAACTGTGTGAGTAGAACTGCTGAATAGGGATGGGCGGACCGATGGAAGTTTGGATTCTGGTACCAGACTTGAACCTTTAAGAAAGTTTGGTTTGAGTACAAGAACAGTACCTGAACTTCCCTTAGAACCCAAACCCCATTGAAAATACTGGATACCCAAACTGCCAAGAAAAGAAAAAAATAATCTCTCTCTCACCATGGACTTACCCCGAACAAAACCCGCACCCTGCACCAGACTTCAGCAGAGAGTCTGTATTCGGCGTTCTGGCCCGAACATTGACTGTCTGGTACGAACGCCGAAAATTTATGTTCGGGTTTCTCCCATCTCTACTGCTGGATAGTATAAGGTCACTCAGCAGGAGCACGAGGAATGGATGTGAGGGTGCTGCAATCTTTTCAAGGTGATGTGAATATAAGTGCAGTTATAACTAAAGGGGGAATAACTGTATATACTTATGCATGAAAGGAGAAGAGAGGGGCATTTTATTGCAAGGGGTGTATATTATATTCTTGGAGTTCGAAATCATCATTTTACTGCGATAGGTGTTGTATGCACGAATCACCTACATAGGAGCCACATAGCATTATAATCAGATGCACCCATTGTTGTAAAATTACGGCCCTTAATTAAATTATTCCCTTTTCATATAATCCTAATATTAACCCCTTTCCCAGATTAAAATCATAGAGTTACACCCCTTGGAGTGTAATCGTAAAATAATGCCCCACACCCCTCACAGGACTATAATTATAGAATAACATCCATGGATGGAGTATAACCATAGAAACCCCCTTCCCACTGGGGTATACTGATTTAACTCCAGTGGGGGTGTCATTCTATGAATAAAGTATAATCATAGAATGACACCCCCGACTGGAGTAAAATCATATAATAACACCCCAAAAATTGGAGTATAACCATAGAATAATGCCCCCCACACACACACTGGAGTATAATCGTAGAATAACGCCCCCAATTGAGTATAATCAAAGACTAATACCCACTCCCACCCCTGCTGGAGTATAATTATAGAATAACATCCCCCATGTAGAGTATTCATAGAATAACCCCCCATCCCACTGGAGTATAATCATAGAATAATGCATCTGCTTTCCCTCACTGAAGTATAATCATAGAAAAACACTCTCTAGAGAACCGAGGAGGGCTTGGATAGCTTAAAGTTCCTGTATATGGGGGTGTTAGGGAAGACAGATGTTAGCTTTACATATCAGCTAGCTAATATGTTTGGAAAGCTTAACCCCTTAACGACCGCCGATACGCCTTTTAATAGCGGCAGTTAAGGGTACTTATTCCTCAGCGCCACTTTTTAACTGCACTGAGAAAAAATGGTATAGCGCCCCCTAGCATTGGAAAATCTACTGGCTCTTGTCTACCGGGGGTAGCTGAGACCCCGGAGAACATGATTCGTGTTGGTTTTTACCATCCCCAGTGTCCAGTGTATAACGGCGACCACAGAAAAAGTCTGATTTCCCATTTATTTCTCTCTCCTCTGATATGATCTAGCATACCAGAGGAAATAGAAATGGGGTCCCCCAAGCCTCCCGGTACCTCCTGTGTCCCTGGACCCTCCAGCTCTGGCCCCTGCCCCTGGCATCTTCTTCCTGGAGGAAAATGGGCAGGACGTCCACCAAGATCTGCTGGCCGGCACCTGGCAATAATAGCAGATTTTTCCTATTGGTTCATTTCGATCACTGTGATTTAAAAAATTGTAAATCAAACCCCCCTATGTCACTTCCTTAGTTAGGTAAAAATAATAAAATAAAAAAGGTATTTATTTCCATTTTTCCATTAGGGTTAGGGTTGGGGCAAGGGTTAAGGTTGGATTAAGAAATAGTGTTATGGTTGGGCTAGGGTTGGGGTTAGAGCTAGGGTTAGGGTTAGGGCTGGGGTTAGGGTTGGGGCTAAGGCTATTGTTGGGGCTAGGGTAGGGTTGGTGTTAGAACTAGGGTTAGGATAGGAGCTAGGTTTAGGGTTGGGGCTAGGGTTAGAGCTGTGTTGGAGTTACGGTTGGGGTTACGGTTGTGGTGTTGGGGTTACAGTTATGGTGTGTGGGTTATGACTGTGGTGTTGGGGTTACGGTTGTGGTATTGGGGTTACAGCTGTGTTGGAGTGCTGGGGTAAGGGTGTTGTGGAAGTTGGGGTTAGGGTTGTGGTTAGGGTTGGGATTAGGGTCAGGGGTAAGGCTGTGTTAGGGTTGGAGTTAAAATTGGGAGGTTTCCATTGCTTAGGTACATCAAGGGGTCTCCAAACACGAAATGATTCCAGACAATTTTTGTTCAAAAAGTCAAATGGTGCTCCATCACTTCTGAGCCGTACCGTGCGCCCAAACAGTGGCTTTCCCCCACATGCGGGGCATCGGTGTACTCAGGAGAAATTGCATAACAAATTTTGTGGTTCATTTTCTCTTGGTACCCTTGTGAAAATAAAAAGTTTAGGTCTAAGGTAAATTTTTTATGCAAAAATTTAAATGTTAATTATTCCTTCCTCATTGCTTGAGTTCTCTTGAAGCACCTGAAGGGTTAATAAATTTATTGAATGTAGTTTTGAGCACCTTGAAGGGTGCAGTTTTTAGACTGGTCTCACTTTTGATTATTTTCTGTAATATTGACCCCCCAAACTCATTTCAAATGTGAGATGGTCCCTAAAAAAATGGTTTTGTAAATTTTGTTGAAAAAATGAGAAATCACTAGTCAACTTTTAACCCTTATAATGTCCTAGCCAAAAATTATGTTTCCAAAATTATGCTGATGTAAAGAAAACATGTGGAAAATGTTATTTATTAACTATTTTGTGTAATATGACTCTCAGATTTAAGGGCACAAAAATTAAAAGTTTAAAAATTGCACATTTTTTTTCTTAAATGAACACAAGTCATATCGAAGAAATGTTACCACTAACATGAAGTACAATATGTCGCGAAAAAATATTCTCAGAATCAGTGGGATCCGTTGAAGCGTTCCAGAGCTATAACCTCATAAGTGGTTAGAATTATAAAAATTGGCATGGTCATTAAGTACAAAACTGGCTCTGTCACTAAGGTGTTAAAGGGGTTTTTCATTTTCAGAAAAGCTATGTCCCTAGTTGCAGTTCATTTAAAATAAAAATGCTGCTCCAGTGAAAGTTGCAGTGTGCAGTGCTGACATCACGTCAGCAGCTCTGCAGCCAATCACTGAGGTCAGCATCTCATGCCATCAACAAGGTCAAAGCTGCCGAGCTCACTCATTTGGTGCAGTGCTAATGATGTGATGTTAGCGCTGCAGACAACAGACATCAGAATCGGGGCAAAGATTCAGTGTGGGACTTGGGGAGGGAGTGGAAGGAAATTTTTTTTTTTACAACAAACTGTGCTTGGGGACTCAACCTCCCCAGAAAACCCCTTTAACCACCCCATACATATTATATCTAAGGCCGGCGTCACACTAAGTAGGAATACGGACGAGTAAGAGGCGTGAAGACCACGCATTACACACGGACCCATATTTCTCTATTGGGTAGCTCTGATCATACGTATTTTTCTCGGGCGTATAATACGGTGCGAGACACCCGCAGCATGCTGCAATTGTACGCGTATTACGCCCGTTGTACGCCAATGAAAGTCTATGAGTGCGAGAAGACAACGGATTACACATGAACCAGGCGTGTGACTTGCGAGAAATAAGGAAGACTTCTGCAGCTCACAGGAAATGGTGCAACACATGCAGGAGGAAGCTGACACATGCAAATTAGCTCAAAAAGAGCGCCAGACATCCCGGAAGAACACCTCCATGGATTCAGCCATGATGTCCACCCTCATCAATGTGGAGATGCTCATTGTATTGGTGCAGGAGAGGCCAGAAATATGGTAACAAAGAGATGCGCATTATGCTGACCGCGCAAGGAAATGGGCAAATCTTTCCCCACTTTGAGCAGCAGCGAATCAGTAAGTTGCTTGATATTTTTAATAAATTCTTAACGCTCACAGCGGATTTATAGCACAGAATTTGCCCCCCCAAAAAGTTTTTTGTTTTTTTGTTTTTAGCACAAAAAAGTTAGCTTAGTCACATCCTTCTAGGCCCCCATGACGATATAACTTGTACGTAGACGAATTTTGCTTTGTGTAGCTAGCTAAATGATTCCATTATGTGTCATTGCAGTGGATGATGTTATGAGAAGATGGAGAAGCATCCGCGACCAATACAGGCGGGAACGCCAGCAGAGGACCAAGAGCGGGTCAGCAGCACCCAGTAAGCGAAAGTACGTTTACTTTGACAGGCTGGGTTTTCTTGCACCTATTCTTGATCTCAGACCATAAGGACATACATCACACCACATACCACATATGCAGTTTAGGCTCACCCCTCCTACATGTTCTAATCCCCTTTCATTTCCCCACAGAACCGAATCCAACCTCACTGAGAGGGAGACTGGCTCAGACTCAGAGGCCATTATTGACTCGGTTGGGGAGGTGAAGAGGTGGCTGGCCTATCTTCTGAGCCTCCCTGCAGCATTCCACAAGCTTCACAAGAACCAGGACATGACCAAGCATCTGTGCCGCAACCTGTACATGACCCACCTGCTGCAGCAGCAGGGCCCGGTGTAGAGAAAGCAGCCAATAGTAGCAGCCCCACTGTACCTCTTGTGGGCTCCCCCCAGCCTGCTGCTATATCCTGCCGTGGGAGAAGACGGTGAGACATCACTGGGTCAGACACACGTAGGCATGTGGACACTGGGATACTCAATTACCTTTCCAGGGCAGCTGTGGATGAGGGTGAGGAGACCTATGCCCGTAGCCTTGCCCGCTACCTTCGTCCCCTCCGTCAGGCTCCGTGTGAGAGGATCAATTCAGATCCTAACTGACGCATGCACACCCCTCAATACCCCATATGAGGTGTGTGCCCCCCAACAAAATGTGCATGCTCAATTAGGATCTGATGATCCTCCTGCACGGGCGCCTACACCTCAACCCATTCCCCCACCAAACCAACCTTGGCAACAACAGGGTCATATGCCTGCCTATAATCCGACTTCACAATATGGCCACTTGTACAGATCCAGTGTTGGAGGCTGGTCCCAACCTGGATGTGCTCAACATGGTCATATTGGGGGGTATGATTCTCGTGGCTATCATCTACCACAAGAATATAATCTCTCTTATCTGTATGGCAATGTGCCCACATAGCAACCTGACCGTGGGCAGATGTTAGCTCAGGGTCATGAAAATCAACCCCAACAGGGTGATGGTCAAGCTTCTCATCATAGCCAACAACACAGAGATGCTGGGAACCCGCCAACCCCACCACCCACATACCACCAGCTATGATTATTTCTTTAAATAAGATATGATGAAGTCCAAAGTATTTTTCCTTATTTTTTACTTTTACTTTACACTCCTGTTGTGTTACAGAAATGTGCACCAATCTAGATGCATCTAACCTACATATGGTAACAATATGCTATTGTGTTGGGCTTCTCTACTTTAGTTATGTGCATTATGTGTTATGGTTGAAAGACAATCTAATTATTTGTAAACATTTATTTCAACATAATGATGTGTAAAGCATATTTGCACTCATCTGAATGGCTACAAACAGCAAATGGTACTTAGCTGGTGGGATGTGGCCTAGGTGTAAATAAATTTTTTCCTTAGATCTTATAATTTATACCAATGTTTGTTATTTTTTCCTCATCCCTTTTAGAAATTGTTGACTAATGCATCATTGCATTAGTCTAATCTGAGAACCCAACCATATGGGGCATATTTTTTTGCTGACTAGTGATAGTGAAAGTTAGTTATTTTGAGTATTTATTATAATTTATGGGCAATTTTTTATGGTTTTACATGCTGTCTATTGCATATTTGCACTTGTAATCTTGTGAACCAAACATATGGGTAACATATGGTCTTCAGACTATAACATATGGTCTTATAGACTATTATGTAATGCAATATTTGTTATTTTGTCATGCCTTATTTTGTTACTTGTGTAAGAATGCACACTTACACTATTGTGCCGTAAATACATATACCATATGAACCAAATATGGTAGTAACTACCTCAAGTGGCGCTTTGCACATATAAATATCTATTTTTATAAAAAGTTTGGATTTTGTTTTCATAAGTTGTTTATACTCAACCACAAACACATGTGTTAAGACCATTAATAACAGACAGAGACTATGTGGAGAATAAAGAGTTTACTTAAATACTGTACACACACACAAAACCTTACAGCATAGATATAGCATCATCTTGCCATGTTGTAGTACCCTCAGGTGACACAAAATATTGGGTAAAGATATCACGGGTTTTCAGTCCTGAGAGTGGGCGACATAATGGGATGACATGGGGTGTAGGCATATCCACATTGGTGACCACATTTTCTACAACATCTGATGGGCCACAATCATGCATTCTGGTGAAATTATGGAGAACAACACATGCTTTTATGACCTTATTCAGGTTGGCTTCACACAGCTGAATAGCAGACTGGAGGACACGCCATTTTGCACACAGAATGCCAAAGGCACACTCCACCAGGCGCCTGGCCCATGATAGGCGCAAGTTGAAAATCCGACGATGGTGGTAAAGGTGTCGTCGTGGATATGGCCTCATCACATACCTTGACAGCTGGAAGGCCTCATCCCCAACTACAACATATGGGACCGATTCCAGATTGGAGCCAGGAAGTTGGCATGCTGGTGTTAGGTGCAACTCGTTAATGCGAAGCCGCCGACCCATAATGGAAGAATTGAAGACTCTAGAGTCTCCAGTTCTTCCATAGGCCCCAATGTCTACAATTATAAACCTGTAGTTACTGTCAACCAGAGCCAACAGTACAACAGAAAAATATTGTTTATAATTATAGAATTGGGACCCTGAGTTCGGCGGCTTACGCACACGGATGTGCTTCCATCAAGGGCTCCTATACAATTTGGGAACTGGCATTGCTCCTCAAATCCCCTGGCAATCCTCTTCCAGTCTTCCATCTTTGGCTCAGGCATCACCAGTTCATGAAGTCTGTCCCAGAGTTGAGAGCAGGTATGACGCACAATGCCACATATGGTGGACCTCCCAATCAAGAACTCCAGATGGAGTGTGTTAAGGGCCTGCGGAACGCACCTAATAGATATTAAGGAGAGGTGCGTTCGCAGCCCGGGGTCCACCGTGCAGGCAGAGCCTGCTGCTAGTAAGATGGCATAAATAGGCGGTATAAGCGAACTCTGTTATCCTGCAGAGTCGCAGATGTAAATGCCGTAGCACTATATGGCGGAATAAGCGGTCTCTGTTAACTCACAGAGCCGCTGTAACAAAGACTGTGTCCTGTTAGACTCACAGGGAACACAGATGACTGCTAAACGGATTGCAGTCTGTGGTCATGCAATCAGAACCCAAGAGGTAATCTCCTCACTGGAGTAGCCTGTATTCTAATGGCGTTTTCAGCCGAGCCCTGAACACTTGCATATAATCTCCTCACCGGAGATGCCGGTAATCTAGGGGCTTATTTCAGGCAGACCTAACCACATGCATACATGACCACACTGGCGCAAGCACGTAACAAATTTGATACTAGCGCATGGCGGCCCAGCCATGCCACCCTTTTATAGTAGCAACTGAAGGACCTACCAGAAAAGGACCAATGCGAAACCATTCCAGAACACATGTAGTTTCAGGACCTTCCTGGCGGACCAATGGGAGTCGCTGCTGCAACCGAGCATGTGACCCCTGATCTCCAATAGGCCCCGATCATGCTCAGATGGAGAAAGCAGGGACTTAGTTCCCGAACTGCCTGCTCCAGCACTGGTTATAACTGCCTGCTCCAGCACTGGTTATAATCGAGGAACCAGGAAAGACCGCAACAAGCCTCTGCACAGTGTTAAACTGGGCTAGACGCTGAGACCGACGTCTCTGCTGAGCAGGGTCCACTGCGACCGGAGATGGATGGGGGACCGCAGCGGGACTGGTTCGAGACTCCCCTTGTGCAGCAGCGGGAACTCGAACCCTAACAGAGTGCCGCATAAGATATGCCAGTAGTTAGGAACCTACAAGTAACCAAATATAGAGAGAGCAATCACTACACATGCACAAAGGTAGAACAAACGCACTATACATAACCGTTACATAATGTCAGTTACAAACAATCCTAACTTACATTTACCAACATTTAAAGGTTTCTGACATTTTTATATACATAGAATAGTTTTGGTAGTTGTAGGTGATATATGGGATATATTGTGAGGATATTTCAGCTACAGACATAAGGCTAAAGGGACACTTGTGGGAAAACACATCATCAACAGACAGTATGTAGCTGAGGAATACATACCGTAGCATAAGTAGAAGTCGCTCCTCTGCAGAGATAGCTTTACGCATCCGGGTATCCTGGTAGGTGATCCCAGGGCGCACAATCTCCAACAAAACATCAAATGTGGGAATGGTCATCCGACAAAACAGAAAAAACTTGTCTGGATGAGTCCGCAGAGATGCATACAGGTGGTGAAAATGGCCTTTAGTGAGGCGTTGCCTCAAATGCGGATGCACCCACATTCGCCTCCTCCTGCGCGGATCAACGATCACTGGGTAAGGCTGGCCAAAGCAGCGGGACAAAACCTAGTTGTACAACACTCTATCAGGTGGGGTGAACTGAAGACTGTCAGACATGTTGGCAAGCAAGCAGCAGGCCTCCAACACAAGCAGACCACTAAAATGTCAAGATTGGGGGTTGCAACCGGATGCAGAGGCAATAAATAGCCTTGCTGATGATGATTTGAATGAGTTTCAGGCCTAAAAACCATTAAATGTCCATTTTGCAAGGCTGCGAGAAAAAAAAGCTATGCTGATGCCATACGGATTGCATACGGATGCTTACATGCGCAAAATACGCAGCCGCACCCTGAAAACGCCTGAAATACGGTCCGTATTTTTGTACGGTGAGTGTGTCCCCGGCCTAAGGCCTCATTTAGATCTCCATTTTTTTTTAGATATGAGAAAAAAACTAGCAACTTTTATATCAGTTATGGTATCCTTTTTTTTCATAAGGAACCAACATTATATACATTTCCAAGGTACTCTTACATGCTAGACAGCAAAAGGTTTCAAAGTGCTGTACATTTTTCTGACTGACCCATTCATTTTATTGGGCATGTTTGTTCTGCAAATCAGATTAAATCAGATCTGCATCTATCTCAACAACGATGCCCTGATATGGAGAACTGGTCAGAATAGCCACCAGAGGACCCCATTATTGAGATACTAGGCAGCAAAATGTTCAAGTCTCACAAATTACATATACAAAGAGTCTATATGTTCTTCTTGTGTTGGTGTGAGATTCCTCTCGTTTCGTCACTGGCGAAGTGATAGTGAATGTATATTGTGAGACCCAATGGAGACAGTGATGAAGATGTCTGTACAGTCCTGCAGAATTAATAAGAAGATGTGGGACCACACTTACTATACATTTATACCCATCATGTGGCTCTGCCAACGTTTTATTCTCATATTATTAAAATGTGAGTAGAAAGATAATGGCATTTATTGGAGCCCAAATAGGTTAATACCTAAAGCTAACGCTACTTATTAGATAGCTGCTGCCAAACTGTCATTTAGCTGATAGCTCTCTATCCTGACTCCTCCATAATAAAGAAATATTATCTTGCATTATCCAAACATTCCTGTGTTCTACATTAAAGAGCTGCTTTCATAATCATCTACTACAAAAAATAAACATTATATGTGTGCAATAAACAAACATTTAGCAAGAAATGTGTTATTTTACCCCACATGTATCATTTACTCTGCATGTAATAAATGGCAAGCTATAACAAAAACATTAGGTAAAATATATACTGCAAAATTAATGGTAACAAATGGACTAGAGGGAACCTTGAAATGTTAAAATAGAAATTAATCTACTTGAAAATCAATTAAAACTGACCTCCAACATATTCCTCAGAAATAATTTCCTCTGAATTGCAAAGAGCATACAAAATTAAAAAGGAAACACACATATACAGATGCATTTCCAGTAAGTGAAGACCTTGTAGCATGATATAAAAGGATTCTTTCCCTTAGCTTTTATAGGATAAACATGTGAAGGTCAAACATTTCCTCTTTTTCTATTAATGTGCATGGTAGTTCCAACCTACCATTAAAGGAAATTTGTCATGAGGAAATTACAAACTGTTTAAATCAGTCTTTCACAATGAACTATTTAAGAATCTTTTGTTTTAATTTACAACTTTTTTATACTTTTATTAAAACAATAAAACTGTTTACCACATAAGATTTGTAGTCATGAGAGCTACAATTTTTATACATTCAGTGCATATAACAAAAGCTTAACCCCTTAACGACCAGGGGTATTTCAAAGGTGCAGTATTAGTGTGCACTCTGTCCAGTAGTCGAGGTACTGGTGGAATGGGCCAAGGCGCAGGAGAGCTGCTATCTGGACTCTGATTTACAGGTCACCAGCATTGTTTACAGCACCCATACCAAGCATCCCTTATACGGATCTCCTAAGACTTTCCCTAAGGCTGGAGTCACACTAGCGAGGAATACGGACGAGTGCTATGAAATAAAACATTGCATAGTACTCGGACCACTGTTAATCTATGGTGCAGCTCCCATCACGTTTTTTTTTCTCGCCTGTATTATATGTGCGAGTGAAATCACAGCATGCTGCAATTTGCAGCGTATATTGGCAGAGTCTCACCAATCAAGTGTATGGGTGCGAGAAAAAAAATCGCACTCCACACGGGTCATCAGTGTAGCATGCGAGAAATATGCACCGGTGTCCTTTGAAAAGCCAGCAATTCACGTGCGGTGTACAGTAAAATCACACTGACAGGTTAGAATAGAATAGATAGAATAGATATATACATAGAATAGGTGTATATATATATATATATATATATATATATATATATATATATATATATACACTGCTCAAAGAAATAAAGGGAACACTCAAATAACACATCCTAGATCTAAATGAATGAAATATTCTCATTGAATACTTTGTTGTGTACAAAGTTGAATGTGCTGTCAACATAATCACACAAAAATCATCAATGGAAATCAAATTTTTGAACCAAAGGAGGCCTGGATTTAGAGAGACCCCCTAAATGAAAGTGGAAACAAGTTAAGATGAAAATCAAAACAGGACAAAATTAAAGTGGAAACAAGTCAAAATGATGCTCATTATTGTGTGTGGCCTTCACGTGCCTGTATGACCTTCCTACAATGCCTGGGCATGCTCCTGATGAGGTTGCGGATGTTCTCCTGAGGAACTACTCCCAGACGTGGATTAAAGCATCCGTCAACTCCTGGACAGTCTGTGGTGCAACGTGACGTTGGTGGATGGAGCGAGACATGCTGTCCCAGATGTGCTCAATCGGATTCAGGTCAGGGGAGCGGGCAGGCCAGTCCATAGCTTCAATGCCTTCATCTTGCAGGAGCTGCTGACACACTCCAGCCACATGAGGTCTGGCATTGTCCTGCATTAGGAGGAACCCAGGGCCAACCGCACCAGGATATGGTCTCACAAGGGGTCTGAGGATCTCATCTCGATACCTAATGGCAGTCAGGCTACCTCTTGCAAGCACATGGAGGGCTGTGTGGCCCTCCAAAGAAATGCCACCCCACACCATTACTGACCCACTGCCAAACCGGCCATGCTGAAGGATGTTGCAGGCAGCAGGTTCACACTCAGCACATGTGACAGACGTGATATAGTCTGGAGATGCCATGGAGAGCGATCTGCTGTCTGCAACATTATTCAGCATGACCAGTTTGGCAGAGGGTCAGTAATGGTGTGGGATGGCATTTCTCTGTGTTATTTGAGTGTTCTTATTTTTTTGAGAGGTGTATATATTTATTGATATATATATTATATTATATATATAATATGTAGTGACAATGATATATATGTATAATTAATGGAGCGTGAAGGATATGTGGTGAATGAGGTGTATATTTCACCTAAGTACCTTGCTGACTGGTATGAGCGAAATGTGTGGCTTTGTAAACCTGGTGGTAAAGAAAGGTCACTACACCTGCCATTCAGTACACGCTTGCAGCTCAGACCTGAATCCACTCAGGTGTTGATTAGGAAGCCAGAAGTAGGTGTCTGCAAACACAATCTGAGAGCTCATTCAGTCTGGACAAGGGGTCCAGGCACAGAAGGTGTCTCCAAGAGTGTGGGAGCTGTCTTTAGCCCGGACACAGGGAGGTGTCCTGGCACAAGGAAGCAGTCTCTAAGAGTGTTTGAGCTATCTCAGTCTGGGTGCAGGAAGTACCCCGGACACAGGAGTAGTCGCAGTGAGAATCCGTGCGAATAGCGACTGAATAGGAGGTGACCTCTCTCAAGTCTGGACATTGGAGTTGCCTTCAGACACAAGGAGGAGTGTCTGTGAAACTCCATACTGGTAACATATATCATATGTCTTGTTTTGGGCACAGACTGGTAGAGTCTGGGTCCCGGATAGAGAGGGCCATCTATCTAAGTGTAATTAGAGGCTAGACAAGCCCAGGTTTTCTGTTTATGATTTGTTTTTATCTGTGTGCTGTGGACTTTAATAAAACTGGTTGCGGCCAGTTTTCACCAAACTGCTGTCTGAATGAACTGTTTCCGTGCCATTCTGTCTACCCAGACAGCGATCCTAGAGCTAAACCCCCCGGAAAGGCTACAATTGGCGGAGAATGCTGGGGCAGCGCAGGGCCTGGTACAGTTAGTGCTGGAGTGTGCATGCAGCACAGTGGCGAGAGACAGCATTAAAGGTGAAGTCTATTGAAATAGCAACAGAAAAAAAAAAAAAAAGTGTGTGTCAGCAGAAACGTCTGTTTGGAGCAGTCTTGGAGAGACAGTGGCCCTGATAGGGTCTGCAGAGAGAAAATGTATGCACAGCAAAGCTGAACTTGTTGTGAAAATGACTGTGGAATGTGCAGCAGCAAAAGAAAAGTTTGTGGAGCAGTCTTAAAGAGACAGTAGCCCTAATAGACTTTGCAAAGGAAA
Source organism: Oophaga sylvatica (assembly GCA_033576555.1). NCBI lineage: Eukaryota > Metazoa > Chordata > Amphibia > Anura > Dendrobatidae > Oophaga > Oophaga sylvatica. The sequence goes on along the minus strand of JARQOD010000005.1, from coordinate 255,895,223 downwards.
AAAAAAAAAAAAGTGGTTGCACAGCAAGGCTGAATTTTCTGTGGAAAAAAAAGCTGTGTAGTGTGTATGTCTTGAGTGAAGACTGCCGTTGTTAAGACAGAGAAGTCTGACAGCATGGATGACAGCATGGAGGCGCTGTTTGAACAAATGGCACAAGTTAATGTGCAACATAAAACTGCCGTGGTTGAGACAGATAAGTCCGGCAGTATGGAGGAACTCGTTGAGTACCTGGTGCAGGCCCAGCGAAGCATGGAGCAGCAGCGCCTGCAGCACCAGCAGCACATGCAGCAGGCCCAGCAACAATTCCTGCAGCAGCAGGAGAATAACCGGTTATTTGTTGAGCAGATGACAGCACCAAAAAAGGATTTCGGTGCCGCGTCCCGAAGTAATGTTGTGAAGGCACCGGCGTTGTCCGCTAAAAGAAGGCGGTAAGACGGTCCTTGAGAAAAATGACACCTCGTGATGATGTGGAGGTATATCTTACTAGGTTTGAGAGACTGGCAGAGAAGGAGAATCTGCCACTATCTGAATGGGCCATGGCGGTCGTACCCTATCTGATTGGGGAACCCCAAAAAGTCTGGGCTGACCTGAGCAAGCAGGACAGCGAAGACTACGCCAAGTTGAAAGCGGCGATTCTTACCCGGCTGGGTGTTACGGTGACAGCCCGTGCCAGGGGAGTTCGTGACTGGAGATACAGTTGGGAGTCTGCAGTCAGCAGGCCTGATTATGGAGTTGAAAAGGTGATAGTGGACCGCTACACCCAAGCACGTCCTCCTGAGGTACAGCCGTCTGAGAGGTCGTCACTTCGGAGTTCCCGGACGCTGAACTCTCGCGGTAAGAGCGTTCCAGCTGTTGGGGACATGGGGTATGCTGATAAGCGGGTTCAGGCCCGAGGGGACATGTGGGTGGGAGAGTGTGATGGACAGTGTTGGAGCTGGCGTGAAATTGCAGCCAACTGTCCAATAGAGGGGGAGCCTATGTGTTGTGATGTTGGCAGATCCCTCTCTCCCTGCGCAGAGCCTGTGTGTGTGTCCACCTCAGCCGAAGAGACTGGACCACAGGGGTCCCCGGTGGTTGTAAGTGACTGCCCAGCACAGGCCCTCTTGGACTCAGAGAGTCCAGTGACTTCCGTATGTGACAGCCTGAGTGATAGGGACTTCATCCCTGATAAGCACCTGAGTGTGGTGTACATCCATGAAGACACCAAAGTCTACCCAGAAACTGCCGTGGACTTGGTCCCCAAACTCGGGGAGGTTTCATATGAAGTGGGGGTAGTGAAGACCCTGGTGCACCCCGTTATATTGGGTAATGACTTTCCCCGGTCTAAGGATCTCTTGGGGAAAAATGTTTCTGATGGACAGTGTGATGAAGCTCCTACTGAGGGTGCGCAGTCCCGAGGGGCGGAACACGATGCTAGTGGGATGTTAAAATTATGTGATAATGATGATGATAATGCTAATGATGATGATGATCCTGATAATGATGATGACCATGAAAATGGTGCTGATGCTGATAATGATAGTGATGATAATACTGATCATAGTCATGATAATGATGTTGATAATAATGATGACTGTGGTAGTGATGAAATTCCTTTGCAGGTGATGTTGGGAGACGAGGATGGTGGTTCTCGGGAACCGAGTGTCCCTGACTTGCCTGTGTCCTGTGACGGTTTTGAGAGTGAGCAGTGGCGAGAACCCTCTCTTAAAACAGCACAGGAAAATATGATTGTTCTAAATGAGGTTTCCCAGGAGCCTGACTCTGAGGAGAGGTTCTCTCATGTTGCCATAAACACTGAAGTCCAGGGAGAGGTTGTGAGTCAGCTCCTAGTGCCTGAACTATATAGAAGTATAGTGCTGGGGTTGTCACATAGTCACATACTTGAGGGACCAGATGGTGAAGTTAATGTTGTGGATGACATGTTAACTAAGGTTCCAGATCAAGATGTGAATGAAAATGAATTGTATAACCCTGACAGTGAGCAGGATATGAATGAAAATGAATTGTATAACCCTGACAGTGAGCAGGATGTGAATGAAAATGAAGTGTATAGCCCTGACAGTGAGCCAGATGTGGCTGAGAAAAAGGGGTCAGATAGTGATAGTGAATTATCTGATGACAATAAAGCAACCAGTGCAAGTGAGGAAGGCATGGTAGCAGAGGAGATTGAGAGTCCTGAGAGGAAGGCTGAGGCTGACCTTGCAGTCGGACGGAGGATGGCATCTGAAGATGTTGTACCGTTGGCCGGTTCCCTGGCGAAGACTAAGGTGAAAGACAGGACTCTGAAACTGAACACAGCACAAGTGGATGCTGTTGAAAATGAGAAGTTATCAATGTATGGTGTGGATCTGCATCAGGCCAAGGACTCGGAAGGTGATGCTGCAGAGGTGGAGAAAGCCATGGAAGTGGTGGACACCAGGCCAGGTGCCTCACCAGAGGCTGATGTCTCAAGTGAAGCTGTGAGGAACAAGACTGAAGATGTGGGGAATGACTCTGTCCCGGAATATGTTTCTGCTGGAGACAGCGGCGTGGACGGTGTACTGTCCGGATCCGTGGCTGCGACTCGCGAAGCTCGGGCCGGAAGTTCGGCGCCCGGTGCGCCATCGGAGTTCCCGAGCGACCCAAAGGATCTGGATAAATCCAAAGATGAGATTTTGAGACCTCGGGTTGGCCTTGGTGAGCTCAGGCGCATTTTCATGGAGTCTACACTTGAACCACGTCCCAGGGAGTGGGAGGGGCGATGTGTCGCTCCGTTGCCGCTGCAGATACACGGGAGCTCAGATGGGATGCAGAACGTGGTGGAAAAGAAGACTGATGGTAGGGCTTCTGAGCCTGTACCAGAAGAGGATAAATTATGTGTACCGACCAAGAAATACGATCAGCTCCCTCTACAGTGCCAATCGTTTGAACAGTGTGGCTCGGAATGGTCAGAGACCATGACAGAGGCGCTTGGGTTCTGTGAGGTAGAATTTATGAATCAACTGATATTTAAGAAAGTAGATGTGCTAAAGAAGTTCAGGGGGAATTAGAGAAAACCCCTATACCTCCTGTGACAGTTGGTGACACAGGGTCAGTGCCCAAAAACAGGAGGTACGAAAGTTTCTGAGGAAGAATCAGCAGAGCTGTTCTGACGTGCCTGGTCGTACTTATCTGGTGAGCCACTATACCGAGACTGAGGCTGGCACTAAAGTCAAGATGAAACCGTGCAGGGTACCCGAGGCCCGCAGAGAGTATAGGCCTGGGAGGGTACAGGGTAGTGCGGATGCTTCAGATGAAGAGAAAGCTGATGTTGGCTATGACAGTGGTGAGGATGAAGTTGATGAGGGCCATGACTGGTCCAGAGGTCACTGTCTCTGTTGGATTGTTGACCAGCCCTCCGTCTGGATGACCAGCCCTCCGGTCTGGAGAAGAGGGAGGGGATATGTGAGACAGTGAAGGAATATGTGGTGAATGAGGTGTATATTTCACCTAAGTACCTTGCTGACTGGTATGAGCGAAATGTGTGGCTTTGTAAACCTGGTGGTAAAGAAAGGTCACTACACCTGCCATTCAGTACACGCTTGCAGCTCAGACCTGAATCCACTCAGGTGTTGATTAGGAAGCCAGAAGTAGGTGTCTGCAAACACAATCTGAGAGCTCATTCAGTCTGGACAAGGGGTCCAGGCACAGAAGGTGTCTCCAAGAGTGTGGGAGCTGTCTTTAGCCCGGACACAGGGAGGTGTCCTGGCACAAGGAAGCAGTCTCTAAGAGTGTTTGAGCTATCTCAGTCTGGGTGCAGGAAGTACCCCGGACACAGGAGTAGTCGCAGTGAGAATCCGTGCGAATAGCGACTGAATAGGAGGTGACCTCTCTCAAGTCTGGACATTGGAGTTGCCTTCAGACACAAGGAGGAGTGTCTGTGAAACTCCATACTGGTAACATATATCATATGTCTTGTTTTGGGCACAGACTGGTAGAGTCTGGGTCCCGGATAGAGAGGGCCATCTATCTAAGTGTAATTAGAGGCTAGACAAGCCCAGGTTTTCTGTTTATGATTTGTTTTTATCTGTGTGCTGTGGACTTTAATAAAACTGGTTGCGGCCAGTTTTCACCAAACTGCTGTCTGAATGAACTGTTTCTGTGCCATTCTGTCTACCCAGACAGCGATCCTAGAGCTAAACCCCCCGGAAAGGCTACAATATATATATATATATGTCTTTATATTTCATACAGAGATAGATAGAAGTAAAGCCGTTAATTCATTTGTCAGCTTCTGTAAAATCACTGCAGGAGCCGACAGGATAAAAGACATGGTTTACATACAGTAAATCCATGCAGAATAGTTAGATATATAGATGTCAGTGACCAATACAGTAAGTAGTGTGTGTGGAAATTATAGGACATGTATGTATTTAATAAAATATTTTTTTCAGGGAAAAAAAGGGCGTGGGGTCCCCCTAAAATTAATAACCAGAAAAGGCTAGGCAGACAGCTGCGGGCTCATATTTATAGCCTAGGAAGGGACCATGGATATTGGCCATCCCCTGGCTACAAACACCAGCTCACAGCTGCCCCAGAAAAGGCGCATCTCTAAGATGCGCCAATTCCGGCACTTAGCCTCTTTCTTCCCACTTGCCCTGTAGAGGTGGCAAGTGGGATAACAGTTGTGGGGTTGATGTAACCTTTGTATTGTAAGGTGACATCAACCCAAGGGCGGCTTAGTAATGGATAAGACACCTATCTATTACTAATCCTATAGTTGTTACAGGTTAAATAAAGGCAAAGCCAGAATAAAATCTTTTAATGAAATACAGCACAACACATTTTCTCATCTTCATTATACTCCTAATTCCTGGAATGCCCTTCTTCTCCTGTAATAAAAAACAAAAACAAACCAACAATTTACCATACCTGTCCGTCGTTGTGTCCCATTCAGTAATCCATATCTAGGGAATATGCAGTTTGCTACTGGGATGGTGCTAAGATGCTACCGCCCGAGCTGTAAACCACTGGTGAATGACTGAGATACTGCCAGAGAAGCATCAGTGACTGGCGGTGATGTCACTGATGCTGCACTCCCTCACAGCCTGACCAGCAATGAACTGGCTTTTCTTCTATCTCTGTATGAAATATAAAGACATATATAATATATATATGTTTGTGTCATTACATATATATATATCATATATATATATATATATTTACTTTTATATATTTTTTAATAATTTAAAAAACTTTTTTTTTACTTTTTGCATGCTTCAGTAGTCTCCATAGGAGACTAGAAACTCCAGATCAGATCAGATCAGATTGTCTATGTGTAGCAGAGATGCTCACTTGCTTTGAGGGTTGACCACGGGGCAGCGTTCATAGCAATGTAGCAATGACAACCATAGAGGTCTGCTGCAGACCTCAGTTTGTCATGCCGAACCATCGGTGACCAGCGATCATGTGTCAGGGTCACCGATGGGCGGGGTTAGCGCCGTGCTTCCTGTAAGCATGAGTTAAATGCCGCTGTCAGAGATTGACAACGGCATTTAACTAGTTAACAGCCGCAGGTGAATCATGATTCTACCTGCAGCTGTTGCGGGTACATGTCAGCTGTATAGATCAGCTGTCATGGGCACTGAAAGATGCAGGCTCAGCATCGGAGCCCGCACCAAACAGGGGGAGTCTGACATGGACGTACCATTATGCTCATCGTCGGAAAGGGGTTAAAGATTAACCGTCGTTTTTATTTTTATTTCACAAATCAATAGTACACTTGAAAATAAGAATGTTTGTAATATATCTTATAAAATATATATCTTATCAAAGAAATCTAATTCATTCTCTGCCAGAATTGATCATTAGTCATCATTAGTCATTATAAAACTTCTCATTTCTGAGCTAAAATCTGTATTCAGTGTAGAAAGACTTTCCCATCAGGGGATGGGAGTTGCTGGTGGACAGCAACCATATTGATATGCTATCACAATGATATCACAAATTTATCTTTAACTGTATTTAGACTAGCAATATCTTGTATCTCAACTGCAAGCTCCTGATGATTCAAGGCAGAAGTAAATAAGTAAGTAGCTCGCCGAGTATTTCTGGGGTTGCTCTGCAGGAGCCCGAGTCTCCACCCTGCATGTGTGGTGCTCTTTAGAGAGCCAATGAACATGCAGGGATTGTCTGCCACACACTGTAATGCCACAGCCATATTGGTTGTCATATTACTGTGATTGGCTAACAGCACAGCATCATCAGGTCTATATCAGACCTGACACCGCCCTGCTCGTCACAGTCTACTCCAGAATCAGGCAGTGTGTGGGGAGTTTCTGCTGAGATAGGGAGAGATTTGCTTGTTTTTTAGTTAGTGTAGGTATACCACAATATATTATACACTTATCCATCTCAACTAACAGTCCTTCTGAGGACTAATCCAGCTGTAGAGATATAAGTGCTAGGCAGCCAAGCAGTATATGTGTCAGACTGTAGTGCAAATAGCAAGAGGGTCTATTCCAGTTCTGTCTGCTGATGCTGCTTTTACAGATATTTCTAGACATAGCACCAGGTATCAGGGACCAGGAATATTTTTTTCTGGATCTTAATCCTGTTTATTTGCTTAAAAAGAAATCCAGAGAACACCATTTTTCTGCTTCATTTGCTTGTTGGCACTGCAGAATACAGCCAGATCCTTTCCAAATTACAGCCCTAAAAATCATTCTATGTAAAACTGATTTGTCCGTCACACAGATCACATATAAGTGAGATCAAAATTCTGTCATTTCTGGCTTCCATTTAAATTTTGTTGAATTGTGTTAGCAAAGTTATTGACAGACACGAGTTTGCTGTTAAAAATAGTTACCTACAGGCCATCTATTTAAATCTGTGGCTTGTCTGTCACACGGATCACATATAAGTGGTCTCAAAATTCTGCCATATCTGGCCTCCATTTAAATTTTGCTTCAGTGTGTTAGTAAAGGTATTGACAGACACCAGTTTGCTGTTAAAAATAGTTACCTACAGGCTAGCTATTTAAAACTGTGGTTTGTCCGTCACACGGTTCACATATAAGTTTGCTTCAAATTCAGCCATCTGTAGTGAACATGGAAAATATTGTACTCTATTTAAAATGGGCAAGGTGCCTGGCAAGGGAAAGGGAACTGGACGTGATGGTGATGGTGCATGCAGAGGCCAAGGCCATGGGCATGCTGAAATTGTGCCACAACAACTCTCACATCTTCTCGCCCGACCTTCCTGTCCCAATTGCTAGGGGACAGCAGAACACCACTATTGAACCCAGAGCAGAGTCAAAAGGTTGTTGGTTGGATAACGGATAATGCTTACAGTCACTTTGCTACCACCACCAGCACCCTGTCTTCCACACAGTCAAGTCTCAGTAGCCTTGAGTCTGGACTGCATATTCATCACCCTGATCCTCCTTCCTCCCACCATGCCGAGTGCCCAGAGACAACTTATCCCATGCTTAGACACTCCAAGACATAATTGCCAGAAAGTCAGGAGGAGGACCAGGGTGGGGAAGTGGAAAACTAGGTGGTGGATGATATAGTAACTGACCCAACCTGGCGGGAGGACATGCAGAGCAAGGACAGCTGCACACAGGGGGAGGGAGGCATAGCACACCAACAGGCAGGAAGAAGCAGTGTGGTTGCTGCAGAAAGAAGGTGGGCAACTGTTCCCCGTAACATCAATGCGACAGAAGTTGGCATTACAACTGTTAGGTCTTCCCGAGTCTGGTTGTTTTTTAAAGACTCTGCCGAAAACCCCAAAAAGGCCATTTGCACCACCTGCCAGGCCAGCAAACCTACCAGCCTAACCACCCCCAGAATGATCAGGCACATGGCAGCAAAGCATCCGACTTTGTGGGCCGAACCCCAGGGTCCAGGAACAGTGTCTGCAGGTGACATCACTGTTTCTTCCGCTGTTGTGCATGCAAGCCAATCCCCTGTCCATAGTGCATGTGAAGATGCCTCCTGCCCTGCACCTGTCGTTGCACACACTCAAGTAGCACCATCAGCTAGCACATCCATGTCCTAGTCCCAGTACAGTGTTCAGTTGTCCATACCCCAATCCATGGAATGCAGGTGAAAATACGCAGCCAACACCCCACAGGCCACACTACTAAATTCCCACATTTTGTGACTGCTTGCGCTCGACATGTTGCCTTTTAGGCTCATGGAGACTGTAGCTTTCCGCAACCTGATGGCGGCGGAAATCCCTCGGTACTTGGTCCCCAGCCACCACTCTTTCTCCTGGTGGGCCATCCTGGCATTACACAAGCACATGTCCCACAACATTACCCATGCCCTCAACAATGCTGTTACTGGGAAAGTCCACCTAACCACGGACACATGGACAAGTACTTGTGGGTAGGGACAGTACATCTCGCTGACTGCACACTGGGTTAACATAGGGGAAGCTGGGACCAAGTCAGACCTTGCGATGGAACACATCCTCCCGATACCGAGGATTGCGGGCCCTAGGTCAGTCAGGGTAGCCCCCCAAGTGTACAGCTCCTGCACAACATCCTCCTCCTCTTCAGCCTCCATCTATAAAATGACCACATCAATCACAAGCTGGAAGCACTGCAGCACTACCTCAGCCAAGTGGCAGCAGGCTGTGCTGAAGCTAATATGCTTAGGTGACAAACTGCACAATGCTGAAAAGTTGTGGACAGATCTGTGCCTGACACCGCTGAATCTACAGCCAGGCATGGTCGTGTGAGACAATGGCCGGAACCTGGTGGCAGCTCTGAGGACAGGTGAGATCACTCACATACATTGCCTGGCCCATGTGCTTAACCTCGTGGTTCAGCGGTTTCTCAAAACCTACCTGGAGCTGCCAGATCTACATGTCAAAGGACGCCACCTGAGTGTCAATTTTAGAAAGTCAGCTATAGCTTCCACCGCCCTTGCTGTGCTTCAGCAGTTTTTGCAGCTTCTGGTTCACCGACTGGTGTGTGATGTCGTCACGTGTTGGAACTCTACACTGCAGATGTTGGGAAGGATTTGTGAAAAGAAGAGGGCAGTTGTTGACTACCAGTATCAACAAGGCCGTCGGTGTTCAGTTCAGACTCCACACATAAGACCTCAGGAGTGGACATGGATGTCAGACATATGTACCATCCTCCAAAACTTTTGAGGACTCTACCAAGAGGGTGAGCGGTGGTGATGCCATAATTGGCATCACCATACCACTTTTCTCTCTTCTGAAACGCTCTCTACTCACAATCAAAGAGGATGCATTGCAGGCGGAGCATGATGAGATGGAGCAAAGAACCGTACAGGGTGATTATGCACAGCCTAGCCTCATCTCATCCCAATGTGGACTGGATGACAATGAGGAAGAGAAGGAGGAGGAGGAAGAACAGGAGCTAGTTTCATGCGCTATAGGCACTATTACCTGCACAACTGTCATACCGTCTGTTCAGCATGGATGGCCTGAGAACAGGAAGGAGGAGGAAGAGAGCATGGCCAGTCATCCTCTTGGTGAGGACTTGGAAGTCTTGCCTGTTAGCAGTCTGGCACACATGGCTTAGTTTATGTTATGATGCCTTTCCCGCGACCCTTGCATTCTCAAAATTTTGGGTGACACTCATTACTGGTTGGTGACACTTCTAGAGCCACGCTACAAGGAGAAATTTCTATCTCTTATAACACGAGGTAGACAGGTCTACTAAAATCGGGCAGTACCGGAAGGCCCTTTTTGTGGAATTATTTAAAAAATTCCCATCTGAAAATGCTGGCGGCAGAGGTCACAGTTTGTTGGACAACCAAGAAGTACAGGCAAGGCAGACACAAATCCAATCCAGCAGAGGCAGGGGAACACTGTTAAAGTTCTGGGAAAGTTTTCTCAGACCCTCGCATCGTACAGGCCCTGAGGCACTGGGTACTTTGACAAGCAGCTCAAAGTTTGGGAAGATGCGGAGGGAGTACCTTGCTGACCGTACCACCATCCTCCGTGATTCCTCTGTGCCTTATAATTATTGGGTATCCAAGCTGGACACATGGCATGAACTGGCTCTCTATGTCTTGGAGGCCCTGGCCTGCTCTGCTGTTAGCATTTTGTCTGAGCGGGATTTTAGTGCCACTGGTGGAATTATAACTGATGAGCGCATCCGCCTGTCAACTGAAAATGCTGACAGGCTGACTCTTATAAAAACGAACAAGGGCTTGATTGGGCCTGACTTCTCAACGTCACCGAATGATAGCAGCATAACATAAACTCAAATCCAATCTTTTTAGGAAGGTCTACTCCCATGCACCTCTTCACTCCCACACATGAGTATACGCTTCCTGATTTTGGCTATTTGCTGTTGTCCTCCTCCTACTCCTCATCCTCATCCCCCACCACCATATCACCAAGGTGACAGTGGTCCATGATACAACACCCACATAATTTTTTTAAAGGGTGTTTATGATGCCCGTCAAAAAAAAATTGTTATACAGTATGTTCATGCATACCCTCCAGGGGTAACTTTCAGCTCATACACTTAGTTCATGGGCATTACAAGTATAGGAGACCCCCTTCTTTCTAATGGGATCATTTTTTTTATGAGGCCCTCCTCCATGTCTCTTCCAAGGAGCATTGGAGTGCCTCCAAATTTTTGGCAGCCCTTTTATTCACTGCATAGGCAAACAGTATGTGAGACCAACTTCCTAATAATGGGAACATTGTTTTCTGGAGGCCCTCCTGTGCATCTCTTTAAAGGGGTATTGAAAAGCATCCAAATTTTGGCCAGCCCTGCGACTCACTGCATATGCAATTGCAGTATAGGAGACCCACTGTTTAATAATGGGAACAACAAAGCATAACCGGCTAATGACTCTCTAAGAATAATGAGGGCCGACTGCTGGCCCTTTAAGAATAGTAAAGGCCGCCTGATGGCCCTATAAATATAGGCTTTATCACTTTCTGACTCCCTCCTTCATAAATGAAACAGGATGTGTCTGATGATGTGTCATACACCACATGGCCAGATAAGGTTGTAAAATGTTAAAATGACATTTCCCAGTGAATGCATTTGTCTTGGTTGAAAGCAATGCTGAAGTTCAAAAACACATCAAAAACGCTACGTGTGAACATAGCCCAAGGTGTGGAGGAGCATTTTTGTTTTTGGTTATTTATTTTGCCTTATATACAAGTCATTACCCTGGAAAGGATGTTCCTTTATGTATTTCCCAGGAAAATCCATTTTGGTTTAGGTTTTGTATATTTTATTGTGAGTCTGTAAAAGTGGCGTAAGACTCTGAAAACTTTGTTCACAGCAGTGTCCTGGGAGTCAGAAATGCTTCCAGGGGTCTTCCTCATGCTTTTCCCATGTCATTTGAACACTGTTCCCATCGATTTCTGCAATTTCTAGTCCCTCTGCAGACCGCCGTGGGGCAGTCGGAAAAATGCTCCAGTTTCTCACAGACTTACATTGGGCTTGTTGCTCGGGTCAAGCACCCGAGCATTCCAATTTGCTCTACCCGAGCAACAAGCACCCGTGCTTTTTAGTGCTCACCCACTAATACTTGCACAAACAAAAGAGGTAAACACCGGGGACTGGAGGATGGGGTAAAGCCAATGTAGGAGAAGGAGGGCGATTAGCACACATCCAAAACCTAGTAACAGTCTCAGATAAATCCACTAAACACCTTCTCAAACTACAACCACAAACCATCATCTCCAAACCATGCAGCATGATGCTAGCTCTGGAAATGACTGCTTTCCGGGGCCCAGATTATATAGGAGATGGGCGCGGTTAACAGTGAACAGCTGAGAGCCTTAATGCAGGAAAGCATCCAAGAGCTCTCAGCTAAGCAGATTAACCCCTGCACTGCTAAAAGAAACCTGCACAGTTTAATATGAAGGTGAAGTGCTTCTAATTAGTGCAGGAGAAGGAGAACTCAAACATTGCGACCTTCTGGCTCCTCTCTTTTACGGTAAACCTGTGACAGTTTGATCCTTGTGTGCTCTAAAGATTCCATAGCCTTTCAGAGTGTGTATGACCTTTTGATTTTCAGACAGTAACATATTTCGGGGACTAATCACCCCATGTGCTTGATGAATGATGGCAACGTGTTATGCAACCTGGTTGTGTGGACTGTGTCGGGGTGTAATTTATGCTCACTTTCTAGCCTAGCACAGAGATTGAGTGCTGGATTAGGTGAAAGGAAATAAATTAACCCTTGCAAGCGCATGCCACATCATGGGCTGAGAAGTGTGTGTGAAATTGAATTTAGTTGTGAAATCTGCAATAAGTGGTTTAATATTATCCTTGTTTGCTAGCATTGTGTTTATGAAAAGTAGCGATTAAGATGTTGTTGCTGCAGTATATCACAGATGTATTAATTCACAGTCACATGCTAGGGTCACATGACCGATTTTCTCTCATCTGAGAAAATCGGTCCAATTATGCAAATCACACTTTGATCAAAGTTTGATTAAAGGGGGATGAGGGTGTGATCATATTTTCTTGGATATGGAGAATTAAAAATCAAATTCACCATCTCCGTTTTGTAAGCCCTTGAAAATCTTTCTATACTCGGGCACATTTTCTACATGGACCCTTAGATATAAATGGCCAAGTGCTATCCGATAATCAGATGCAACTCGGGCATGCTGTGTTTTTTTTTCCTCAGATTGATTGAGTCTGAGAAAAAAATTGGACGTGTACAGACTCATAGAATAAAGTGGGGATGAGATCTATCCTTCAAACTGCAGGATAGCACTTGTCTGATATTTACAGTCGTATGCATACGCCTTAACTCTGAGTGATAATGATGATCAATAGATTCTTGGATTTCTCTTCAGAGACTGAGACAATCACTTCTATTTTGAATCTAATACCTCTGGAATGAATTAGACTTAGCACACGAAAATTATGTTAGGTAAGTAAGTTCACTAGTGTTGAGCGATACTGCTCGATATCTAAAAATATCGTATCGAAATGGTATCGCCGATATCACTAAATATCGTCGATATCCGATTCTGATACCGGAAGTCCCATGTAAGTCTATGGGAACAAAATATCGCAACAAAAAAAACCCTTTCTTTCGTTGTAAACACAAAATATACACACATAGAATACATATATATATATATATACATGTCATTGTGACATATATATATATACATATATTTATAGTTTATACACTTCTACATAGTAAAATAGACTGATTCAATTGCCGGGTAAAGCCGTGACATACCACATAGAAGTCAACGGGCTCGGTGCCGAGTACCCCCAAAACCTCTGGCTCTGTGCGACTCAACTTGGGCGTCACGAACAGGATTCTGTAGCTCGCTATAAGCGAGTCCTGTGTGCCTGAATTGAACTGGTTTTGTGCTTGAGAATTGCTAAAATCATCAGAGAATGTATTTGCCATTTTTCAGCCATATCTGCGTCACGACGAGGCACTGGTGAAGAAGAAGGGCGTGCTCTTCATGGGTGTACACTCACTCAGTGACGCGAAAACGATGGCTCTAAATGGTACTGCAATGTAAGATCGTGCCCCACAGCTCTTCAGTTCCGCCTCCTCATCCTCCTCAGTGTGCGGAAACTAACACGAAGGTCCCGCCTCCCTACAAAAGAGGGGCCCTCTCCAGATGCTAATGACACATGTGACTTGGCAGAGATGGCTAATGGACACGAGCAGAAGTGTGAAGGGATGGAGCAGTCAGAGCTCTCCCCCCAGGGAAGCGACCCGATCGCCACGGAGCCACCGTTGGGCACCCGGCCTGGAAACCCTCCTACGCTGGAAGAAGCGGAGGATACCCTGATAGACCTGGCCCGGCACCGGGAGGAGGTCGCCAGGATGGAAGCCAGCTGGCGTGCCCTAAAACTAAACTTGGAGCGGCGCCAATCCCTCTTACTTGAAGTGTCTGTACCAGAAGGTGAGGCACCCGTTCTAGTAGAGTAGTCCTTGCAATGTGATCCGGTTGACGTTGTCGCAGTGGAGGCACCTGTTCGTGCAAAAAACGCTGCACCGGCAGCACCCCAGATCCCGCTGTCTGCCCCCATCGGTGAGACAGAAGAAGCGACACCCGTCCTCATGGAGGAGGCCGCGCAGGCACCAGAGGTCTACCTGCCTGTACCGGAGCCCCGACTGTCATCTGTTCCAGAGCCGGCTGCTTCCTCCGCATGTGAGCGCCGCCAGGACTGGGGGGCGCCAGGAGAGCTGCCGCAAACCGGACACTGTAAGCTGCAGTTTGATGGTGGAGACATGGAGCAGCTGGTGGAGGAGAATTACAACCGGCGTCAGGAGGAAGAGTGGAGACGTTGGGAGCGGGAAGCAGAGCGACAAAGGGAGCAGCGAGAATCCCAAAAACTTCGGCAACGTAACCTGGAGAAGGACCGGGCAGATAAGGACCGGATGAGAAAGGATAAAGGAACCCTGTGTGAGCCGCGGCGTAAGGGTGCAGTACGGAGCTTTAAATTGAAAGGTGGTTGGGGCTTCATCAAGGAGCCTGGACTTTATTTAGAAGTTTTTGTGAACCGGCGGGACGTGGAGGCTCACCTCCCAGAAGGACACCCGGGGAGGGACCTGTTGCCAGGAGACTTGGTGACTTACACCCGACACTGGGGTTACAATGGATGGTACGCCCTAAATGTTACCAGGTGCGACCCCTACTCCCCAGAGTGTCAGGAACCTGTGAGACCCTCGGAGCCTTCAGCCTCCCACATCCAGGCAAAAGGTGGCCCACCCCACGCCGTAAATCTCCCAAGCCTCCCTCAGTGGTCTCCTCAGCAGCCCCAGCTATGGACATGATAAGTATAGCTGGCCCGTACCCGGCGCCTGTTAGGCCCCCTGGGGTTCGTTCAGTCCGGGACATAGGGTTCCAGACCCGGAGGGAGATGAAAGAGGTGGCCACACAGACCCAGATAGCGGGTCACGACTTGACTGTACAGGCCACACGACGTCATCAGGTCCTGGTGGTCCTTGGTGCCTAGGATGTTTGGCAAGCATCAGAAGAGTACCAGGTGGTACCTGGAACACCCCTGCCAAAGAATTATAAATAAACCGGACAGGGTCCCTGTATGTAAATAGTTAAATTGTTTATGTACCCGGACCGGTGAATGTTCATAAAAAAGTTTTTTAATTTAATAAAAAAAAAAAAAACAGTTTTCATTACTTTTATTACAGTCTCATCCTGCGACGCCATCGATCTCCTGTAAAAAAATGAAAAAAAAAAAAAAAGTATACCACCTGACCGACGCAGTCCATAGTAACGAGTGTCCCACGACGATCCAGCTCTGCTACATCAGAATGACAGGCAGAGCCTGTCATCCCGGCGCAGCACAGCTGATTACCTGCTTCCCCGGCGGTGGACTGCTTTACGGCCGGGATTACCCTGCAGTCACTGCAGTTATCGCGAAAAACTGCATGTGACCGCCAGGGAGAAGATAATGGCGGCCATCAAGCAGTCCAGGACGTGACCGCCGGAGATCTTCTGCCAGGTAAGTGCCGCTGACTCCTGACACACCCGACCGACGGACACTCACAGTGACAGTGACAAATCCGATTCCGGTATTCGATAAGACGAAAATATCGAAACGAATTATCGAAAGGCCGATAGAGCTAATATCGGCTGATAGCCGATATTTGCATTATCGTATCGCTCAACACTAGTTACAATGGATGGTACGCCCTAAATGTTACCAGGTGTGACCCCTACTCCCCAGAGTGTCAGGAACCTGTGAGACCCTCGGAGCCTTCAGCCTCCTACATCCAGGCCTCTGCAAAAGTGCCCACCCCACGCCGTAAATCTCCCCAGCCTCCCTCAGTGGTCTCCTCAGCAGCCCCAGCTATGGACATGATAAGTATAGCTGGCCCGTACCCGGCGCCTGTTAGGCCCCCTGGGGTTCGTTCAGTCCGGGACATAGGGTTCCAGACCCGGAGGGAGATGAAAGAGGTGGCCACACAGACCCAGATAGCGGGTCACGACTTGACTGTACAGGCCACACGACGTCATCAGGTCCTGGTGGTCCTTGGTGCCTCGGATGTTTGGCAAGCATCAGAAGAGTACCAGGTGGTACCTGGAACACCCCTGCCAAAGAATTATAAATAACCCGGACAGGGTCCCTGTATGTAAATAGTTAACTTGTTGATGTACCCGGACGGGTGAATGTTCATAAAAAAGTTTTTTAATTTAATAAAAAAAAACAAAACACAGTTTTCATTACTTTTATTACAGTCTCATCCTGCGACGCCATCGATCTCCTGTAAAAAAATAAAAAAAAAAAAAAAAGTATACCACCTGACCGACGCAGTCCATAGTAACGAGTGTCCCACGACGATCCAGCTCTGCTACATCAGAATGACAGGCAGAGCCTGTCATCCCGGCGCAGCACAGCTGATTACCTGCTTCCCCGGCGGTGACGTCATCGGACTGCTTTACGGCCGGGATTACCCTGCAGTCATGAGTTATCGCGAAAAATGCATGTGACCGCCAGGGAGAAGATAATGGCGGCCATCAAGCAGTCCAGGACGTGACCGCCGGAGATCTTCTGCCAGGTAAGTGCCGCTGACTCTGACAACCCGACCGACGGACATCACGTGCAGTGAATCGATTCGTATTCGATAGACGAAATATCGAAAGAATTATCGAAAGGCGATAGAGCTAAATCGCTGATAGCGATATTTGCATTATGATCGCTCAACACAGTTACAATGTGTACGCCCTAAATGTTACAGTGTGACCTATCCCAGAGTGTCAGAACTGTGAACCCTCGGAGCCTTCACCTCCTACATCCAGCCTTGCAAAAGTGCCACCACGCCGAATCTCCACCCTCGTGTTCCTCAGCAGCCCAGCTATGGCATGATAAGTATAGCTGGCCGTACCGGCGCTGTTAGGCCCTGGTTCGTTCGTCCGGGACTAGGTTCGACCCGAGGGGATGAAGAGTGGCCACACGACCGATACGGTCACACTTGATGTACAGGCCACACGACGTCATCGTCTGGGGTCTTGTGCTCGGATGTTTGGCACATCAAAGAGTACGTGGTACTGAACACCTGCCAAGAATATATAACCCGGCAGGGTCCCTGTATGTAAATAGTTAACTTGTTGAGTACCCGACGGTGAATGTTCATAAAAGTTTTTAATTTAATAAAAAAACAAAACACAGTTTTCATTACTTATTACAGTCTCATCCTGCGACGCATCGACTCTGTAAAAAAATAAAAAAAAAAAAAAAGTATACCACTGACCGACGCGTCCATATAACGAGCCGACGACTCCAGTCATGCAGTTACATCAGAAATACAGCAGAGCCTGTCATCCGCGCGCACAGCTGATTACTGCTTCCCCGGTGACGTCATGGACTGCTTTACGCCGGATGTACCCTGCAGTCATGCGTTATCGCGATAAAACTGCATGTGACCGCCAGGAGAAGATAATGCGGCCATCAAGCATCCAGTGACGTGACCGCCGGAATCTTCTGCAGTAAGTGCCGCTGATCTGACAGACCGAACGGACATCACAGTGACAGTGACAAATCCGATTTCCGGTAGTTCGATAAGACGAAATATCGAAACGATTACGAAAGGCCGATAGAGCCTAATATCGGCCGATACCCGATATTGCAGTATCGTATCGCTCAACACTAAAGTTCATCCTGTGAATCAATGCAATGCTCAAACTCTTGAATTGATTCAGGAATCGCCACTCTGGTCATTCTCTACTGATAATAACTAGTGTTGAGCGATACATAATGCAAAATCGGCTATCGGCCGTATAGCTCTATCGGCTTTCGATAATTCGTTTCGATATTTCGTCTTATCGAATACCGGAATCGATTGTCACTTTCACTGTCTGTGTCGTCGGTCGGGTCTTCACTGTCAGTGTCCGTCGGTCAGGTCTGTCAGGAGTCAGCGGCACTTACTGGCAGAAGATCTCCGGAGGTCACGGCTGGACTTCTCATGGCCGCATTTCTCGCGATAACTGCAGTGACTGTGGGTAATCCGGCCGTAAAGCAGTCAGTCCGATGACGTCACCGCCGGGAGCAGGTAATCAGCTGTGCTGCGCGGATGACAGGCTCTGCGTCATTGCGATGTAGCAGAGCTGGATCGTCGTGGGACTGTCGTTACTATGGACTGTGTCGGACAGGTGGTATACTGTTGGTTTTTTTTTTTCTTTTTTTACAGGAGATCGATGGCGTCGCAGGAATGAGAGTACAATAAAAGAAATGAAAACTGTGTTGTCTCTTTTATTTCATTAAAAGACTTTTTTCTTGCTTTGTCTTTTTTTTATGCATTTAATAACTTTGGGATTAATAATGGATCGGTGTCTTATTGACGCCTCTCCATTATTAACCGGGCTTATTGTCACCGTGCAATCAACGGTGACATTAACCCCTTATTACCCCGCTTGCCACCGCTACAGGGCAAGTGGGAAGAGCCGGGTAAAGTGCCACAATTGGCACATCTTTTGATGCGCCAAATGTGGGGCTGCTGTAGCCTGGTATTATCAGGCTGTTGAGGGCCAAAATCCATGGGCCTTGACAGTCTTTTAATACCAGGCCGCAGCAGTCTGCATTTTACTTGGCTGGTTAACAAAAATAGGGGGACCCCTACGCCGTTTTTTTTTTGAGGGGATCCCCTATTTTTGTTAACCAGCCAAGCTAAGCAGACTGCTGTGGCCTGGTATTATCAGGCTTGCAAGGTCCATGGATATTGGATCCTTACCAGCCTGAAAAACCAGGCCTCAGCGGTTTGCTTCATCTGGCTGGTTAACAAAAATAGGGGGGACCCACGCCAATTTTTTTCGAGGGGATCCCCTATTTTTGTTAATCAGCCAAGATATGCAGACTGCTGTGGCCTGGTATTATCAGGCTGGCAAGGTCCATGGATCTTGGCTCCTTAACAGCCTGAAAATCCAGGCCTCAGCGGTCTGCTTCATCTGGCTGGTTAACAAAAATAGGGGGACCCCACGCCAATTTTTTTTCGAGGGGATCCCCTATTTTTGTTAACCAGTTCCCTCTGACGTCACTGATTGTGTCCCTGGCTGACCTGAAGTGAAAGTGGAAAGCAATCAATTAAGCTTTCCACTTCCTCTCCTGTCAGCCAGGAGAGGAACTCATTCATTTGGGGGTTTACTGTGAGGCTGCAGCATTAGCTGTGGTCCCTGCAGTAAACATTAACCCTTTCTGAAGGATTACACCGTGGGACCTGACTGTACATCGGATTGGTAGGAATAATTTTGCTTTATTATTTTATTTTTATTACAGGAAATGGTTTTAGCAGGAAAATAAAATATGGTCAAAAACTGTGTGATTATTTCATTAAACTTCTTTTTTATTAAAGTGTGTGTGTTTGATTTTTCTTTCATACAATAGGATTAATAATTGATAGTTGTCTAATTGACAGCTCTCAATTATTAACCTGGCTTAAAGTGACCTTTCAATTGCAAGGTCATTTTAACCCCTTATTAACCCATTCGCCACCGCTACAGGGCAATGGGAATAGACGGGCAAAGTGCCAGAAAGGGCAAATCTAATTAGAGATTTGCCCTTTCTGGGGTGTCTGGGGGCAGATGTTAGTAGCTGGGGGGGCAAAAATAATGGTCCCTCTCTGGGCTATTATTATCTGCCCCCACTCACTGGCTTTGTCTGTCTGGTTGCGAAATAGGGCGGGAGCCCACGCATTTTTTTTCAGCAATTTTACACCTCATATATATATATATACATGTCATTAAATTTGTGACACATATATATATATATATTTATATTTATAGTTCATACACTTCTACATAGTATAATAGCCGCTAATTCAATTGCCGGCTTTTGTGAAAATGCAGAACCCGACATGAAATGACACTTGGTTTACATAGAGTTAACCATGTCTTTTCATGTAGTTTGATATCTGATTTGCACAAACAATTACATGAGTGTAAGTGTGCAAAATTTCACACCTGTAGGGGTTAATTAAAGGTGTAAATTCGTAGCAAAAAAGTCCGTTTTTTTTACAACGAATTTACACCTTTAATTAACCCCTACAGGTGTGAAATTTTGCACACATAGACTGATGTAATTGTTTGTGCAAATCAGATTGCAAACGACATGAAAAGACATGGTTAACCCTATGTACACCAAGTGTCATTTCATGTCGGGTGCTTCTGTCTTTTCACAGAAGCCGGCTTTACCCGGCAATTGAATCAGAGGATATTTTACTATGTAGAAGTGTATAAACTATACATATATGTATATATATATATGTCACAATGACATGTATATATATATATATATGTATTCTATGTGTGTATATTTAGTGTTTACAAGGAAATAAAGGTTTTTTTTAGTTGCGATATTTTGTTCCCATAGACTTACATTGGACTTCCGGTATCGTAATCGGATATCGACTATATTTAGTGATATCGGCGATACAATTTCGATACGATATTTTTAGATATCGAGCACTATCACTCAACACTAATAATAACTTAATCTTACTGAAATAATATTTCAAGGCATATTTAGTATACAAAACACAACAATAGCAAAATCTTTAATACAAGAAGTACCAAGCGGTATAAAGGGTCAACTCTAGAGATGGGCAAATTAATTTGTGTGGAATTGAATTCTAGTCAAATTTTACAAAAATCTGCATTTTTGAGAACATGTATTTTTTTTATTTTGCTCTGTACGAATTCCGCAAAATGGCCCCCAGCTGAAGTCGCCAGCTTGCAGAATAGTACCGCTCCAGTAAAGATTGAAAAGAAAAATCTCACCTTACTATTAACCTTTCCGGAAACAAGTATGCGCTACAATTCACTGTTTCGTCTGGAATGAAATCATGAATTTAGAGCATAATGAGGGATATTAATTTTTGGAAAATTCTCAAGGGCATGTAAATTTAATTTTTTTTCTGATCCTTTTATTGCTAGCCAATTCATTAAGACTTGCATTTTGTATGCTAGTATTAATGATGGATGTACATTAGTATTAAAATGTGCCTAATTCATTAGGAGTCATATATCATGTTAAGGGTCTGCGGAACACACCAAATATATAATGTAGAAAGGTGCGTTCGCAGCCCGGGGTCCACCGTGCAAGCGGAGCCTGCTGCTAGTAAAAATGGCGCGAGAAGCAAACTCTGTTATCCCGCAGAGTCGCCAACATAAACGCCGTAATGCGCTGTGGCAATGAGTGCGAACTCTGTTACTCCACAGAGCCGCTAGAAGGAGAGCCGCAGCGCTATATGGCGATGTGTGCGCACTCACTAGACACAACTGAGTGGCAAAGAAAACACGCTAGGGCGCTGACTAGCGTTGAAAGCGAACCCTGTTACGTCACAGGGCCGCTGAGAAAAAGCACTGTGTCCTGTAAGGCTCTCAGGTACACAGTTAAGTGCTAAGCGTACATAAAGCGTGATCATGTGCTAATGTCCTCGCGGGAGTCACCCGCAATCTATGGCGTCTGAACGCCAGAACCTGAATACGGCAATCAAAACTCCTCACCGGTTATGCCGGTAATCTAGGGCATCTAGGACACCGACCCTGACCAGCTACCATACCAAACTCCTCACCGATTAAGTCGGTATTCTAGTGGCTTATTTCAGCTGGGTCCCTATCCACACATACACATGACCACACTGGCGCATAGCATACAATGGTTGATATTAGCGCATGGCGGCCCAGCCATGCTACCCTTTTATAGCAACAGCTACAGGACCTTCCAGGAACAAGGACCAATGAGAAACTGTTACAAACACATGTAGCTACATGACCTTCCTGGCGGACCAATAGGAGCCGCTGCAGCACCTGAACATGTGACCCCTGATCTCCAATGAGAGATCTCACTCTGGGCATGCTCAGAAGGGAAAACGCAGGACTTTGTCCCAAAGACGTCTGCTCCAGCACTGGCTATAATAGCAGATCCAGGAAAGGCAGCAGCAAGTCACTGCACAGTAGTGGAGTGGGCAAGACGCCTGAGTAGTATAGGGGCACTACCATTCATCAAACTCAAATCTGACAGGTCGACACGCCCCCTATCATTTTATCCGTCTCCCTGTCAGATTGATCCAGGTCGTCACGCCCCCTGGCTGAACTTTGCTCAGGCTGGGAAATCTGGTCTGCTGGATTTGTGAATTTCAATCAAAGTGATTTATTCGTCTCTATTGATATTTTATTCAGTGACTTTGATTAGTCTGTGGAGTTTTACTGTATTTTGATTAGTCTGTGGAGTATTAGTGTATTAAAGAGGAGAGAAACTTTTAAGGACCCAGTAAATGTATAAGGTGTTTTAGTGAAATACAGACTTTTGTTACAGATCGGTAAGCTATTACCAAGCTGTGTATCTAAGGCTTGGGTTGTATTGAGAGGAGCATATTTTTCTATTTACTAACTAACATGGTACATAGATATACATCTTTACTGGCACATAGAAATGTAGTACAACAGTGTTGACATGAATTGTCAGAATGAGTGAAGGTCGATGCTAAGGTAATTCAATTGCTAGAAATCACATATACTAAATAGCTCTGTATTGTGGCATGACCTGTAAGTACAATGAGAGAAGGTCGCATGCATTCATGATGGTTTGTATTAGAAGCACCCAGTAAATGTCTGTATTAGAATCCATCAGTAAATGTATGTAAAGCTCATTTCTAGCAGGATTGTATAAATGTCCCCCAGTAAATGTGTAAAAGTTTGGAACTGATATGCCTGTATGTAAAGGTGATTTCTAGCACTCTCTGTTACAGATCGGTAAGCTATTACCAAGCTGTGTATCTAAGGCTTGGGTTGTATTGAGAGGAGCATATTTTTCTATTTACTAACTAACATGGTACATAGATATACATCTTTACTGGCACATAGAAATGTAGTACAACAGTGTTGACATGAATATTAAGGATTTTTAGTGAATTAAAGAGTGAATCTTGATCTTTTTTGTGGTGAGAAACTTTTAAGGACCCAGTAAATGCATGTAAAACACTATTGTGGTGGAATTTGGAATTATGACACTCATCTTATAGTTTTATTCAGTATATATATTTTTAGCTTGGCAGTGTATCTACACTTATATCAGTACTGGGAAGAATGTACTTTTGTAGACAAATGCAGAAAGGTATGAACTACATTCAAATCAATATATAATAGTGCCCATCTCCATATCTTATATGTTATAGCGATAATAGACTAATCCGGGGCTAAACAATAATAACCTCCATATATTTGTCCATATATATGCAATCTATGTAACTCACAATATCCCCCAATAGGCAGACATATATGCACTATATATAGGATTATAAGTATCTCAATGAAGCAGGTATATCAATAAAGTAACTTCCCCATCACAGCTGCTAATATAATGATGTTAGCATGCAAGTGCAGGGCTCACAACACATACTGTGCGTGCATATGAAGTCAATTACCACATCCATATGAGGAGCTATATTAAAAAAGCAGCGCCATAGATGGGAGATCATACCTGAATGCTGCTTGGCACCCCTTGTGTATAGCCCTCATTTCTAGCAGTGTTTGCTACAGATAGCTCACTTATTAAGCCAGGAATAAACATAGTGACTGTTTCATGTCCCTATACAATCCAAGCCTTGTACACAAAGCTTGGTAATAGGTTACCGAGCTGTAACAAAGTATTTTCTATCTAGTGGTTAACATGGTACAAATTAGCCAAATGCAGACAGGTATGAACTACATTCAAATCAATATATAATAGTGCACATCTCCATATCTTATATGCTATAGCGATAATAGATTAATCCGGGTCTAAACAATAATAACCTCCATATATTTGTACCTAAACAGGTCCTTCTCAAAAAATTAGCATATAGTGCTAAATTTCATTATTTTCCATAATGTAATGATTAAAATTAAACTTTCATATATTTTAGATTCATTACACACCAACTGAAATTTTTCAGGTCTTTTATTGTTTTAATACTGATGATCACAATACATACTGTGCGTGCATATGAAGTCAATTAGCACATCCATATGAGGAGCTATATTAAAAAAGCAACGATTATTCTATAGTACCATACAGTATAAAACACCTTATAACACATTTGGAATTAGGACTCTCATCTTATAGTTTTTATTCAGTGTTTATATATATATTTTTAGCCTGCCATTGTATCTACACTTATATCAGGACTGGGAAGAATGTAATGACATGGGGTTAGGAATCTCCAACCTAGTTTCTGGTTTACTGCAGATAGCTAATTTATTACCATTGAGAGAATGCGTGAAGGTCGATGCTAATATGTTTCCAAAGTTTAGTGACAGGAACTAGTTAGTGATGACAAATTCACAGGACTATTTTTTAACTGTTCCATGTGAGAATACAGCATAGGATGGGGACCATTACTTAGAATTTGTTATTTTGGGCTATTTTTAACTGTTTCATGTGAGAATACAGGCATAGAATGGGAGTCATTACTTAGAATTTGTTATTTTGGGGCTATTTTTAACTGGTTCATGTGAGAATACAGACATAAGATGGGCCCATTACTTAGTGTATACTATTTATGTACAAAGATGATACGGAAAATATATGTTTCCAAAGTTTAATTGTAGCAAATCAAGGTGTATTAAATTGATTACTAGCACAATTATGGCAACTTGATAACAATTTCACAACAAATTCGTTATTTTGTGACTATTTTTAACTGTTTCATGTGACAATACAGGCAGAGGATGGGGCCAATACTTGGTGTATACTATTTATGTACAAAGATGATACGGAAAATATATGTTTCCAAAGTTTACTGACAGGGAGTACATAGTGGGGAGAGCCCTCTTGCAGTGCTAACCTGATTACAAGCCCTCATTGCTACTTTTCTCTCTGTCTAACATCACAATACAACCAAGTGGTTCTTCAAAACTATTTGTAAGTCTTCCGGCACAAAGCACATGTGAACAGTTGATGGTAATATTTTGCCACATGACAAATGTTTCTGACTCTCAGTTGCTAATACTGATAGACATATTGTGAACTGACATATAGGGTCCATGTGAGACACCATATTTTTCAACATTTTTGCTCCTTCACAGATTTATTTTGCATTATATTTTTTTTATTTTGCTTAAGGATCATGTACAGAGGTGTTTTTATGGTTTAATACTGATAGACATATTGTCCCAGGCATGTCCGGGCATGCCGGACAAGTCCTGGCATGCCTGGACAAGTCCTGGTCACGTGACAACCGTGGAAAAACAAGCCTGAAATTCAAAAACTATGCGCTATCCGTTAACACACGCATAGTCATCTAGAAAATATTGAGCGAGTCGCTTCACAAACCATCTCAAGGCATGCTGAATGTCAACGTTCCCGCTATGAGCTACACACATGACCAACTGTATAGTCTGGGACGCGTAGTGTTCTTGTTGCACAGGCCTATTTTTAAAGATGCTATGCCCCTCAGATATAAAAGACAGGCATGTTGGAACGTGTCCCGGCCTATTTTGGCAAATGCCCACTCCTATGCATCGATTTTGATCAGCATTCAACAATTTATTTTGCTCATGTGAGACACCATATTTTTCAACATTTTAGTTCCTTCACAGAATTATTTTGCATTATATATTTTTTTATTTTGCTTAAGGATCGTGTACAGAGGAGTTTTTATGTTTTAATACTGATAGACATATTGTGAACTGACATATAGGGTCCATGTGAGACATGTCTGGACAAGTCCGGGCATGTCCGGACATGCCTGGACAAGTCCTGGTCACGGGACAGCCGTGGAAAAAACAATACTGAAATTCAAAAACTATGGGCTGGCCGTTAACACACGCATAGTCATCTAGAAAATATTGAGCGAGTTGCTTCACAAACCACACAAGGCGTGGTGATTGCCAATGTTCTCGGTATGCGCTACATACATGACCCTCTGTATAGCCTGGGATGAGCAGGTTCTTGTTGCACAGGCCTGTTTTTAAAGACGCTAAGCCCCATCAGATATAAAAGACAGGCATGTTGGGACGTGTCCCAGACTATTTTGGCACAGAACCACACCTATGCAACGATTTTGATCAGCATTCAACAAAAAATTGCGTGCAAACTTTTTAGCATACGCGTCACACACAAGGCGACGACACCTCGGGCTAGCACATTTACCAGTAGTTTTCAAAAACCACTGCCTTAACAATAAAGTAAGAATCGTGGCGCCCTGCATTGTGGTCTATAAATGTATAGTCTGAAAATTTACCGTTGCTAAAGAACAGTAAAAAGTCGTGCGTACAACTATCATCCTCAAACTCCCAGAGCTATCACAAACACTATTGCCTACAGAGGCGGCTCCGCGAGAATTTCTGGATGTGCGTGTCAAGAGGCTCCATGCCTTGACCGATTGTTTGCGCGTGAATGCTGACATTTCCAGGGTCATTATAGTTGTGTAAATGCGCTGTGGGGGCTCGTGTATCGGCCCTAGGGTGTAATGCGTGATCATTTTAATTAATTTTCAATTCATAACCACACGTTCTCAGGCAGACAGGTTTATTTCACAGAAGTTGACTGTACAGTTGCATAATTTTTGTTTAAAATCATACATTTGCATAATTTTGTTTAAAATCGCACAGTTCTGCGATAATGTCGGGTGTTGGACACGCACTTATCAGTCTCTCATACGTGTCGCAGAAAATTTTAGTCTGTTCTGCGAGAGTTTATTATGCACGTACTGTGCAGACATGTCAAGAAACATTTTGGTGTGTTCACCAGTCCATACGGTTGTTGGCGTGTAAGGTGAGCGACCATCATCCTTCTGCTTCTTACTTACACGACGGCACGATACCGCGCGTTTCTTTGACGGTAATGCATCGGCTGAATTGGCAGATGTTGGTTCCGCGTTGTTATTTGCAGATTCTGTAGCTTGACACAGACGTATATTCTTACGCCTACCACTCTCTGTATTCCCGGGGTGTGCGATTGGCGCGTCGCTTTCTCCACGATACGCGACACACCTGGGTGAACGTGGTTCAGTTCTCATCTCCGCTCTGTTCTCAAATCCATAATTGGATTGTTGCAAAACTCGCGAATGACGCTCCTCCGTAACTAAAGAAAAGACACGTGGTGTAGTTAACCGCTAAGTGGGCGAGATATAGGAAAAGCTACAGGCCCCACTTTACTCTGATTCAACGCGACATTTGTAAAGCTACCAGCACCGATTATCTGTGAAACCGATGCATAATTGTTTGTATAAGTACAGTATAGAGAGGCCTAGACATATATATACTTACAAGTATCCCCCGGGTGCTGATCTACAGAGAATGCTGAATTAACAGACATTACGCTGCTCGTTCGCGCCCGTATGGGGCTGATTTCTCCATCAAACTGCAACCTCGGGCGATACTTTAGCCGCTAAATAAAATATAACATACATGAATGCGCAAAGCACTCACAAAGCTAACTTGACACAGGTAAATAAAACTAGTTACCGCAGAAATTTTTATCTGCGTGTATAACTACACTATAGAGTTGCGTAGACATATATGCTTACAAGTCTGAGACGTGTAGTGTACTTCAGAGATTGGTGAATTAAACGGTGTGGAGTTGTTCGGTAGTTGTCGTATGGGGGTGTTTTCTTTTTCAACCTGCATACTCCTGCACGCTAGTTTAACAGCTGTAAATAAAATATAACTACCTCAGAAATGATATCTACAAGGCCCACACGCATAAAGCTAAATTCGCAAAGCTACCGTAACAAGCGTAAATAAAATATATCCGCTAGTTAAGGGTGGGGACGCCGGGTACAGAGGATACAGACACATAACAGACGTGTTTCAAGGACCGCTACCTTTTCTGTTCCAGCGCCGTGTGCTTAGCGAATCACTCCATCTTTTAGAAGCGTAGGGTATCGCGCGAGTTAGAGGATTATAGTCCTGTTCTACGAACTCAACACCGGAATCCAGGGGATCCTCCACGATCTCAACATCGGAATCGCGATGCTCGAGCGCCTCAGCCGCCACGGTGTTTTCAACTGTCCAGTCCGCTACAGGTGTATCTGTATGAGAAATTGTATTTAATTAGCAGACTAGATACATAGGCTTAAAACATCTGATATATCTATAGGTTTCTTGCCTGTGACAGACTGCTGAGAGCTGGAGGCTCGTCGCCCGCTAGCAGAGTTGCTATCCTTTAACAGGTTCTGCGTAATGAACCGATTCTCATAGGAGTAGTCTGAATGGACTCCCGCTTCTTAAATAAGAAAGAATGAAATATATAATTTATATATACAAAGCGCAGACTCAGACATCCCGAGACAATACGGCGTACCCTATATACTGTGTAAAACGTACCCGATTGTTCTGGTGAAAGCATAGCAGAATATTGACCGCGAGAATATCTGGCCTCCATCTTGAATAAAAAAGGGTCCGCTATTGAATTAAAGCAAATAAAGATCAAGTATGAAAACACGGCTAACCTGTTCATACAAATACTACACAAACTTAAATATAACTGAAACGAAATCCATAAAAATACTCACTATAGTCCTGTTCAGATCGGAGTTGTGGTCTGTGAGTTGTGAACAAGTGCGAACTGTATTGCTTGTGAGCTACCCGTATTTATTAGGGCTAGCAGAGAGAACACGCCCTCTGTCAATGAGGGGTAGAAAAAAATCTATTAATGTTTTACAGGGCCATCATGCCGGCTAAACGCGTTCAAAGAATATTTTACACCCGAAGCACCACCATCATTACCCTGTAACTGTAAATTTATAACATCTACTATTAATATTAATAATTAATATAGACTGACGCTAAAATCCATGCAGTTAATTTTATTTTAGCTGACAGGAACGTTAGCTAGACATGTTTTAATAATATAAATCTGTAGTTATATACGCTGCGTTGTCTGTACAGTGCTTGAAACACGTCTGTTATGTGTCTGTATCCTCTGTACCCGGCGTCCCCACCCTTAACTAGCGGATATATTTTATTTACGCTTGTTACGGTAGCTTTGCGAATTTAGCTTTATGCGTGTGGGCCTTGTAGATATCATTTCTGAGGTAGTTATATTTTATTTACAGCTGTTAAACTAGCGTGCAGGAGTATGCAGGTTGAAAAAGAAAACACCCCCATACGACAACTACCGAACAACTCCACACCGTTTAATTCACCAATCTCTGAAGTACACTACACGTCTCAGACTTGTAAGCATATATGTCTACGCAACTCTATAGTGTAGTTATACACGCAGATAAAAATTTCTGCGGTAACTAGTTTTATTTACCTGTGTCAAGTTAGCTTTGTGAGTGCTTTGCGCATTCATGTATGTTATATTTTATTTTAGCGGCTAAAGTATCGCCCACGAGGTTGCAGTTTGATGGAGAAATCAGCCCCATACGGGCGCGAACGAGCAGTGTAATGTCTGTTAATTCAGCATTCTCTGTAGATCAGCACCCGGGGGATACTTGTAAGTATATATATGTCTAGGCCTCTCTATACTGTACTTATACAAACAATTATGCATCGGTTTCACAGATAATCGGTGCTGGTAGCTTTACAAATGTCGCGTTGAATCAGAGTAAAGTGGGGCCTGTAGCTTTTCCTATATCTCGCCCACTTAGCGGTTAACTACACCACGTGTCTTTTCTTTAGTTACGGAGGAGCGTCATTTGCGAGTTTTGCAACAATCCAATTATGGATTTGAGAACAGAGCGGAGATGAGAACTGAACCACGTTCACCCAGGTGTGTCGCGTATCGTGGAGAAAGCGACGCGCCAATCGCACACCCCGGGAATACAGAGAGTGGTAGGCGTAAGAATATACGTCTGTGTCAAGCTACAGAATCTGCAAATAACAACGCGGAACCAACATCTGCCAATTCAGCCGATGCATTACCGTCAAAGAAACGCGCGGTATCGCGCCGTCGTGTAAGTAAGAAGCAGAAGGATGATGGTCGCTCACCTTACACGCCAACAACCGTATGGACTGGTGAACACACCAAAATGTTTCTTGACATGTCTGCACAGTACGTGCATAATAAACTCTCGCAGAACAGACTAAAATCTTTCTGCGACACGTATGAGAGACTGATAAGTGCGTGTCCAACACCCGACATTATCGCAGAACTGTGCGATTTTAAACAAAATTATGCAAATGTATGATTTTAAACAAAAATTATGCAACTGTACAGTCAACTTCTGTGAAATAAACCTGTCTGCCTGAGAACGTGTGGTTATGAATTGAAAATTAATTAAAATGATCACGCATTACACCCTGGGGGCCGATACACGAGCCCCCACAGCGCATTTACACAACTATAATGACCCTGGAAATGTCAGCATTCACGCGCAAACAATCGGTCAAGGCATGGAGCCTCTTGACACGCACATCCAGAAATTCTCGCGGAGCCGCCTCTGTAGGCAATAGTGTTTGTGATAGCTCTGGGAGTTTGAGGATGATAGTTGTACGCACGACTTTTTACTGTTCTTTAGCAACGGTAAATTTTCAGACTATACATTTATAGACCACAATGCAGGGCGCCACGATTCTTACTTTATTGTTAAGGCAGTGGTTTTTGAAAACTACCGGTAAATGTGCTAGCCCGAGGTGTCGTCGCCTTGTGTGTGACGCGTATGCTAAAAAGTTTGCACGCAATTTTTTGTTGAATGCTGATCAAAATCGTTGCATAGGTGTGGTTCTGTGCCAAAATAGTCCGGGACACGTCCCAACATGCCTGTCTTTTATATCTGATGGGGCTTAGCGTCTTTAAAAACAGGCCTGTGCAACAAGAACGCTGCTCATCCCAGGCTATACAGAGGGTCATGTATGTAGCGCATACCGAGAACATTGGCAATCACCACGCCTTGTGTGGTTTGTGAAGCAACTCGCTCAATATTTTCTAGATGACTATGCGTGTGTTAACGGCCAGCCCATAGTTTTTGAATTTCAGTATTGTTTTTTCCACAGCTGTCCCGTGACCAGGACTTGTCCAGGCATGTCCGGACATGCCCGGACTTGTCCAGACATGTCTCACATGGACCCTATATGTCAGTTCACAATATGTCTATCAGTATTAAAACATAAAAACTCCTCTGTACACGATCCTTAAGCAAAATAAAAAAATATATAATGCAAAATAATTCTGTGAAGGAACTAAAATGTTGAAAAATATGGTGTCTCACATGAGCAAAATAAATTGTTGAATGCTGATCAAAATCGATGCATAGGAGTGGGCATTTGCCAAAATAGGCCGGGACACGTTCCAACATGCCTGTCTTTTATATCTGAGGGGCATAGCATCTTTAAAAATAGGCCTGTGCAACAAGAACACTACGCGTCCCAGACTATACAGTTGGTCATGTGTGTAGCTCATAGCGGGAACGTTGACATTCAGCATGCCTTGAGATGGTTTGTGAAGCGACTCGCTCAATATTTTCTAGATGACTATGCGTGTGTTAACGGATAGCGCATAGTTTTTGAATTTCAGGCTTGTTTTTCCACGGTTGTCACGTGACCAGGACTTGTCCAGGCATGCCTGGGACAATATGTCTATCAGTATTAAACCATAAAAACACCTCTGTACATGATCCTTAAGCAAAATAAAAAAAATATAATGCAAAATAAATCTGTGAAGGAGCAAAAATGTTGAAAAATATGGTGTCTCACATGGACCCTATATGTCAGTTCACAATATGTCTATCAGTATTAGCAACTGAGAGTCAGAAACATTTGTCATGTGGCAAAATATTACCATCAACTGTTCACATGTGCTTTGTGCCGGAAGACTTACAAATAGTTTTGAAGAACCACTTGGTTGTATTGTGATGTTAGACAGGAGAAAAAGTAGCAATGAGGGCTTGTAATCAGGTTAGCACTGCAAGAGGGCTCTCCCCACTATGTACTCCCTGTCAGTAAACTTTGAAACATATATTTTCCGTATCATCTTTGTACATAAATAGTATACACCAAGTATTGGCCCCATCCTCTGCCTGTATTGTCACATGAAACAGTTAAAAATAGTCACAAAATAACGAATTTGTTGTGAAATTGTTATCAAGTTGCCATAATTGTGCTAGTAATCAATTTAATACACCTTGATTTGCTACAATTAAACTTTGGAAACATATATTTTCCGTATCATCTTTGTACATAAATAGTATACACTAAGTAATGGGCCCATCTTATGTCTGTATTCTCACATGAACCAGTTAAAAATAGCCCCAAAATAACAAATTCTAAGTAATGACTCCCATCCTATGCCTGTATTCTCACATGAAACAGTTAAAAATAGCCCCAAAATAACAAATTCTAAGTAATGGTCCCCATCCTATGCCTGTATTCTCACATTGAACAGTTAAAAAATAGTCCTGTGAATTTGTCATCACTAACTAGTTCCTGTCACTAAACTTTGGAAACATATTACCATCGACCTTCACGCATTCTCTCAATGGTAATAAATTAGCTATCTGCAGCAAACCAGAAACTAGGTTGGAGATTCCTAACCCCATGTCATTACATTCTTCCCAGTCCTGATATAAGTGTAGATACAATGGCAGGCTAAAAATATATATATAAACACTGAATAAAAACTATAAGATGAGAGTCCTAATTCCAAATGTGTTATAAGGTGTTTTATACTGTATGGTACTATAGAATAATCGTTGCTTTTTTAATATAGCTCCTCATATGGATGTGCTAATTGACTTCATATGCACGCACAGTATGTATTGTGATCATCAGTATTAAAACAATAAAAGACCTGAAAAATTTCAGTTGGTGTGTAATGAATCTAAAATATATGAAAGTTTAATTTTAATCATTACATTATGGAAAATAATGAAATTTAGCACTATATGCTAATTTTTTGAGAAGGACCTGTTTAGGTACAAATATATGGAGGTTATTATTGTTTAGCCCCGGATTAATCTATTATCGCTATAGCATATAAGATATGGAGATGTGCACTATTATATATTGATTTGAATGTAGTTCATACCTGTCTGCATTTGGCTAATTTGTACCATGTTAACCACTAGATAGAAAATACTTTGTTACAGCTCGGTAACCTATTACCAAGCTTTGTGTACAAGGCTTGGATTGTATAGGGACATGAAACAGTCACTATGTTTATTCCTGGCTTAATAAGTGAGCTATCTGTAGCAAACACTGCTAGAAATGAGGGCTATACACAAGGGGTGCCAAGCAGCATTCAGGTATGATCTCCCATCTATGGCGCTGCTTTTTTAATATAGCTCCTCATATGGATGTGCTAATTGACTTCATATGCACGCACAGTATGTATTATGAGCCCTGCACTTGCATGCTAACATCATTATATTAGCAGCTGTGATGGGGAAGTTACTTTATTGATATACCTGCTTCATTGAGATACTTATAATCCTATATATAGTGCATATATGTCTGCCTATTGGGGGATATTGTGAGTTACATAGATTGCATATATATGGACAAATATATGGAGGTTATTATTGTTTAGCCCCGGATTAGTCTATTATCGCTATAACATATAAGATATGGAGATGGGCACTATTATATATTGATTTGAATGTAGTTCATATCTGTCTGCATTTGTCTACAAAAGTACATTCTTCCCAGTACTGATATAAGTGTAGATACACTGCCAAGCTAAAAATATATATACTGAATAAAACTATAAGATGAGCGTCATAATTCCAAATTCCACCACAATAGTGTTTTACATGCATTTACTGGGTCCTTAAAAGTTTCTCACCACAAAAAAGATCAAGATTCACTCTTTAATTCACTAAAAATCCTTAATATTCATGTCAACACTGTTGTACTACATTTCTATGTGCCAGTAAAGATGTATATCTATGTACCATGTTAGTTAGTAAATAGAAAAATATGCTCCTCTCAATACAACCCAAGCCTTAGATACACAGCTTGGTAATAGCTTACCGATCTGTAACAGAGAGTGCTAGAAATCACCTTTACATACAGGCATATCAGTTCCAAACTTTTACACATTTACTGGGGGACATTTATACAATCCTGCTAGAAATGAGCTTTACATACATTTACTGATGGATTCTAATACAGACATTTACTGGGTGCTTCTAATACAAACCATCATGAATGCATGCGACCTTCTCTCATTGTACTTACAGGTCATGCCACAATACAGGGCTATTTAGTATATGTGATTTCTAGCAATTGAATTACCTTAGCATCGACCTTCACTCATTCTGACAATTCATGTCAACACTGTTGTACTACATTTCTATGTGCCAGTAAAGATGTATATCTATGTACCATGTTAGTTAGTAAATAGAAAAATATGCTCCTCTCAATACAACCCAAGCCTTAGATACACAGCTTGGTAATAGCTTACCGATCTGTAACAAAAGTCTGTATTTCACTAAAACACCTTATACATTTACTGGGTCCTTAAAAGTTTCTCTCCTCTTTAATACACTAATACTCCACAGACTAATCAAAATACAGTAAAACTCCACAGACTAATCAAAGTCACTGAATAAAATATCAATAGAGACGAATAAATCACTTTGATTGAAATTCACAAATCCAGCAGACCAGATTTCCCAGCCTGAGCAAAGTTCAGCCAGGGGGCGTGACGACCTGGATCAATCTGACAGGGAGACGGATAAAATGATAGGGGGCGTGTCGACCTGTCAGATTTGAGTTTGATGAATGGTAGTGCCCCTATACTACTCGCCTGGACCGACATCTCTGCTGAGCAGGCTCCACTGCGGCCGGAGATGAATGGGAGACTGCAGCGGGACGGGTTAGAGACTCCCTTGTGCAGCAGCGGGAAATCGAACCCTAACATTACCCCCCCTCCTAGGGCCCCCCCTTCTTTGGGCCTCGCTGTGCTCAAAGGCAGCGATGAGCTGGGGAGCGTGAACATGCTCGGCAGGCTCCCAGGATCTATCCTCAGGCCCATAACCCCTCCAATCCACCAAAAAAATTTTTTTGCCTCGTACCACCTTGCACCCAACAATGGCGTTCACCTCATGATCGTTGGTAGATGAACCCGACGTCCCGGCAGATGACTCGGAAAACCGGGAAATGGCCACGGGTTTCAAGAGGGACACGTGAAAGGTGTCAGTGATACCAAGGCGAGGCGGAAGGGCTAGGCGGTAAACCACCGGGTTCACCTGCTCAAGAACTTTAAAGGGGCCCAAAAAGCGAGGTGCCAACTTGGTGGACTCTACCCGTAGCCTGATGTTTCGGGCAGAAAGCCACACTAGGTCACCCGGAGCAAATGTAGGAGCGGGGCGCCGATGGGCATCGGCCGAAGACCTCATCCTCTCTTTGGAGGCCTGAATGGAATCCTGAGTGCGGTCCCAAATGTCCCGTGCCTCCACAGCCCAGACTGCCACCCTGGAATTGGCGGAAGACACAGGCATAGGCACTGGTACCCGCGGATGCTGACCGTAGTTCAGGAGGAATGGGGTTTGTCCGGTGGAGTCAGCCACAGCATTATTTAGAGCGAACTCAGCCCACGGTAGCAAGGATGCCCAGTCATCCTGCCTGGCAGAGACAAAATGTCGCAAGTATGTGACCAAGGTCTGGTTGGCCCTCTCTACCAACCCATTCGTCTCGGGATGGTATGCAGAGGAGAGATTCAACTCAATGCTGAGTAGACGACACAGCTCTCTCCAGAACCGAGATGCAAACTGGGGACCTCGATCACTGACAATTTTGTCTGGCATACCGTGTAGGCGGAAAATATGCCTAATGAATAATGCTGCCAAGGCCCGTGCAAACGGTAACCGTGGTAACGGCACTAAGTGCACCATTTTGGAGAAGTGGTCGGTTATCACCCAGATGATGGTGCAGCCCCGAGACTTGGGTAAGCCCATCACAAAATCCATCCCGACCATCTCCCAAGGCCTGTCTGACACCGGTAAAGGAAAAAGTAATCCAGCTGGCCGTTGTCGAGGGGACTTATTCTTGGCGCAGAGACGCACGCCTGAACGTATTCCCTGACGTCACGGGCCATCTGCGGCCACCAGTATGTCCTCGCCAGCAACTCAGAAGTCCTTTTGGTCCCAAAATGTCCACCCACCCTGGACGAATGTGCCCAAGAGAGTACTTCCGGTCGCAAATTGGTGGGCACAAAAGTCTTGCCCGGAGGCACAGACTCAAGCGAAACCGGAGCCACCGTTCTTAGGCTTTCTGTGGGGACAATCAGCCGAGGCTCCTCCTCCACCTCCTCAGAGGACACCACGGAGCGGGATAGAGCATCTGCGCGAATGTTCTTCTCACCAGAGAGGAAATGGAGGGTGAAATGGAACCGGGAGAAAAACAAGGACCATCTGGCCTGACGGGAATTTAGCCGCTGGGCTGTCTGCAAATACACCAAGTTCTTGTGGTCTGTGAACACTTGGAAGGGGAAGCGAGCCCCCTCCAGAAGATGTCGCCACTCGGAGAAGGCCAACTTCATAGCCAGTAACTCCCTGTCCCCGATGGAATAATTCCTCTCTGCTGGTGTAAAGGTTTTGGAAAAGAAGAAGCAGGGATGCTTCCGACCCTGGGCATCCTTTTGAAAAAGGACTGCTCCAGCACCAACAGAAGAGGCATCCACCTCTAAGATAAACGGTTTATCGACATCGGGGCGATGTAAGATGGGAGCACTGGCGAAATGCGACTTGATGGAGGAGAACGCCTTGGTGACCTCCTCTGACCACAACTTGGGATTAGCTCCCTTCTTGGTGAGGGCTACCAAGGGAGCTACCAAAGTGGAGAAGTGGGGAATGAATTGGCGATAGTAGTTAATGAACCCCATAAAGCGCTGCACCGCCTTAAGGGAGTGGGGTTCTTGCCAATCCATCACAGCCTGTAGTTTTGTAGGATCCATAGCCAATCCCTGGGTGGAGATGATATAGCCCAGAAAAGGTAGAGACTCCTGCTCAAACATGCACTTCTCCAACTTCGCATATAGGGAATTTGCTCGCAAGAGGTCGAAGACCTTGCAGACATTTCTCCTGTGGGAGGCCATATCTGGAGAAAAGATGAGAATGTCATCCAGATAGACTACCACCGAGGTGGTCAACATATCCCGGAAGATGTCGTTCACAAAGTCTTGGAAGACAGCTGGAGCATTACAGAGCCCAAAGGGCATTACCAGATATTCATAATGCCCATCCCTGGTGTTAAATGCCGTCTTCCACTCGTCCCCCTCACGGATGCGAATCAGGTTATACGCACCCCGCAGGTCTAGCTTAGTAAATACCCTTGCTCCCCGAAGTCTATCAAAAAGCTCAGAGATTAGCGGCAAAGGATACTTATTTTTCACGGTGATAGCGTTGAGACCCCTATAATCAATGCACGGACGTAGTTCTCCATTCTTCTTCTGCACAAAGAAGAACCCCGCTCCCGCTGGTGACACCGACTTCCTAATGAATCCCCTTGCCAAGTTCTCCTGAATATATTGGGACATGGCCTCTGTCTCAGGAAGAGAGAGGGGATAGACCCTTCCTCTAGGAGGCTCAGCTCCAGGCAAGAGGTCGATAGGACAGTCATAGGGGCGATGAGGCGGAAGAGTCTCCGCAGCCTTCTTTGAGAAAACTCGGCATAAGACCAATAGACCTTGGGAAGAGGAGAGAGGTCTATGGGTATCTCAGTGGTGTTGACCTGCACGCTGTCCCTAATGCATCTGCCTTTACATAAATTACCCCAACCCAGAATTCTCCCTGAAGCCCACTCAATATGGGGAGAGTGGTGGCGGAGCCAGGGTAATCCCAACAAAACCTCATCTATACCCTCAGGAGGATAAAAAATGATATATTCTCCTGATGGGAAGGAGACATAGACAAGGTGAGTGGGACAGACTGATGGGTGATTTGTGAGGGCAGAATTGCTCCGTTCAACACCCGAACCGATACTGGTTCAGCCAGCAACACCAAAGGCATGGTGTGGCGAGAAGCAAAGGAGGATGACATAAAATTTCCCTCTGCCCCAGAATCCACACACAGCTTGACGGGTAGGGTGGTAGAACCGTGGGTAGTTATCCCCTTGAGGAGCACTTTAGGGGCAAAACTCATGGCGTCCAGTGACCCTGTTCCTACGGTTACTGGGCGCGACCGCTTATTCAGCCGCTGTGGACATCGGTTGGCAAAATGTCCCTGCTGCTGGCAAATATAACAAATCGGGTTGGACGAGTGACCCGAGATTTAGATCCTGCAGGAGCAACCTCCTGAAGGTCGGGCGCCTGAACAGGCGACTCCAGAGGGTTGGTGAAGGTAGGAGCCAACTGGACCCTCTGCCTACACTGGACACGTTCCAGCCTCCGCTCGTGGAAACGGAGGTCGACGCGGGTGGAAATAGCGATAAGCTTCTCCAGTGTGGCAGGAATCTCCCTGGTAGCCAAGGCGTCTTCACATGACCCCAGTCCTCTCCAGAACACGGGAATGAGGACTTTATCTGGCCACTCCAATTCCGAGGCCAGAGTCCGAAATTGGACAGCAAAATGGCTGACCAAAGCCGAACCCTGGGTACTTGCCAGCAGTTTGAGCGCCGCATCGTGGGTGACCTGAGTCCTAGAAAAACCTTTTTCAGAGCCTCCAGAAAACGAAAAGCGCTCTGCACCACACGGTCGTCACGCTCCCACAGCGGCGTTGCCCACTCCAACGCTCTGCCCGACAGAAGAGCTATCACAAAGCCCACTTGTGCCTGATCCGTGGGGAATCGTGCAGCCAGAAGATCGAGGTGTATGGAGCACTGACTTACGAATCCCCGACATTGCTTGCTGTCACCAGCAAACTTGTCTGGAAGCGGGAGGTGGGACAATGTAGGGACAGAGGTGGCAGAGGACAAACTGACTGCAGCTACACTAGCAGCCTGAACAGCGACTGCGGTAACATCCACAGCTGAGGTTGTGCGCTCAAGAGCCGCCAACCTACCCTCCAGCTGCTGGA
Source organism: Oophaga sylvatica (assembly GCA_033576555.1). Lineage (NCBI taxonomy): Eukaryota > Metazoa > Chordata > Amphibia > Anura > Dendrobatidae > Oophaga > Oophaga sylvatica. The sequence continues at coordinate 255,856,425 of JARQOD010000005.1, read as the reverse complement.
TGTACAGCTGTAATCGCTGTTCATCCGCCATTTTACTAGCCAGACCCTGGCACTAATAATTATGTTAAGGGTCTGCGGAACACACCAAATATATAATGTAGAAAGGTGCGTTCGCAGCCCGGGGTCCACCGTGCAAGCGGAGCCTGCTGCTAGTAAAAATGGCGCGAGAAGCAAAACTCTGTTATCCCGCAGAGTTGCCAACATAAACGCCGTAATGCGCTGTGGCAATGAGTGCGAACTCTGTTACTCCACAGAGCCGCTAGAAGGAGAGCCGCAGCGCTATATGGCGATGTGTGCGCACTCACTAGACACAACTGAGTGGCAAAGAAAACACGCTAGGGCGCTGACTAGCGTTGAAAGCGAACCCTGTTACGTTTACAGGGCCGCTGAGAAAAAGCACTGTGTCCTGTAAGGCTCTCAGGTACACAGTTAAGTGCTAAGCGTACATAAAGCGTGATCATGTGCTAATGTCCTCGCGGGAGTCACCCGCAATCTATGGCGTCTGAACGCCAGACCCTGAATACGGCAATCAAAACTCCTCACCGGTTATGCCGATAATCTAGGGCATCTAGGACACCGACCCTGACCAGCTACCATACCAAACTCCTCACCGATTAAGTCGGTATTCTAGTGGCTTATTTAGCCGGGTCCCTATCCACACATACACATGACCTTTTTTTTTTTTTTTTTCCCCTCAGATGGAAGTTCCACAGTCAGATAACCAAAACTATAAGGAACTCGACTCCCAAACAGCGTGTACACTTCCATAATGCAGCAGCTGTTCCATCATCATCGGAAAACCAACTTTATTTACAAGCACAAAAAAACACAAAACTAAGACACATTAACAAGATGTTTCCACTTTTTAACTTTCCAAATTCCCTCTGCGTCCTCCTCCCCCCTCTTTCTCTTATCACACACAAAACAAAAATACAATTTTCCCAAAACAATTTTTAAACAATTTTTAACCTCAATCTCCTTCCTCTTAAACACATACACGTTCCCACATCCCACAACACCTCTTTTATACATGCAAGCATCAACCACAACACTCTCTCCTTTTCTCCACACATACCCAACCCAAACATAAATAACTCAAACGTCAAAAATTCACATCACACAAACTCCTTACACAACGGGCCCAAACCTGAATCACATTTCTAGCATACTGACAATTCCAAAACAAATGCACCACACTCTCTCTCCCACCACATCCCCTCCTCGGACACATCTCACTCCTCACTAAACCCCGGTTTCTCTGGAAGTCTCTCACCGGTAACACCTCATGCAATGACTGCCACACAATCTCGCTCTGTCTATTTGTCATACCATCCATACGTACCTTCTTCCATACCTTCTGCACATCACTTCCTCTCACCATATAGATACCACTTCCATCTCTCTACACTCAATCATCCTATATACCGCTTTCTTCTTCTCTAACAACCTCACATCCACATCACACAGTTCATACTTCACCAAAATTTGTAAACCCCACACATACCACACAGGCACCTCAAAAGCAACTGGGCACCTTAGATCCCTTTCCCGCCACTTCAAACGGAACAGAAAACTTCCAAACAAATACCTGCACATGCATGCACACTTCCCATCCATCCTAATCACACCCAATACAAACACCATAATATTCACCGCCAAAAATACATTCAAATTTGGGAATCCCAGCCCCCCCTTATCCATTCTCTTCATCACAACCTCTCTCCTGCACGCTCCATACTTGAACGCCCAAAAAATACAAACAAAACCCTATTTAATCTTCAACACACATATAACCGGTGGAAAAACACCGCAACATGCAAAAAAATTGGTAACACAACACTCTTAATAACTAAAATTTTACCAAAAAAGTCAAATCTCTCATCTTCCAAAAATTTAACTTGCGCTCCACTCTCTCTCTCACATCCACCCAACTTTCCTCTCCATCCAACTTCTTTGAAAATTTCACACCCAGCACCTTTATCGGTCCACTCACCACATTCACCCCAATATCATTGCTCAGAGTCCTCCCCCCAAAAAAATCTTACATTCAGTCTTCTCCCAATTCACTTTAAACGCAGACGCTCCACAAAAAACGGATACCAAACAACTTCACACGACGCACCGACACTCTGAATCACACAAAACACACACATCATCCATGTAACCATTCACCTTCCACTCCCTCCCCCCACCCCCGGCACTTGCACACCCCGAATCACCTTATCTTTCCTCAACATACACAACAACGGCTCAATCGCGCAAATGAACAAACAGGGACAATGGGCACCCTGCCGTACACCGGAAAACACATTCACTCTCCTCCCTACATCCCATTCAACAAAACACAACTAATTTATTTTTTAACAACTTCTCACTCTCTCAACAAACTCAGCCGGAAAACCCATCTTCACCAACACTCTAAACAGAAAACCATGCGCCAACCTATCATACGCCTTCTCAAATCCAAACTCAACACTACACCCCCTTCTTACGGTTCAAACAGTCCCACGAACAATCTCTCAGCATACCCCACACCCTCATGTAACCGCCTTCCAGGCACCGACAACACTGCTCCTCACCCACCACACTCCAACCACATCACGCATCCTATTTGCCAAAAGCTTCGCATAGATTTTATAATCACAATTAAGCAGCGTGATCGGCCTCCAGTTTTTTAGATTTTTCAAATCACCTTTTTTTGGCAACAGCACAACCACTCTGCACGCATACCATCGCCACCTCTGCATTCGCCCACATATACTTACATACATCAACAAAATCCTTCCCAATCACATCCACATCACACGATAAAATTCCACCTGGAGCCCATCATCCCCCGGCGTTTTATTCAGCGCCATGCTACACACCACCTTCCATATTTCTTCACTCGTCACCTCCCCCATCAAACTCTCCCTTTCTGTCCCATTCAATCTATTTTCCAAAACACTCAGCACATCACTCTCCAAACCTTCATCCCTCCATTTCACTGCATAAAAATTTCATCATAAAACTTTGCACTTCCTCACATAAGTCCGCACCACTCACTTCATTTCCATGGGACTCCATTTAAAACACTCATGCTCTGTCTTTTTCCAAAAACTTTCTTGAAAAAAATTGCGAACACTTCTCATTCTTTTCCAAGTTCTCTATTTTAGCCCTATACACATACTCCTCCCTCTCTCTCTCAAAAACTCGTTCACTTCTTTTTTCACTCTCAACAAATATTCACTCACATCCATCCCGCCCTCTCTTAGCTTATATAACACACTCAATCTTGCATTCAACCAGCAAACCTTTCTCTCTTAGCAGCTGCACACTTGTAACCAGTTTTTTAAAAAAACCTTGGTTTTCCATTTAACCCAATCCCACCATTCACACACATTACGAATTCACTTCTGCTCTCACACCACTCCTTATAATGTCTCTCATACTCCCTCTCACCTCCACCCCATCCAGTAACTCACATTCAGCTTCCATATACCTTTCCCAGTTACCTCCTCAGTATGCACATCCACTTCACACTTCATACACACATGATCTGAAAACGGCACACTCTCCTGTGCATAACTAACAGCAATCAGGTTTTTTGAAACAAAAAAAATAGTCCAGTCTAGACCCACCCCCCACTCTCAGAAAAAAATGTATTTAACAATGGAGTTACTTTACACTCCCTCTGCATATCCCTCAAACCAAAATTCACTCACCATGTCCATTAACTCTTTCCTTGACACATCCACATTCACCTTTCCCACATCAACATTTTATATCACCCACAATCACAAAAAGGCACTTACCTGGAATAAAAAACTTAATTTTTTCAAATAAAACTTTACGCTCCTTTTTTTCACAGGAGCATACACATTAATAACACTAAAACGAATATTTCTAAACTCAAAATTGCTAACACGCATCTCCCAACCTCAAACACCATATATTCACACAAACTCACATTACGCCCCTTCACCAAAAAACCAACACCGTCATTTCTATTACATGCACTCCCTGACCACACAGACGCACCATGAGGCCATTCACTCCCCTTCACACCATCCACAATCCCACACTCCTGTAAACAAAAATTTCCGCATTTTGCGCTGCAAAAAACTCAAAAATGGCCACAGCCGCAACTTATTTTAAAAACCCTCACATTTTGAGATATAATTCTAAACCCATACTAAACACAAACCAAAAAGGGTTAAAAAAAAACTTGTCCAAAAAAGCCAAAAAGGAAAAAAAATTCAAAAACAACCTACAGATATAACTTGACACACATTACATAAAACACACAAAAAAAACAATAGCCATTGCTTAAAGAGCAAAGCTATGACACAAAAAAACCCTACTGGCTACTGGAAAAGTAAAAACGTACTTAACCAGTACCGCCAGTGTCCTCCTCCACCATTTTTGCCGAGCAGCCTTCCGAGCCCCTGGCCTCCATATACTCCTCCACCCGTGCCTTTTTCTGCCCAGTCTTCCTCTGGGCCATTCCTTTTTTCCACCACCTCAATGTCTCTGTTTTCCCCACCACCCTCCCTGTGACACTTTAACCCTCCTAGTCTCTTCCGAGGAAAGGCACCAATATTTTTTCGGATCAGACTCATGAACTAAAACCTCAGCCTCCTCCTCTGCCACAGATATATCGAAATCCATCAGGCATTCTGACCATGATTCAGCAACTGGGACTTCTTTTTTAACTTCTTTTTTAGGCCATGAACGCTCCTCTCCCTTATGGCCTTCCAAAATTCCTTGTCCTCCTTTTCCTCCTGTTGCTTCTCCTTCCTTCTCTCAGCCTCCTTGCCCTCCTGCCGCTTCTCCCTCCGTCTCTGGCAGGAGTGGGTGGCGCCCTCACAACGCTTTGCAGCGCGGCGATTTTCGCTTCCCTCCGCTTCTTCTCCTCCTCCCGCCTTTAACCTCCTCCTCTCTCTTCCTTTTCCTTCCCGCCTCCGCTCCTCCTCACGTCTCTTTCTTTCCTCCTCCTCTCTAGTTGACCTCCTGGGCCCACACCAAACGGGCAGTCTCTATACAGGTGCTCGAAACTGCCACACCTGTCACATTCACGAGGCATCGGACACCTAGCCGCCACATGACCCTCTTGCTTGCAATTACGGCAAACCAACCCCTTGCTACACATGTTTAGCAGGTGCCCAAACTGAAAGCACCTCCTGCAGTATAGTGGCTGCCCTGGGTATGACAGGAAGCCCCTATGACCCGCCACTGAAAAGTTCGCTGGTGGGTGGTGAAACCTCCCAAACAACCTGGGTCCTTCTTCAATTTCACCCGAAACACATACTTGCAGTTGAAAATGCCCAAGACATTTTTCTGTTTCTCCCCTCCCTTCACGTATTCACAGTACCGCTCCAGGAACTCCAGTAGTGCTACTTTGTATAGGGGTTGTACACAGTCCACAGTCACCACTTTTTCCATGAGCCCAAACAGGGCTCCACCCGCACTCCCTCCAGGCATGGATCACCTTCATTACTTCTGAGCCATTCAAAGACGGCAAACAGCATCCCTCATTCACAAAGGTTACATCATATGTACCTTGACTCCGGAATTCATTGAGCGTAGTATCCTGACGATGGGCTCCAGCCTTTCCCTCCAAACAGGTCACGAACGACGTACACCAGGTTGTTTTTCTCACCACCTTCCACCACCAACACGGATCGTATTCTTAATGAACATCCTCAGTCCAGACTGCCGGTACGGATACCGCAGTAGAAAATCAGCAGCACGCTGCCAGAAAACCCCCTGGATCACTCCAGGAAAACTCGCACCTCTGACCGCGACACACGATCGCAGCCAAAAGGCCGAGATCACACTGGCGCATAGCATACAATGGTTGATATTAGCGCATGGCGGCCCAGCCATGCTACCCTTTTATAGCAACAGCTACAGGACCTTCAGGAAAAGGACCAATGAGAAACTGTTACAAACACATGTAGCTACATGACCTTCCTGGCGGACCAATAGGAGCCGCTGCAGCACCTGAACATGTGACCCCTGATCTCCAATGAGAGATCTCACTCTGGGCATGCTCAGAAGGGAAAACGCAGGACTTTGTCCCAAAGACGTCTGCTCCGCACTGGCTATAATAGCAGATCCAGAAAGGCAGCAGCAAGTCACTGCACAGTAGTGGAGTGGGCAAGACGCCTGGACCGACATCTCTGCTGAGCAGGCTCCACTGCGGCCGGAGATGAATGGGAGACCGCAGCGGGACGGTTCGAGACTCCCCTTGTGCAGCAGCGGGAAATCGAACCATAACACATCACTTATTAACTAGGTACATCTTATCAGCAGAGTGCGTCTCTGTGCATCTTGCTAGAAATAAGGGACTAGAATACATTTCTGCTGTAAGTTATGCCATCAAACGTTTGAAGAATTTGCCTTGCGAGCCCCAACCATATCCTATCCTGCCCACATTGGAAGATCTGGCCCGACTGGCTTAAAAATTCCAAATTTCGAGTTGACAAAATTTGTGACTTAACAAAGTGTTTTACTTCTGAAATCTGGTTAAACATTTTGAAGAATCTGGGCTTATTATGTCCTTAAGATTTACAAGCCTCACATACTGTAAAAGGAATCTGAGATATTGACACTGGCAAGAATCTGAAAGTAAATGGAAAATAAATGAAAACTGTGAAAAAGAAAAATGTAATTGTTCCAAATGGCAACCAATTAAAGTAAACTTCTTTTCATAATGTGCTCTCTTAAGTGAAAACTGTGCTTTTATTGGTTACTTTGAGCAATAAAAAGAGTTTTCCTTTTAACCCCTTCCCCACCCATGACGCCTACGTTGGCGTCATGAAAACCTGTGCCATCCCGACCCATGACGCCAACGTAGGCGTCAGCTATAAATCATGTTTCTGCGGGCCGGGAGACCGGGGTCACTGAAAGGTCACCCGACCGCAGTAACAGGACCCTTACTGCATCACCACAGGGGGGTTGGCTTAACCCCCACGTGGCCACGATCGCTCTGATTGGCTGTTAAAAGTGAAACAGCCAATCAGAGCGATTTGTAATATTTCACCAAGAAACTGGTGGAAATATTACAATCCAGCCATGGCCGATGCTGCAATAGAATCTGCCATGGCTGGACACAAAATCTGACCCCCCCATACCAAGTCACGGCGGTGAGTCCCGCCGCCATCGAAAGATGGCAGCGATCGGTCACCGCCGTCACTGTCTGCTCCCCTGCTCCTCCGATCTGCTGCCCCACTACCGATCCCCCCCCTCACCTTCGACGCCCCATACTCACCTCTCCCGTCACCGATATCCCTGGATCAGTCCGCGGCTGCCCGGGATTCTTCATGGGCGCCGCCATCTTGGAAAATGGCGGGCGCATGCGCATGCGCCCGCCGGCGGCGCATGCGCGTGCGCCCTCCATTTTACAAAAAATTTATTTTGATCACTGTGATAAACTGTCACAGTGATCAAAATAAAAAAAAGAAATGAACCCCCCCTGTCATAGATAGGGACAAATAATAAAATAAAGAATTTTTTTTTTTTTCCTAGCGATTTTGCGCTGTCGCACTGATTTCGCTGCGGATCCGCGGCGGATATCGCGGCTGATCCGCAGCGGATTTCGCGGCTGATCCACGGCGGATTTCGCTGCTGATCCGCGGCGGATTTCGCTGCTGATCCGGGCGGATCTGGCTGCGGTTCCGCGGCGGATTTCGCTGCTGATCCGCGGCTGATTTCGCTGCGGATCCGCGGCTGATTTCGCTGGCGGATCCGCGGCTGATTTCGCTGCGGATCCGCGGCGGATTGGGCTGCTGATCCGCGGCGGATTTGGCTGCGGATCCGGCGGATTTTGCTGCGGATCCGCGGCGGATTTGCTGCTGATCCCGGTGGATTTTGCTGTGATCCGGATGATTTGCTGCGGATCCGCGGCTGATTATCTGCTGATTCTTCTGCGCTAGCGGGTATAGCATAACGCATTGCGTTATGCTATACCGTTACCAGCGGTCAAGCTACGTGTTGGAACGGGCTGGTAAAACGCAATATGAACCCAGCCTTAGGATTAGAACTAGGGTTAGGGTTAGCCATTAGGGTTAAGGTTAGAATTACGGTTAGGGTTGGAATTGGGTTAGGGTTGGAATTAGGGTTAGGGTTGGAATTAGGGTTAGGCTTTGGTTAGGTTTATGGTTAGAGTTGGATAGGGTTAGGGGTGTGTTGGGGTTAGGTTATGA